>CAWUFW010000023.1:3977500-4335000 GCA_963921515.1 Calotriton arnoldi
GCCAGGTAGAAAGGCCTGCTTTGCCACAAGTGCTTTTTTTGTTGTTGTAAAATAATAGGTGCCAGGGCCCTGACCAGTGGCGTAGCTGCCGGGGGTGGGAGGGGCACTCTTTTTGGGGGCGGCGGAGGTGAGCAAGTCGTGTCTGTCGACTATCACCATCCGCCTGCCCACCTCCGAGAACAAGTCATCCGATGGCCGCCACACCCGCTCTTACCTGCACTGGGGGGCAAACTTAGGGACCGCCTCGGGTGCCAGTGTGTCGAGATACGCTCCTGGCCCTGACCAGGAGGCCACTGCAGCTTGCACCACCTATCGCCCCTGTCATCGCTGTCAAAACAACTACTAACCGTCTCTCTCGCCTGCAAGTATGACAGTTCAGATTATTTCAGGTCCCCAAAACTAAAGGAATGGCTGGGGAGGCAGGGATTAGAATTTATAACGTATATTGTATTCATAAACAACCATTGTTTTGCTCATCTCTAAATTAGAGGAGCTGCGCCACCATGTGGCAGACCGTCACAAGTGTAGTGTTGACAATTAAGTGCTGGTACCGAGCGCCGGAAACCAATTAGGTGCCGGTGCCGAGCACTGGAAACCACCCGCTCAAATTAAGCACTGTTTGCCACTATAATCTTCATGCTGTCATCATTATCTGTCCTCTACTTCCAGACAAGCTGAAGGAAGTCATGCTTGTTAATCACGATGAACATTGTGTGAACCTCCTAACCACAGAGTCATGCTCTGGGTATCAATAAGTGTCACAAATGCCTCCAGTTCTCAGGCATGATCGTCGTCTGTGCTGAGGAGTAGGGTCAAAACTTTAAAGCTTGCTATGGTGAACTCAAGGTGGGGGGGCACGGTCTCCCAAGCCATGCAGTGGACTTATTTATTTATTGAATTTATAAGGCGCGGCAGCTACCCAAAAAGGGTTTCCCGGCGCCGAGGCAAATCAGAGACTGTGTAACAGCTTACAGGATTACTGGTTAAAAAGCCAAGTCTTCAATGATTTGCGAAATTGGGCATACACCGTTTCATTCCAAATAGTAGTGGGAAGGGCATTCCAAAGTGAGGGACCAAGATATGCAAATGATCTACCACCCATCCGGGATAGTCTAATTCTGGGCATAGAGAACTTCCCTTGACTGGATGAGCGAAGACATCGGGGAGGGACATAGGGGCAAACCAAAGACTGCAGGTACTGAGGGGCAGCCCCTATTTTAATTTTGAACATGTAGCTCAGGGCTTTGAACTTGATTCGGTTCTCCACCCTGAGCCAATGCAGGTCCCGTAGGTGACCAGAGACAGAGGTGGCCCTAGGAACCCGGCAAAGTAGTCTTGCAGCAGAGTTCTGAACCATCTGCAGCCTACGAGTCACCTCCTTGTTGGATCCTAGGTAGAGAACATTACCGTAGTCCAGTTTTGAGGTGATTAATGTCTGGACTACGGTTCTCTGGGTAGACTCAGGTAGCATCCAGATGATCTTTTTTAGCCACTTCAGAATGGTAAAACATGTGGCGGCCACCATGACAGCTTGATGATGCATAGTTAGCGAGTCATCGATGATGACACCCAAGTTACGGACTTGGCAGGAGGGTAAAGGAAGTGCACCTATCTCACTGGGCCAATGTTGTGGGCCCCAGAGATCCTTATTTTTACCAAGTATCAAGACCTCGGTTTTCTCTCCGTTGAGCTTGAGATAATTTGACTGCATCCATGATGCATTTTTACTCAAGCCCAGCTGGAGGGGGGTCGACCCGCCCGCACTTTCCATAGAGAGAAAGAAGATAATCTGGGAGTCGTCCGCGTAAGAAAACAGGGACAACCCGGCATCTTCCGCAACATCAGCTAGAGGTCTGACGTATAAATTGAAGAGCAAAGGGCTAAGAATGGAGCCCTGAGGTACCCCATAGGGTGATGAATGGATATCGGAGCTAGCTATTGGGGAAAAAACTTGGAAAGTGCGATTGGCAAGAAAAGAAATGAGCCAGTTTAGAGCTGAGCCACAGATGCCTAATGATTTTAACGTTTTTGCTAACACGGTGTGAGACACCGTGTCAAATGCTGCACCTTAAGTCCAGCAAAATAAGGGCCACTGTGTCTCCAGCATCCAGATAACGACGCAATCTTTCCGTTACCCCCAATAGAGTTGTTTCCGTTGAAAAGCCAGCTCTAAAGCCCGATTGAGAGGGATGAAGGAACCCTTGGGTTTCAACAAAATTAGAGAGCTGAGCGTGGATGTGTTTCTCTAAGATTTTTGAAAAGGCCGGTAGCAGAGAAATAGGCCGATAGTTGGAGGGTAAGTCGGGGTCAGCGTTGGCCTTTTTGAGAAGAGGAAGCACCATGGCGTGCTTCCAATCTGGTGGAACTGTAGCTTCCTCCAGGAGGCGAGTTGCCTCCCCTCCCCTGCTTCAAACTGCGTCCATATTAACCCTCAAATCACACCACTGACAACGTGCTTTGGTGCCTTAAAAGGTCGCAGTTTATTCAAACATAACATGTTTATACATTTTGCAATATTCATGGTCGTATCAATTGCCCTTTTAATAACCATGTTAACACATTTCATTGCCTTTGCAATCATTTGGTTGCTGTGTGGACCCAGCCTCCTCAATTTCCCGGGAGGGGAGGGACTCCTTGTCTGGGCCTCCGATTCGCGGGTCTAGGCTTCAACTTGCTACCGACTTGGAGGGTGTCCGTCCGGACCTGCCCGGGCTGCAAGTGCCGTCCCGCTTGCCCTGGACCCTTTCATGGGCCCTCCCTGCTCCCAGGGGTCCCTGCCGTGTGGCATCCCAAGGACCTTGCTTGAGCATCTACTCTATCTTTCCTGAGGCTGAGTCCTTGCATTTCCCTCCCTCTGTACCCCTGCCGTGAGGCATCCCAAGGGTCCTGCGGGAGCATCACGTCTACTCTTTCTATGGCGGTATGCCGCCCTTGGCTCCTTCAGTGCCCCTGCTGTGAGGCATTCCAAGGACACTGTTTGAGCCTTCCATCTACCTTTAGTAATTTCTCTCTTTTTTCTACCTTTCTTTTGTTCCTTCTGCCACGCTACCTACGGCTTCCCGATCGGAGGGAGCTCCTCGAACCCTGGCCACCCCCTTTCCTTTACTTGAAACCCATCTGTTTCAGCACCCCTACAATGTTCAGTAGGAACATGTCCATTCCTACTCCAGTAAGGTGTACCCCGTCCTCCAAGTGATAGCCCGGTGACCTCAAATTTATGAAACCGTGTCTGACGAAGGCCCAACCATTGGCCTTACAAACCTTCCCCATGGTGATATTGAGTTTCCGTCTGGATTTTTCCACCGCCCCCTAGTCCATGGCCCCACGCCATGCCTTCCACACTATTAGTTCTGAAAAAATCACTTCGGCTGGGCGAATCATTCGGGCCAAGGCCTTGAGGCTTTTCTGCATATTTTCTAGGAGGACCCTCCTCCCCAGCGCTGGCAAGTCATTGCCTCCCAGGTGGACAAACACCGCATCCGGTCTACCACCATGCCTCATCGCTTCCCGCGGGGAGCAGTTGATCCCATTTAATTCCCGGACGCCCCAACCAGACTACGTCGGTGTCCCGCAGCCATATCCCGCCGAATTTGCATCTGGCCGCCGCCCATCTCTGGGCTCGCGTCATGTAGGAGTGACCCAAGATCCATACCTTCTTCCGCGGTTCGGTCGGACCTAGATGGGGGGAGGGGGGGAGAAACCAAACTCAGTATATCGTTGGGCGTATGTAACGCTTAAAGGCGCTGGATGCCCAGCGTCCTATCCCCTTGATTTGTTCGTTATCCAGACCTAGCCCAGCTGCCTCTAGAGTCTTTCTCATCACTGCTATGAATTGAAAACGGCTGAGGAACGACCCGTCCCTGTGCCTGAAAAGAGGCCCGTGGCCGTAGTCCCCGGGACCCAAGTAGTTTTTCAGTAAACACACTGGGCAGCAGGCCTTATCCTTAATGCAGTTAATTCTAGTCTAGTTAATTCTCTCTGCCTGCCTGGTCAATTTTGGACCGTCGCAGCAGGATGTCCATGTGCCCTTCACCTATCTCTACGTCCCCCCTGTTAATACATGCTGTCCCAGGGTCGCCAGCTGCTGGGGCTACCAACTCGCTGATCCTGTAAGCCCCAAAGAATGCCAGTGCGAACGCTGCCCCAAAGAGCAGGGTTTCCTGTCCCGAGGTACATACACCCCCAAGGACCCCCAACATCTGCTGCAATATGCTAAAGTGGATAGGGCACCTTGCATCCTTCTGTGCTTGCTGCAACCTGCCCCAGCCCTTCAGTGCCATCCTGCATTGGAAGGCCCTAGTTGGGTCCTCCCCTGCCGCCAGTTTTGTGTAATGCTACTGCGTTCAAGTGTGTCTGGGCCCAAGGTTTAGTCTTGCCCGACATAAAGGCCCACTCAATGAAGTCTAAGACTACCTCCTGACTTGCCAGCCGGCCCCTTTTTAGTCCTGTCCTGGCCACGAAAGTCTCCCAACACTTACGGTACCGGGTTTCCGTTTTGGGGGCCAGTGTATTGTCCAGCATCATCTCCAGCTCAGGTCTACCCATGCCCACGCCTCTTCCGGCACCGGGGTCATTCTTTGGTCCGCGTCCGGGGCGAGTTCTCAGAATTTCACCCACTGAAAATGAGAAATAGCATCGACAACTGAGTTGTCTACCCCCGGGATGTGTCTCGCCCTAAGCGTGATATTTGCTCTGAGCTGGCATTCAACCAGTTTCTGCAGCAGGTTGGCCACTGCCGGGCATTTCGCTGACCCTGTGTTGATTGCTTGCACCACCGCGTGGTTGTCAGACCATAGCGTTATCTGCCTATTGGCTAGCCGCTGGGCCAAATGTGTCAAGCCACCACAATTGGGAACAATTCCAACAAGGATATGTTGGCGTTGACTCCTGCGTCTGCTAGGATGCTGGCCAGGCCCCTGCCGTCCATGCGTTCCCTAGGATGGCCCCAAAGCCGAACCCCCCGGCTGAGTCAGTGTAGAGTTTGAGTTGGTTTGCTTGCACCCAAGTCTCACGCCACATGAGGGTGCCGTTGAAATCTGTCAGGAAGTTCTCCCATTGCCCTAAGTCCTCCCTCACCCCTTGTGTGATGCGGACCCTGTGGTGCTTCTGTGTCATGTCCCTGGTCATCCACGCCAGGCGTCTTGCAAAGGCGCACCCCACAGGGATCACCCGTGTAGCAAAATTCAATTTCCCCAGCAGCTGCTGCATCTCACCTAGCGTCGCCTTCTTTTGTTGCCTTAATTTACCAATGGTTTCCTTTTGCTCTGCTACCTTATCGGGCGGCAATCTGCACGTCCCGGCCACTGAGTCCAGCTCTATCCAGAGGAAGGACAGTTTTGTGGTTGGGCCCTCCGTCTTGTCCTGAGCTAAGGGGATACCTAATTCCTGGGCCAGAACCATGAAGCTATGCAGGAGGTCGGCGCAGTCCCCCGTGCCTGCCCTGCCTAAAAAAAGGAAGTCATCTAAGTAGTGGACGCGTCCCCCTTTTGGAGCGCGTGTCCCTAGCTTCCACTCCAGGAATCCACTGAACGCCTCAAAATACGCCCATAATATCGAGCACCCCATTGGTAAGCATTTGTCATAATAGTAATGACCGTCTAACTTCAAACCTAGCAGATGGTAGCTGTCTGGGTGCACTGGCAATAACCGGAAGGCTGATTCTATGTTTGTTTTTGCCAGCAGGGCACCCCTCCCCTTCGTTTATGGAATCCCCCTCAGGATGGGATAAATGGTGTATTAGCCTGAATTTGCCGGCCTCTTTTTTGGGCACCACGCCAAGCGGGGGGAATTGAAAGGGCCGGCCACCCTCCCCAGTAGAACTTCTTTTTCTACCTTTTGTCGTGCCACCCCCGGGTTGTCTCTTACTGATTTCAGGTTACGGCTCTCCCGGGCGCCCCTGGGTCCTTTGTAATGGATTGGAAAACCTTGTGTGACGCCCTCTGCTAGCAGCTGTCTGTCCGTTGCCTTGTGATAGTGCCTCAACAAATATAACAGCCTACTTGCCTTTATGGGGGTCGGTAACGGCTGCCCCCCGCCCCTGCTGCCCCCGCCTGGGGGGGCCTGATCCTCACTTCTTTGTGCCTGTCTTATCTTTGTGGCCCCCTGTTCCCGGGGCCCGCTTACAGCGTATGGCGGGGTGGCTTCCCCCGCATGACCCGCAAGCGTGTCTAAACCTGCATGCGGCCCCCCATTTACAATCGTCATTGTCGAACTTCCAAGATGTTTTACCTGATTTGTTGTTGCCCTGGTTTTTCCCTTTGAACCCATGTCCTTGCCCATCATATTTGCCCTTACTCCCGTAGGGACGAAAATTATTATCTTTTGTGTTGACCCCCTCCCTGGCTGCCACCATGTGCGTCGTGAAACCCTCCATGTCCTGACAGTCCCACCCCATTATTGGCCATACTTGCATCTTCTCCCTGAAGCCCTCATCTTATTTTAGCCATGCATCGCCCTGATATTGCTGCTGCGCCTAGTGTACCTTTTGTTCGTACAAAATCAGTGCTGCTGCACTCTGGGGGAATTTCTCAATGAAAACGCACGCCAATGTCCTGAAAGCTTTTAGCCAATTTTCCACTGATCTTTCTACTCTGGGCTTGCGGCTGTCTCTCCTGTCATCGTCCTTCTTGTCTTGTGTTGCTAGGTCAAAACCTGCCTGGCGCACTTCCAGCAGTGAGAAAATGTCTATAAACTCCTTCCTCCATATCCTTTCTTTTACTGCTAATGGGATGAGATTGGCCAGCCCTAAGAGTTTCGTGGTTGTGGGGGGGTCGCTCGGGGAGGGGCGCAGGTATTCGCTAGCCGGTTTCCCGTTGGGATCCTGACCTACCCCCGCCATGCTTGTGACTGCAGCACTAACCCTGGGGGCCGCTGTCTCCTCCCGCGCTTCTACCTCGGGCCTCTCTTCCTCGCCTTGTAGTGCCTGATCGGGGTACCCCTTTCCCTTGCCTGCTGCCCCCTTTGCGCCCCCTTTTTTGTCTGCCCTCTGGGCTCGCTTTTGACTACCTCCCTGGCCTTCAAAGTTCCGTGGGAGGCCCCCCCGAAGGGAGCTCCTGCCCCCGGCCATTGCCACCAAGGCATCCAAGCCGCGGGGTGCATGGCCCCCGGACCCCATGATTCCCCTTGGAAGCCCTGTTGCTCCTGGCCTAGCCCTGCCTGCCATGGAGGTTGCATGGACCAGGGCCCCTGCATTGCTACGTTACTCACTCCCAACTGTGTGCCCATGTTTATGTTTTGCCCTGGCTTCCCAGCTGCTGGACCAACGCGCCGTACCCGCTCGTGCCCGCCCTGGCAGCCCCGCGTGTCATGCTTACCACTCTCCCTGTTTGCCGAGTTATCTTGCCTTCTGCGTGGCTTCTGGGGGGCCGCCGTGCTGGCCACAGACCCCTCGTCGCCACTGCTTCCGTCGGACTCTGAGCTCGATTCCACCTCCGGGGTTGTGGCCCTTCTGCTCTTGGCCTGTGGGATCCTACTCCCACCGCGCTTCGCTCCCTTGGCAATGGTGGTTTTTGCACTAGCCTTGTTGACCTTTGGGGGGGCTGCCGTTTTGCCTGCATGCCCCCTAGCTCCGAATTTCGTGGGGGGGTCGGCACTGGAGGGGATGCCTGCCGCTGCTTCTTCCCTCTCACGTGGGCTCCCGCCTTGACCTGCTGGTCAATCCAGGTCTGTCCCTTCAATGCCACAAGTGCCCTGGCCTGCTCCAGCATTGCCTGCAAGTCATCGTACAGCTCCGGTCCTGCGTCTCCTCTGTGCCTCTTTTGGCCCTTCTGGGGGTCCCCCGACTGCTCCTGGGCGTCCCTGAGACGGGCTGGGAGCCGTGTTTCCCTCCCTGTTGGCCCCCACTTGCTTGCCATCTCCAGCAGTGCACTCCTCGCTGAGTGTTGCAAAAAAAGGGGGGGGGGGTTTGTCTGCAAAATGCGTTGTGCACTTGTGTAGCGAAGCTGTGCCCAAAAGCGGCCTCCTTATTGCCCCCTCCTGTGACGTTGCTGCCACGAGGGGCTATGTCTCCTTGTACAACAAATATTCTGGCTCTGGACGTGATGGCAAATCCGACGCTGTTCAGATGCTGTTCACGCCCTTTTTGTCGATCTCGTTCCGGCCGCCTGAAGCCTCCCGCAGGGCGCAGGCTGCTTCCACGCCCTGCCGCCGGGGAAAATTGGAGCTGGTGGGAAAACAAATGGCTCCGGAATGGCTCTCACTGCCCCTCAATCCGCTGTGCCTGGGTCTGCACACTTGCTGAGGGAAGCAGGGGGAGGGGAGGTGGGCCGTGTGCCTTTAAGCAACGCTGGGCCTCCACAACAGGCCACACCCGCCCTCCGTTGCGTGTCCTCCTCTCCGCGCCGTTCACCGATGGGGATGGAGCCGATCAGTCTGCTCCGCCGATGCTTCTTGCTGCTCTCTGCTCCCCGGCCCCAGGTGCCGCCACGGACACGGCTGCCTCGATCTTCCGGTCGGGGGGGATCCTTCTTCTTCTGGATACTCCGACTCTTCTGGATGCTCTGACAGGCTGCTCCATCCTGCAGGTACGCCACCAACGCGGGATCCCGTTCGCGCTGGTTCAAGCCGCTTCCGATCGAACGACCTGGTTGGTGGCTCCTTCCTTCTTCTTTCTTTCTTCTGCAAGGGGGGGGTTGTGCTTTTTTGGGCCTGTTGCCCCTCTTTTATCCCCCCCTCATCCTAGTTAGCTCGCCCCCGGATTGGGGGGGGCCCGAGCTCGTCCTGGGGTGACCAACCCGGGTCACCCCCTTCTAGCTGGCTATGCAAATGGGCGGGGAGGGGCTTCCCGCCCCCGGACGGCGTTTGTCCCGGGCCCCCATCTGGTCCGGCTTCGCCTTCCCGGCCCGGGTTTCATCCCAGCGCAAACATTTCTGCTTGGAACACTCCATAGTTCTTGGATGCACAATTCACACCTATCTGTTCTGCATGTATCTTTATCTGATGCCCCCCATGCATCTTCCTCCTGTTCCTGAGTGCAGGGCCCATGGACACTGCACCCTTGACTTTGTTTTTAGGCAGAGTCTACCAGCCACTGCAAGCTGTCTGTTTGCAAAAGCCTTTTTGTGGGCTTACCAAGAACATGCAGGTCTTGCAGCCCACTCATTGTTTACCATTGGTTGGATTTACTGTTACTCTCATTTACTTGCTTCTTACTCGTATTCCAGCTTTTCAATCTTGTATTCCCTCCCATGGAGCACAGCCTCTATGCCATCTCTTTGCTTGACTGGCTTCAATGCTTCCACAGCCTGCTTTTAGGAAACTACATTTTTAGGTCTCGCCCTGAAAGCCAGCGCTTCAGCGCTGGCACTGGGCGAGATATTTTGTAGTGGGCTTGCAGAAATGCGACCACAACTTTTGGCTGGCCTAGAGCATGCGAGTACGCGCACAGTAACGCGCATTCCTCGCATGCTCAAGGCGCCATATGTCTTTCCTCTCACTTGCTCCTCCCCCTCCCCCACCACAGAGAGCGTCTCGCACGGCCGCGCGGCCAATGCTTGTTTAGAAGAATGTTAATGGTGTAAAAGACTACTTCTGAATTGCCCGGTAAGGAATGCACACAATATTGGCTTTAAATCAATAACACTTTCTTCGCACAAATGAACAAATTAACAGGAAACCAAGAGCTCGGACAAGCTTCTCACAGCCACACAGTCGGGGTTCAGCAATGCTGAACAGCTGCTGAGCATCCGATTGAATTGAAAGCGTAACAGTGGCTCCTGTGAAATAGTAAAAATAGTACTAATAGAGATGCGCACAATGGCAATGTACAGAGTTGCGTTGATGTCAGAGAGAAAAGCTATCCTCAGACACAGAGGTGTAGGTATATAACCACTTTTATAGATTTTTGATGCATGAAATACAAGGTATATACATAAAACTAAAAATACAGAAATGTTTGTGTTTGGCAAACAATGGTTTACCCGGTAGTAAATGCGTGTCCCAGTGAAAAAAACATAATAAACCTAAACAAATAGTGACATAATATGTGACTTATGTACAAGGTTTAAAACAGTAGGGCGACCATTTGTAGTTTTTTTTGCAATATAAACAACACTAAATACAATCATCAATGTTGGATCAAGGTTCGCCCTGTTTAACAGTCGACGGCGTTTCAACCCTGTTTTGAAATGTAGGGTCTCTTCAGGACCTGGAAATGTGGGACACCTGAAGGGCGGTTGGTCCTGCCTAATGTGAAGAACAGTGCCACCATGTGATAGGTGAAGAAAGGAAAAAGCTACTCACAGGGAACCCGTCCGGGTGCCCATGTGAGGGAGGTGTGTGGTAGACAAGACCTGAACTCTGGACCGGGAATTCCTCGGCAATGCTGCAGGCCCTCTTTATGATCTGTGGCTGATGGCAATCTTAATTGTTGCAAGAATTACGGTGTACGATTTCAGCTAGGCCTGCTGGAGTAGAGGAGCGTGCGTCTCCTTTGGTGCAATGACCGATTGAAGTCTGACGTTTCCAAGAGCTTTGCAGGCACATCAGCTAAGCCCTTTGTGATGCTCACTAAGCTGAAAGGTTCACAAAAGGCTTTGAAAGCACCTACGTGTGGTTCTGCCGCAGGTGATCGAGTCTATGTCTACGGTGTGAGCAGGTATCGGGCTTAGCATAGGCTCCCTGCAGGCGTCCACCCCAGAGGTTTTACTCGCTTCAAAAGAACGTTTCTGGTTCTCTTCTTAACCGTTTCTTATTTTCTCTTTTACTTTTGCGCCATCACTGTCACTTGTTGATTATGTGCCTATGTGTACCCTAAATGTTGCCTACATTCTTATGATAGATGGAGCAACATTATCTGTTCTTAAAACAAGCGCTGCAGCGCACATCCTGAACTCGCTGCCTGAAAGTGCTGTCGGGTGTGGTAATGAGCACAGAGGAGCCGGGTGCCCAGCATGGCACAATTTGGTCAAGCAGGGAAGCCAGGTGGATCCCAGATGCCCTGGTTTTACGCTGTGTGATTCATACACTAGATGGGTATTTCTTTCTGAATCAAAGGCTAATTCGTTGTCATTAATTCTTGAAGAATGAGACTAGAGCCTGTGTGACAAGCATTTTATTTTGGGGAAATGTACATAGCGCTTAGCTTGTCCAAGGACTTCAGATCGCTTTACAAGAGACCCACACTACGCGACACCTGAGCCTGTGTGACAAGCATTTTATTTTGGGAAAATGTACATAGCGCTTAGCTTGTCCAAGGACATCAGATCGCTTTACAAGAGACCAACACCACGCTACACCTTTTTTGGCACAGGGACATTTGTCAGGATCTACAGGGGGCTGAGCGGATGTTGGGATTCACCTGGTTCCTCATGTTGCACGGCCATCGGCAATAGCCTCCAGGACACACAGCCTCCTGTGAAAGCTTAGGTCATTTTTTAGGTCTCGGCCTGCACCAGCGCTTGCGCTGGTCTGGCCGAGAGTTTTAGTAAGCGGGTTTTGGAAGTGCAAACCCACTGGCTTTCGGCTGGCGACCAGTTTGCGTTCACGATAGCGTGCACGCGCGCAGCTGCCATCTGGGTTTCCTATCTCTTCCTCATTTCCTCGTCATGGCTCATTAACTCTCTGGACTCTGATGTTTCAATCGCAGCAGCAGCTCACATTACCAACTGACGGCCCTGGACTACAGTCACATGAAAAACAACAGCGATTAGCATTGAAATGCAAGTTTTTTTTTGTCTAGTTAGAAATATTGCTTCGGTGGGTTGATTTCACCTTATATCGCTATTTGTTTTATATTGGGAGTCACAGCCTAATTACCAGTATTTTTGTCTCACTCTGTTTTTTTATTTATATTTATTCGCGCAAAGCACAAAGCTATATTTAAGGTTACTTTTTCCACGTCACTTCTTCACTCTATTTAAACTCCACACCCCCACTCTTATTGTCTCTCTCCTCTCTCTCTCCCCTCTCTAATTCTCTCTCTACTTAATTAACTCTCCCTCTCTATCTTTTTTAGCCTTTCATTCTCTCTCACCCCTTTATCTGTTTCTCTTTCAAACTCCTTCATTCACTCTCTCTCCCCTTCTTTCTCTCTCTCTATCCCGCTCCACTCTTTATTCTATGTACACTCAGAGCCACCACAGCATTACTCAGCAGCACCACAACATCACTCCGCGCCACCACAGCATCACTCAGCACCACCATAGCTTCACTCAGCGACACCACATCATCACTCAGGGCCAACACTGCTTCACTCAGCACCACCACAGGATGACTCAGCACCACCACAGGATGACTCAGCACCACCACAGCATCACTCAACACCACCACAGCATCACTCAGCACCACCACAGCATCGCTCAGCACCACCACAGCATCGCTCAGCACCACCACAGCATTACTCAGCGCCACCACAGCATCACTCAGCGCCACCACAGCATCACTCAGCGCCACCACAGCATCACTCAGCGCCACAACAGCATCACTCAGCGCCACCACAGCATCACTCAGGGCCACCACAGCATCACTCAGGGCCACCACAGCATCACTCAGGGCCACCACAGCATCACTCATGGTCACCACAGCATCATTCAGGGCCACCACAGCATCACTCAGCGCCACCACAGCATCACTCAGCGCCACCACAGCATCACTCAGCGCTACCACAGCATTACTCAGCGCTGCCACAGCATCGCTCAGCACCGCCACAGCATCGCTCAGCACCGCCACTGCATCGTTCAGCACCACCACAGCATCGCTCACCACCACCACAGCATCACTCAGGGCCACCACAGCATCACTCAGCACTACCACAGCATCACTCAGGGCTACCACAGCATCGCTCAGCACCACCACAGCATCGCTCAGCACCACCACAGCATCACTCAGCACTACCACAGCATTACCACAGCATCACTCAGTGCCACAACAATATCACTCAGCACCACCACAGCATCACTCAGCACCACCACAGCATCACTCAGCGCCACCACAGCATCACTCAGCACCACCACAGCATCACTCAGCACCACCACAGCATCATTCAGCGCCACCACAGCATCACTCAGCGCCACCACAGCATCACTCAGCACCACCACAGCATCACTCAGAACTACCACAGCATTACCACAGCATCACTCAGTGCCACAACAATATCACTCAGCACCACCACAGCATCACTCAGCATCACCACAGCATCACTCAGCGCCACCACAGCATCACTCAGCGCCACCACAGCATCACTCAGCGCCACCACAGCATCACTCAGCTCCACCAGCGCCGCCACAGCATCACTCAGCGCCGCCACAGCATCACTCAGCGCCGTCACAGCATCACTCAGCACCGCCACAGCATCACTCAGCACCACAACAGCATCACTCAGGGCCACCACAGCATCGCTCAGCACCACCACAGCATCGCTCAGCACCACCACAGCATCATTCAGCACCACCACAGCATCACTCAGGGCCACCACAGCATCACTCAGGGCCACCACAGCATCACTCAGGGCCACCACAGCATCACTCAGCGCCAAGACAATATCACTCAGCACCACCACAGCATCACTCAGCGCCAAGACAATATCACTCAGCACTACCACAGCATCACTCAGCACCACAGCAGTATCACTCAGCAAGACCTGAGTATCATTCAGCATCACCTCAGCATCGTCTCCGCAACAGTCACCACCACCACCACTACCACCTCAGCATCACTCAGCACCACCTCAGCCTGCTCTCGGAATCTGGCATCTGTTGATTCTCCCCTAGCGTCTGGCCGCTGCTAGTGTTATAATACAGGTACTAGTTCCCAACCTTCACCCTCCGATTGTTTATGCCCCCTCAAAAAAAAAGCTTTAACAAACAACCATTGCAATAGGCAGAAACAAGTTGCCAGCATTGCAAGAACAAAAGAAAACTGAGGAAATTTTTTATTGTAAATACTTTTTTTAATATGGTCGTTCAGTTTTACATAATGCCTTCTTGGTCATATATAAAGTAACAAAAATGCTTCTGACACTTTTTTATTATAACTTTTCAGCATGCTGCACAGCAGCCACACTTCTCTACAGCACAGCTTGAAGACATTGGCAAAGTCAATAGCTCTGGCTAAACACTTATAAGGCCCCAAAGGCGAGACCTATTGGCTATGCCAATGCTTGTTTTTTTTGTTTAAGCACTCCATGAGAATGGATGTGCTTTCCAGCTGTAGTCCCATCTGCTTTTCTACCCCCTTCCATGTTACTCTCTCTCAACCATATGCTTCACTCCCCACCCACATATGTGTAGTGCTCTCTGTGTGCTTTTCTTCCTCGTGCAGTCTGTGTTACTGTCTTTTGCTCGAACTGCTTCTCCCCACCACCCGTGTTTTTGGGTTTTAAAACAGCAGTTTGTGCTCTTTTATTTATTTACCTTGCCATCTTGGAGTAGTAAATAAAATAAAATAAAACGCGGCCTGTCATTTTGAGGGTGCGCCCATGTATTCCGCCTTCAAAATAATGGCGACAGTGTCATTGTGCTTTTATTAAAAACATTTTTTTTTTAAAGTAGCCATGCTGCACTGCAGCCGTGATTCTGCACAGCATGGCTAAACAAAGTTGGCAAAGTCAATAGGCCTGCTTGTTTGCCGATGCCTCCTTCAAACTTGACCTTCTCTGCTCTCTTACCTTGCGGGTGTAACATGAGTCCACTTCACACACCCCGCAGACCTAATACCCTCTCTTTGTGAACACAAACACACACCTTGCCGGACTGCACAGACCACATTCCAAGGGCAGTCAGTCACCTGGCCGAATCACGAGGGAGTTCGGGAGTGAGGCTTGCATTGTGCACACAGGGGAATGAGCGCGCGTCTGTGCTCGAAGGGAGAGGGGCTGGTGTACAAAGGCGGATTAGGCCCGCCCTGTGCCGAGAGGGGCAGGTGTCGGCTCTGTACTCAAAGGGAGAGACCAGTATTGAGGTCTAAGGGGGCTGGAGGCCTGTTTTGCACTTAAAGGGAGAGAGGGGTGCCAGTAAGGCCCGGCACAAAAGGGAATTAACCAGTCATGTGCTCAAAGAAAGCAAGCCTAGGCGTTTGCCTTAAGGTTATGAGGCAGAGAGTGTGTTTACACCGGTCCAGGCTCGTAGGTTGGCGGGGCCGTGTTTTAACGTCTCTGAGGTCTGCGCACGAGCTACTAAACCTGGTTCCGATTGGGCACTTTGAAGTGAGATTAGTGAGAGCAGCTGAGCTGTCTGCACACTAGTTAGTGATGCCATTTTTATTTTTTTATATCAATTCTTTATAAAATTTTCAAAATTAAAAAAAACAGTAACAAACAATGAGTCATATATAGATACTATTACATATACTCTACGGGGCATATTCTCAAGAACGTGTGATAACTACCGCAAGTGTAGCTTAACGCAACCCCTCACATCGCAGTCTATCGCAGGAAAACAACTCCGTGTTAACGTGGTATTCACAACACGGCGGTACCATGCGATAGTAGCAGGATAACACGACAAATGACCGTCCAAAAATCAACGCGACGCAGAAACAATGCGAAACACGAACGCGAAAAAACCTGCGATGTCCCAAACCGCGACACAAAAATCAGCGACAACCAGCCACAGCCCTGCAAATCCCACGCGTCATGTGTGAAAATGCACTATAAGAGGAAGCAAAAAGAAAAACACCAAAAACAAAACAAACTGCGTAGCAACATGGATGCACCCGGACCGAGTGCAGAGGACAACCCAAACCCCACAAGCCCCACGGAGGACCAGGCAGGAACCCCGTGTTCGTGGAAGGGCAAGAGGAAGAGGAAGACGAGGTTCAGTCTGCAGGAAGACCGGATCATCGTCACGGAGGTGATAGAACACTACCAACAACTGTTCGTCACCTCCACTGCGTCATTGGCAACACAAACGGAAATATGGCAGTCCATCGTCACCAACGTGAATGCAGTCGGAGTATCGAGGAGGCCAATGGAGGAGGTCAAGAGGCGCTGGCATGAAGTGCACAGTCAAACCAAACAGAAACTCGCTGCCAACATGAAGGCAGCAAAGGCGACTGGAGTTGGGAGTCCTGCGCCACAGGAGGAGCTGGATGAGCTGGAGGAAATGGTGGCCACAGTCATCAGCGTGGAGACGGTGCAAGGAGTCGGGGGTCTGGACACAGCCCGATATGACCTGACCCAACAGCAACAGGGTGAGTAACGACCAGGGACTGGGGGACGGGGGCAGATGGGCACAATGCCACACATTCACAATCATGTGCAGCACACTGCACACCCACAATGACTGTGGAACATGTCCCTGATACCCTTGGCACACTGCAGCACACATAGAAACACCAAGTAGGCCCCCGTCCACAATCTGCACAAATGGGCCCCCTCCATATCACCAATGCCACAACCTACCCATGCACATGTGCTGAATCCCGAAAAGCAGCGGCTCTGTGAGCCACACCGACAATGCAAGTGACACTGCATGACAGATAGCATGGCTGAAGTCACAATACATGACATGGTGCACGAGACGACACTGAGGTGGCTGAGTGTGGACCACATCCGTAAAGGAGCAGGTCACACTCTGACACATCCACGTGCACCTACGACCCATGACGTCAAAAAAACATCTGCAGACAAACAATGCACAAGAGTACCAAATATCTCCAGTAGCACAAATGACCCAAGTCGCAAACATCCCAGCACCCGAAAAGCACACAAGTCAAATGCACACCGACTCAAAGGGATAAGGGTCCGCCAATGCAGAGCTGCAGGGGCGAATAGCCAACAATGCAGCACACACACATAGCAATCACAGTACATCAACATTGACGACAATGTGGGACAGAGTGAAACCCCTACACCACAGGACAGAGGACACAACTGGTGCCGCTCGTGCGTAGAAACTGGCCAATCACATCTGGCAATGCATGACACTGTGAGATGATAATGTACGAGTGCAACCACACATCCGTCATGTAGTCGAAATGTCCACTGACTCCCATCAAATAGCCAGCTCCACCAAAACAGTCACAATGTACATCGTCATGCAGTCTGAATGTAAACATATACAATGCGTCAACACACATGGAACACACTGTTAACCTGCATCTCACCTTTACATTGCAGAGGGACAATCAACACCTCCTGCAGAGCAGACCACACATCTCTTCAGTGATGATGAAGAGGACACCCTGCACATTTGCACAGACACCCTCCAACGGCTCGTGGACAGCCTCCGCACCCCACCTCCAGGAGCAGGGCAGCCCAGCTGCATCGCGGTGAGCCCACACCCTGCACAGACCACACCGCAGGAAGCACACACCACCACGGCTGCCTCCCAGGACCCCCACGACCAACACATGGATTTCAAACTCTGTGTGTTAGGGTGCCAGGAGAAGATGGCAGATCAGCTGCGGCTGGGTTTCGAGCTCATGACAGCCAAACTCGATGCCATACGTGGGTGCCTGAGTCCCATCAGGGAGCACCTACAGTCCCTAACGGATACCCACTGTCCGCACCATGCTCACCAACAATCCTTGGCTGACATCGCTGGGTCCATTACTCGGTTACAAGAACTGTCTAGGCAGACAGGCCCAAGCGATGACAGCACAGAGTTGACACAGATGCGGAGGTCAATGGAGACCCTGGAGCCGATGCAGGCTGGAAGTATGGCTGCCACTGCTGAACACCAGCGAGATGTAGCTGCGATCTTCCATGCCTTGCAGATCCTCATCTTGCCATTGCTGCCACTGAGGCTGTTCCAGGTGACTGCTGCAGGAACCTCGACACACACATATCCGCCCCCTGATGTGTCAGTGGCACACAGTGATGCAGCCCCATCACCTTCACACCCTGATGTGTCAGTGGCACACAGTGATGCAGCCCTATCACCTTCGCACCCTGATGTGTCAGTGGCACACAGTGATGCAGCCATAACCCCACCACGCACACCTGACACACCGGACACAGAAGACGTCTCAGAGGAGTAAGATTTGGAGGGTAATGACTGTGTGAGGAAGGAAGTAGTAGCATCCGTCCCCGTCATATGGCCTGTCCCTGCCTGGTTGTGCTCTCTGCATCATGCCCTGGAACAACACCTCCCACTGTCCCCCGAAACACTCTGCGACCTTCACATGGACCCCGACATGGACTGCCATATCTGCTCTGGTACCAATAACACAGCAACCCGGCGGGGGACTGTACCCTTCCTCTTCAGATCAACTTTGCCTTGCCACAAGGACTCTGGTTGGCCCACCACTGGGCAACCATGTTATGTGGGCTTGAAGTGGCCATGTACTGCTCCAGGTCCGACACCCCCCAGAATGTGAATAAAACATTCCAAATCACACAGATGTGTCATGTCTATGTTCACTCACGAATAAATGTTTGGATGAATGTAGGGACATCGATTGCACTAAAAGGTACACCCTGGTAAATGTCATCAATGAGCATGTTTGACCCTGACCCACATGGCCACTTAGATGACTGTGAAGGTGTGAACTAGCTGTGGCCTCATTGCACAGTAACAACAATCTCGTTGCCCCCAAACGTAGCCCCACGTCCATGTATCAAATAGGGCTGTGTGTGGAAATGTCACATTCGGTAGCAGTCCTTAAGTGTGTGTCCCCCATCACATGTGACAACAGAATGTCTCTTCGCATGCCTACTCACACACATCTGTGTGGACACAGTCTGGTTTGATGGATGACCTTGATCTACATGGCGAGAAGTTGGACACCATATGCACATTGCTGGGGACACGTAAGAGCACAGGTCTGCCACCAACTATCCCAGCCACAATGTCTGGCTCACAGAGGTGGAGCTGGCAATAGGGACTCACCCCCAATTCACAAGCGTCAGTCAATGCCTCCCTGTGTACGGACAATGCACATGTAGGCACAAGATCTGTCATTATAATCAGCACTCATCACAGTTGTACACAGGTGACGTTGCGTAGACTTTATTAGCATGTGCGTGTCAGTAGGGGCAAGGCAAGGGCCACAACATGCAGACCAATGTTTAAGACACTTACAGGCAGCTTAGGAACATGTCGAGGTGCAAGTAATGGGGTGGCAAGAGTGCACACAATTCATTACGGATGTCAACGGTCTCAGCCCACCTTGCCTTGCTGGACGAGTCATGTGATGTTTAGGGTCTGCTCATCGGCCCGTGTCAGGGGACACGACTCACAGCCCTTGGGATCTGCATAGTGCTGTAGCACTGGACTGCGCTGACTGTGTTCTCTGCTGACAGTGAGCAGGTGAAAGGATCCTACAAGGTCACATGTCGTGCTACAGTGCCATGTGTGTACTCTCCCCCCAGCAGTTTCTCCGATTTTGGAACGTTGCCGGGCGACGCTGTGCTGCTCCTCCCATGGGACTGCATCACCTTGCACAGGTGTGTACACACGCGTAGGTCCACGCACATGCATTCTGAGTCCAGGCGAAGGCAGACATGTCCACTGTTGTGGTGGGATATGTGGAAATTCCTCCGAGATGCTGCAAGGTGTGGGGACCTGTGCTGTGGGTGACAATCAGTTGTGGCTGCAGGAACGTAGTTACTCGTCCATGTATGCGAGCGCTGCTTCATGGGCAATCTGTTCCAAGAGTACATCGTTGTCGTGGTCAAGGTACGCGAGGGCGAGCCAATCCATTACCTGGTCCGGGCAGCTGTGCTCCGTCCACGCCGTTACACCAATCCGCAACACAGCCCAATGGGGGAGCGCCTCGATGTGGTCACCTCACACGAGGAGTTGTGCAATCTCCCATGCCCAACTGCCTGCACATATGCCAAATATCAAGGCATCCCATGCACGGGTATCACGGTTACACTCCTGTTCGTGGGCCAATAGGGGGCGCACACACGTTTCGTAATCCAGTTCAGCTACCGTTGTGTTGGATAGGCAGACATCCATGGGCCACTCGAATGTGCATGATCGACAGTGGAACCAGGGCTGGACGCAGGTGACGTACGCAAGACAGAGACTCAGACGGTAACTGATGCGTAACACTGCCAGTGGCAGTGATCCCAACAGATGCAGCATTCGTGCACGGTACAGTTCCACGTGACAGGGGTTGTGCATGTGCCCGGGATTGCCAGCCATTGCCTTTGTTGGTCTCGTAGCACTGGCACTCTTCTGGCAGGCGGCAGTTATGTGGATGATATGCCACTGCTCGGAGCAATGAGTTGTATTTGTGTGCGACGTTTGGGCGTATGGGTTGTTTTTGACTTATGTGTCAGGGGCATCCCAAGCAGGTGTGCCTCAAGCAGGGACAAGTGTGTGTGGGGTGTGGACACGTTGGTCTTTCATTCACGCAGTTCGTGGTGTGGGAGTCGTCACGATCTGGTTTGGTATCTCTCGCAGGGAGTGCCAGCCGCATTCAGGACCAAGGTCGGGGGTTCAGATGTCCTTCAGCCTTGAGTATTGAGACAATGGAGCTTTCATTCCTGATGTTGGTCTGACTACTGCTTGCATTTTTGAAATGTGATGTGGCCTTCGCGTTGCTATTGATGCCAGGCCTTTGACTTAGTGTGCACCAATAGCGATACACACACAACAGTTGGCATGTATGAGCCAGGAGCCCGATTGGCCTTGCACTCCTTGTACAATGTCTCTCTCTCTTTCTCTCTCTCACTCCCTCTCCCTCTCTTTCTCTCACTCTCTCTTTCTCTCTCTCTCTCACTTTCGCTCGCTCTCTCTGTCCTTTGATGAGCGCATGACACACCTTCTTATCTGGAAATTTGTTTTGCAGGCTGTGACTTACAGATTGTCCTGAGAGGACCCGCCATGACTCTTCAATATAGTTATTTTGTGTTTATTCTGTATGAAACGGATTATTTGCTGAGTCTGAGATGAATGTATGATTCTCATTTTTCTGAAGACACATGTCTGTTAGGTGTTGTTATTGTGCGACATCGGGCACATTGTTTTGCTCATGATTTCGTGAGGTTGATGTGACATATCTTTGTCCGGGTGTGGGTGGGGGGTGCCCGGAGTGGGGCCCCGAAGGGGGTGGGGGCGGGGGGGGGTCCTGGGTGTGGTGGCGGTGGGTGTTGTCTTGGGGCTCCGGGATGCATGGTGAGTGGCTCCATGGCATCTGTTGTTCTTCATGTGTGGCTATGGGCTGTGCTCCCTTGTCTGTTGCAGGTTGTCGTCCGACTTTGCACCAGGTAAGAGCAGGTGTTAATTTCCTGCTGCTAATGCGCCTTATCGCATGTTTTCTGATCTTATCGCCGATCGGGCTGGTCGTTGAGAATGTTGTAGAGTGGTGTTGTCGCAGCTTTTTGCACGGGAACGCCTACTCTGCATCTCATTAGCGTTAGTTGCCGGGGTCATCTGTGGCGATGTTTTTTGCGACTGCTATCGCAGGTAAACTGGTGTTATGGGCTGTTAGCACCAGCTTGGGAATGGGGAGATAAAGTTAGCGCGACTTTGGATGCGTTAAAGTGCCGATAACTCGGCGATAGCTCCTTGAGAATATGCCCCAAAGTGTACATATTATATAAAATATAAGAATGTACACAGCAATAATCATAAATAGATATAAAGTACCAAGAAAATAAAATAACTTTCGAATAAAAAGTTGCTTCCACATACATAAGCAGTGCACGAGTCGGGGGTACACCCGGGTGGACGGCGTCCACCCACTATTTTCACAACGTGGACGCCGTCCACCCTGCCAAGAAGTTGGGCCCCACTGAAAAATATGCTGAATTCGGCCCGTGTAATTTGCAAACACTGGGACACATTCAGCAGCGCCTCCACGTTGTTGTCTGCTTTCGATCGCAACAACGTGCAGGCGGGGAGGGGGCTTTCTCAGTTCAGACTCCTGCTGGGCCCATAACAAAGGCCGAATCTGAGGGGTCATCAGGCCTCCTTTTGTTCGGCTGGGAGCAGTCAGGAGCCTCACACCTAAAAGCAAATGCAGCAGAGGGGAAACAAAGGCTCACACCTTGTTAGCACTTCACACATTCTTAAGAGAGGCAGCTTTTCAGTTTGTTCAGTCCCTGTTTAGAAGATATGCATGCACTGGAAGATTGTCAGATGTGTTGGTCTTTCCCAGTATTTACACAAAATAAATAGCATTTATATAGTGCTTACTACCCCTGAGGAGGCGTTGTAATAATTTAAATATCACTATTTTTTCTTGTAAAACACTATGGGTAGAGGAAATGTACGCTGACAAAAGGCAACATTGTTTTATGTGTAGCTTACAAAAGTGTGAATCTTCTGCCTAAATCAGGAAGGTTTCCCTGTATACTTAAATTGTGCTCCAATGTACTCATGATAGACATGTTAAACATATATGCGAGGGCTTAAGATCTGATGTCACTTCTTATGATGTCACTTCTTATGATGTCACGCGCTGTGATGTCACGCGCTGTGATGTCACGCGCTGTGATGTCACGCGCCCGTGATGTCACTTGCATACTGATTAACTAGGTTAATCCCCCCACTTATTTTTTTAGGACTTGTGCCCTGTACATAAGATAATAAAACATTTCGTCAACGTAATTAGATATTGCAGTAGATGTTAATATTAGTTCGTAGAAATATGTATGAGAAGTGAAAATCTGACCATGTAACACATGTAAGCATGTAGTCACTTGCATACTGATTAACTAGGTTAGTCCCCCCACTTATTTTTTTAGGACTTGTGCCCTGTACATAAGATAATAAAACATTTCGTCAACGTAATTAGATATTGCAGTAGATGTTAATATTAGTTCGTAGAAATATGTATGAGAAGTGAAAATCTGACCATGTAACACATGTAAGCATGTATAAAAATTATGTTTCAAGAAAAGCACCCTGAATATAATCGAAATGTAAATTATCATTCAGTTTATAGATCATTTTCTCAAACTGGGGCACTTATAACTTGTCTTTCAACCAAGAATTTAGTGTTGTGAGTGTATGTGGAGGTGCTGCCGTCAGTGTTACATCACTGAAGTCATAGGCATTGTGAAAAATGCAAATGTCACATGTTAGAACTGGCATCACACAAAAGAGAAGTGTAGCAAAATGTAGGCAGCAGGAGAGTGGTAAGGGTGTATAGTATGTAGTTGTTGGAGCACTTTGGAGCACACTGATGCAAATAGATCAATAAGCATAGTGTGGTAGTGCACTGTCATTTACAGACAGCACACCCTCCATTGAACTGGCCACTCAAGTTGCACGGACAGAGTTTTAGTGATAAAACTATTCAGCGTACAAACGATAACTTGTGAACATTGGGTTTTAGTAAATATTTCATTTGCACATCACCAAGTGTTTTGATTTGTTTTCATCCTATTTAAATCTTTGTTTCCACCACTCTTCAGAATTACAGAAAATGTGCTTTGCTAACTGCTGGCATAGTCTGAAATATGTCTACAGTTCATTTACAGGTATTTAAATGATTTCGTGTTAGGCCACTTATGTACTCTCAGGTTAGGGAGGCCAGTTCTGCACTCTCGGGTTAGTGAAGCCAGTTGTGTGCTCCAAGGTTAGTAAGGCAAGTCATGTCCTCTTAGGTTGGTGAGGCCAGTTCTGCGCTGAGACCAGTTGTGTGCTCCCAAGTTAGTGAGGCCAGTTGTGTGCTCACAGGAGTCCAGTTCCGTGCTCCCAGTTTAGTGAGGCCAGTTGTGTGCTCCCTGGTCAGTGAGGCCAGTTGTGTGCTCACAGGAGTCTAGTTCTGCGCTCTCGGGTTAGTGAGGCCAGTTGTGCGCTCTTAGGTCAGTGAGGCCAGTTCTGCGCTCTTAGGTCAGTGAGGTCAGTTCTGCGCTCTCGGGTTAGTGAGGCCAGTTGTGTGCTCCTGGGTCAGTGAGGCCAGTTCTGCGCTCTCGGGTTAGTGAAGCCAGTTGTGTGCTCTTGGATCAGTGAGGCCAGTTGTGCGCTCTTAGGTCAGTGAGCCCAGGTGTGCGCTCTTAGGTCAGTGAGGCCAGTTCTGCACTCTCTGGTTAGTGAGGCCAGTTGTGTGCTCCTGGGTTAGTGAGGCCACTTGTGCGCTCTTAGATCAGTGAGGCCAGTTGTGTGCTCTCAGGTTAGTGAGGCCAGTTGTGTGCTCCCGGGTCAGTGGGGCCAGTTCTGCGCTCTCGGGTTAGTGAAGCCAGTTGTGCGCTCTTAGGTCAGTGAGGCCAGTTCTGCGCTCCCGGGTCAGTGAGGCCAGTTCTGCGCTCTCGGGTAAGTGAGGCCAGTTGTGCGCTCTTAGGTCAGTGAGGCCAGTTGTGCGCTCTCGGGTTAGTGAGGCCAGTTGTGCGCTCTTAGGTCAGGGAGGCCAGTTGTGCGCTCTTAGGTCAGTGAGGCCAGTTGTGCGCTCTCGGGTTAGTGAGGCCAGTTGTGTGCTCCTGGGTTAGTGAGGCCACTTGTGCACTCTTAGATCAGTGAGGTCAGTTGTGCGCTCTCGGGTTAGTGAGGCCAGTTCTGTGCTCTCGGGTCAGTGAGGCCGGGGGTGCACTCTTAGGTCAGTGAGGCCAGTTCTGCACTTTTGGGTTCGTGAGGCCAGTTGTGCTCTCTTAGGTTAATAAGGCCAGTTCTGCGATCTCGGGTTAGTGTGGCCTGTTGTGCGCTCTTAGGTTATTAAGGCCAGTTCTGCGCTCTTCGGTCAGTGTGGCCAGTTGTTCACTCTTAGGTCAATGAGGCCACTTGTGTGCTCTGGGATCAGTGAGGCCAGTTCTGCGCTCTCGGGTCAGTGAGGCCGGGTGTGCGCTCTTAGGTCAGTGAGGCCAGTTCTGCATTCTTGGGTTCATGAGGCCAGTTGTGTGCTCCCGGGTCAGTGAGGTCACTTGTGTGCTCTGCGATCAGTGAGGCCAGTTCTGCGCTCTCGGGTTAGTGAGGCCAGTTGTGTGCTCCGGGGTCAGTGAGGCCAGTTCTGCGCTCTAGGGTCAGTGAGGCCGGGTGTGCGCTCTTAGGTCAGTGAGGCCAGTTCTCCACTCTTTAGTTCGTGAGGCCAGTTGTGCGCTCTCGGGTCAGTGAGGCCAGTTGTTCGCTCTTAGGTTAGTAAGGCCAGTTCTGCGATCTCAGGTTAGTGTGGCCAGTTGTGCGCTCTTAGATTAGTAAGGCCAGTTCTGCGATCTCGGGTTAGTGTGGCCAGTTGTTCGCTCTTAGGTCATTGAGGCCACTTGTGTGCTCTGGGATCATTGAGGCCAGTTCTGCGCTCTCGGGTTAGTGATGCCAGTTGTGTGCTCCCAGGTTAGGGATATTATTCTGTAGTCTGACTCCTTTGGGATTGGTTCTAGACTCTCAGGTTAGTGAGGCCAGTTTTGTGCTCTTCGGTTAGAGAGGTTAGTGAGTTGATTTGTGTGCTCCTAGGTCACTAGTGGCTCAGGATTCACAATCCAGTATGACTGATTCTGTGCTCTCAGGTTAGTGAAGTCAGTTATGTGCTCTCAAGTTAGTGATGTCATTTGTGTGCTCTCAGGTTATACTTGCCTCTTGTGTTCTCTCATGTTAGTGGTTAGATTAAAGTTATTTTACATAGTTAAAGTAATAAAAACAAAATTACATTAGGGATGGAGACAGGACTACGGTAGGGCTAATAGCAGAGTTAGGTTCGGGATCTTTAATTTGATTTCTCTTCATTATGTAACCAAAATTCGAGATCAAATGTTTAATTTAATGAAATGTAAATTTATGTGTGGACTATGGTCCAGTTCACTTACTTAATTAAAAAAAAAAGATTCAGGGTTAATCATTCTTGAAGCACATAATACTTTTGAATCATTAAGGGTTAGAGTTAACCTCGGCATTATTAATCCAACTGAATTCACTTCAGATAATTGTAATTTGTTTTTAAAAAGTAGATATCATTGTGGGTTCGGGGCACTTGAGTTAATGTAGTAGTCAAATGCATTAAAAACGTATCTTATCCAGTCAGTGGCTCAGACGTAGAAGCATGCATGCAGTGAGCGGCGCATGAATGGCGCTTATGGTTACCTGCTGTTTACAGACATCTTTTCACATCCTAGTGTGCTGTCAAAACTAGGCTTCACCATCCCAAATCAATGATAGTGCTGACTAGAACTTTTTAACTGCTGACAAGGCCTTCAACCAAGCAGGCTCCGCTCACTGTGTTTTCCACACACATTGTGTGGTGAATTGATGTATCTTAAAACAGTGGGGGCCATCATTGGCCCAGGATAGTGTTACATCTGCGCTGAGAGCTGTGCCAAGAGTTTAGCAGAGGTTATATAAGTCAAGAAGAAGAGGGAATGCTCCTCACGCTGTCAGCCAGCACCAGCTGGACACTGCCCTTAGTGCTGAATATAAGACGGGTGAATAATTCAGCGCGCCCCTTTGCTGTGTCAGTGCGTATCTCACGGTGTGATATTGTGGTGCTCTAAGGGAGGAGGGAATCACTCCAGACCCTCCCAATGGGATCCAAACAAGGAATCCTACCTAAATTCAACCATATCCCTGAGCACACACTAAGATACAAAAACCCCACAGATTTATAGGTTATTTGAAAAAATGAAATCAATATTTGTCGTTGTCTTTATTTTCTGTCTTCATTTAGCCAACACGTGTTTCGTCCTGTCAGGATTAACACACGACTTCTTCAGGGCTTATTAGCTTCTTATAATCTAGTACAATCCATCCTTACTGCCGGTTCTAATTCCGTCCCGGTAAAGTGTATGCTTTAATCGAAAAAGGTTGGCGGTCGGGACACATAAAATCGTGACCGTCCAAGCGCACTCGCCTGCAGATAATTACAACATGGATTCTCTGAATATATCAAGGGATGGAAAGGGCATGAACACACAAGCCTGGGACATAATAGAATAGTCTACAGATACGCACAAATAAAATACATAAGGAATAGAACTTGGGCTTGATACAGTACCGGGACGGAATTAGAACCGGCAGTAAGGATGGATTGTACTAGATTATAAGAAGCTAGAAAGCCCTGAAGAAGTCGTGGGTTAATTCTAACACGACGAAACACGTGTTGGCTAAATGAAGACAGAAAATAAAGACAACAAATGATGGGCCCGATTCACAAAAGTAATCTGAAACAAAATCCTAACTTTACGACTTTTTGTATTCACAGAAGGCATTTAGGAGTACTAAAGTTAGGATTTTGTCTCAGTCAATCTTAAATTTTGGTCTTAAGTTAAACTTAAGACAAACTTAAGTTTGACTGAGACAAAATCTTAGTCGTAAAGTGGTGGCTCTTCCATGGGGGTAACTCTTTTTTTGTGGATGTATAGCGGCTGAACCGGTCGCGGAAGAGCCCCAGTGCTGTTGCGGACCCGTGATGTCTTCAGAAATGAGGTCACCGTTGTGACGGGAGGTATTTGCCTAATGAGATGCACAAGTTAAGCAGTGCGTTTTTGCAGGACTGTTGCTTTTACCCACTGGGGTGTTTATCATTTTAAACACGTATGCTGGGCAAAAACTTACTGAAGTAATACAGTGTGCTACTACAGGAACCAGAAGGCTGCAGGAGCAGCCACGCCCACTGGGGGAGGTTCGAGGATATAAGTAGTAGCACCTTTCTGCCTCGCAATATCGCTGTACCAACGCCAATGATTAAGGGGAAACCTGAAACGCGTCTGGCTAAGGTTGTGGATGATTTTAAAGCCTGTTTCCCTGACTGAATGACTCTGCAGCATTTCATTAAAAGCGTGCAACTAACACTTACCTGGTGGCTCTTCCATGGGGGTAACTCTTTTTTTGTGGATGTATAGCGGCTGACCCGGTCGCGGAAGAGCCCCACTGCTGTTGCGGACCCGTGATGTCTTCAGAAATGAGGTCACCGTTGTGACGGGAGGTATTTGCCTAATGAGATGCACAAGTTAAGCAGTGCGTTTTTGCAGGACTGTTGCTTTTACCCACTGGGGTGTTTATCATTTTAAACACGTATGCTGGGCAAAAACGTACTGAAGTAATACAGTGTGCTACTACAGGAACCAGAAGGCTGCAGGAGCAGCCACGCCCACTGGGGGAGGTACGAGGATATAATTAATAGCACCTTTCTGCCTCGCAATATCGCTGTACCAACGCCAATGATTAAGGGGAAACCTGAAACGCGTCTGGCTAAGGTTGTGGATGATTTTAAAGCCTGTTTCCCTGACTGAATGACTCTGCAGCATTTCATTAAAAGCGTGCAACTAACACTTACCTGGTGGCTCTTCCATGGGGGTAAGTCTTTTTTTGTGGATATATATATATATATATATATATATATATATATATATATATATATATATATATATATATATGCTCCAAACTCCTCCGGTTTCCGTTCCCAGGCAAAACTCGGCGAGGGATCCGGCGAGAAATCACAGCACCACGCACAGAAGGTACTCCTTTCAAGTGATTATTTATTTAACCATAGTGAAAAAAAACGGTAGAGGACGGTCTACGCGTTTTGGCTCCCAGCCTTCTACTGGACCATAGAGTCCTGGGACCTAGAAAGTTTCTTTTAAAGTGCTAGTGCAATTTCTCATTTTTTTTTTCATTAAAAGAAAGACTAGGCTCACACAATCCTTAAAAAGTACAACTTCTTAACAATTAATTGTAAATTTGGCTGACATTATAAAAAACAGGTTACAAAAAAGTGCAAATGTAGCACGAGTCTTAAGAGGTGTGTATGTGCAAAACAAGCAAGGATTTTTCTGAGAGAGAGTGTGACAGAGCCTAATATAGGATTAATCACGCTGTTACATGTTTCCATTGAGGATAAAATATCGGCCATTGATTGTTTGTGAAGTAGAGGAATGCAATTCATCAATTATGAGTAAAGAATCTACTTTTCATAATAAATAAATAAATAAATACATAGGAAATATTGAAAATCAATTGTAAAGTACAAATTATTTTTGTTTAAAACAAACCAGAACGCCTGTTTTGAACATCATTTCCTTTCAAGGTTGATATTTCTAAGTGATTAATTCAAAGAAGGGAAAAGAGATGTTAATGTTCATACTTTTAAAGTGGCTGGTGCGTAAGATTTTTTCATTTAAATACAATCAATATATATATATATGACGTCTGTTAGATTAGATCCGTTAATGCTCACGCAATGTCATGTTTTAGTTAGCATTCGCTACACCATTTTCTTTGCAGGCGCCATTTTAGGCTGTTCAAAACTGATCTCGTCTTTTTCTGAGAAATGGTCTTTGCTAAGTTTTGTTTCTGAAATGTTAGGTTTTGTTTCGGTAATGAATAGACTGTTCATGTTAGCGCATACCTTTCTCGCTAGATAGAGGCCCTCTCCCACTTATCTGGAGGCGGGCCCAGGATGAAACGACCTTGGATGGTGTTAGGTTTTGCAAGATATGAGAACTGAAACCTTTTTTTTGTATTTCACTGTCCGGTTGCATCTGCCTGGAAAATTCCACTGTGGGCGTGTCTTGCCCAGCTATGAAATCTACATAATGTATCTCTATGCTTGTTGTTCTTTAGTTCCCTCTGTAGCACTCTCATGGACTGTACAGATGGGGCTCCACTCTGAGTGTATATGAATAAACAGTTATTGGTTCATATTCTCCACTGTCTGACCAACTCTTCATTTGGTATGGAAGGTGGAGAGCTGGTCATTAGTGACCCGGGTGGCCCCAAGCAGGTCACTTCCTTCAGTTGGCGCCCGAACAGGGACTCCTTCGGGTTTATTGACCCATCCCTTTTCCGCGGACGGAGGGGAGGACGAGGACATCATCAGGTCAGAGTGACGGCTCAGGGATCCCTGCACGAAGAGCTTTGTTTCTCGCAGCTGCTGCCTTTGTCCCACCGGAAGGTGCCTCGCCCAGCGGTCATCCCGACTGGAGTCCTGAACGGGGAAACCCTTGATCTGACTGTTTGGTCTCAGGAGTCGGCAGTGGAGAACTGGTTCATTTGTACTTCTGATATCAGGTGAGTCTGTTTCAGTTTTATGAGGATATGGTACCATTGTGGTTTGAGTTTGTTTCAGTCTAAGGACTGTTTTGATGAAAAGTGTCTGCAAATACTTTGCCAGGTAAAATAGCGATTCAGTTTTTTCTTTGCAATGCCTGGTTTTAGCAAAATTTGGAGTTTGTGTTGTCGTTGTTGCTCTGCAGATGCTCGGTTGGAAGAATCTCAGCCTGCGCCTCCTGAAGGCAGTCCTAACTTTGACATGTATGTGAAACATGGCCTTGGCCCTATTATGTTTAGTACATTATGGCACAAATATATGAGGAACAATGCTGAGTTGCAGTGGTCTTTGACAGGCTCTTTTTACGAACAGAAGATTGGATTTCTCCAGGAACAGTTGTTTAAGAGACGTAGTAGAGAGTCTATGTTTGACTCTCTCCGGACTTGACAGAAGGAGGCCAGACAAAGGCGGTTAAAGATGGAGAGAGATGCACGGAAACAAAGGATGCAAACCCTTACACAGAAGGCTGTAGCGTATGACAAAGAGAAACAGGAGTAGAATGTGAAGATAGGAGATTTTGGTTGCATATTGACAAGTCTTACATGGCTAAGGAGGAAGAGAATACGTTCGTGGAGGCTCTGTTAGATACCCTCCCCCGCCCCCTTATGCCCCGCAAAGGATATATCCTGTGGTTCCCCCTCAGCTACAGCCGCCTGCCCAGAGTGTCCCTGTCTCTATGGCTGTAATACCCACCGCTCCGGTTACTGTGCCCCCTACTCTTTCTTTTCCCTCATAATCTTTGACGACAGTGAAATCTGTTACATCTACTGTTCCGGTTTCCGTGCCCTCTATTCCTTCTTCACCGGTTCAATCTCTGACCGCAATCCTACCTACTGCTCCTGTTTTGGTTATTTATCCTCCATTGTCTTTGGGTACTGACACACCTGTATGTGGTTTTGAAGACAGGGATTTGACGAGATTCAGGAAACGGACAGGTCCGTTGGTGCGATCTGAAATGGGGGAGGATGAGAAGAGGGTAATAGCAAGTCAGGCAATGCGATGGACTCGTAATGCAATCTATAGTCTTGAGGGTATCTGGCAGGTTGTATGTGATTTCGAACCTTTTATACAGCAACATGCCCTTAAGCACATGTCTGCCGCATTGCTTGATCTTTGGCATACGCATATTGAAACGGAGGCTACCCAAATATTATTTGATATTAGAGATCGCACTTATGCTACTGACCTGGCGCCGGAACAAGCGTTTGGTAATATCTCCACTATACTTTCTTATAGAGGCAGGTTATATGAAAAAAGCCCTACTCAAATAACTCAGTTCCCTATGCGTGAAGTCCACCCAATTTATCACCCAGAAATACCTGCATTGACGGATCAGCACGGAACGATCACTAGACCGGCCGTGGCTGCCCGCTTTCAGGAGCAATGGTTTTGTACTCCATGGAAAAGGAGTGAGGTTTTAGCCCATAAGACTACTTTGCCCGATCCTAGAAAAAACCCTACTGCTTATTAAAAGGAACTGACAGAGGCTGCCTCTTCTACTGTAATGACTCTAGCTTACATTGAGATGTTCTTTGGTCTCCTTGTTCCGGTTGATATTTGGCGGCAGCTACACACTCATTAGGGGATGGGATCGAGATAGGAAACCAGGTGCTGAGATACTTGCTTTGCCTGGTCGTATTATTATGTATATGCATACACTTATTCCACCTAAGACGGTAAGCTGGGATAGATTGACTGCTTGTCGACAGAAGAAGGATGAGAGTGTGTCTGATTTCTTTACGAGGTTTGAAGATACGTTTTTGGATTACAGTGGGCAGGATATGTCCACGGAAGGGGGAGTCTGTTTGTTTGTCGACAGGTTTGTCACTAACCTCCTTCCTGAAATAATGTCCCGTTTGCAGGCGTCTGAAAGCACTTGGTCTACATCTTCCCCCTCTGTTATTTTAAATATGGCCGAATATTATGAGCACTGAGATAAGAGGAGAAAGATAAAAATTATACAAAGCATAAGGATTTAAAGACGAAGGTGTTGTTGCAGCAGGAATATCGGGGTAATACCAGAGGATGGGGAGGTCCTTTACGACAACTCCCACGTACTAGGCAGCCTTCAACGACACCTTTGGGACAGAATCAGTTTGCCTATTGTAAGGAAGAAGGACATTGGCGCAGCCAGTGTCCTGTACTTTTGCAGAAGGTTTCGTCCCCTAGAGGACGAGGTTCTGGTGGTAGGGGCCGTGGGACCAATAGACCCCAGAATACTGCGGCTCCCGTGGGCCGTTCTGATAACAATTATTTTGACGACCCAAGTGCTACAATGATGATTATGATTTTGATGATGTGACAGGTATGTCCTATAGCTAGGACAGCCAGAGACAGGGTGAGGGACCAGTTCAGATACCTGTAGATCAGCGTGGTCCTTATGTCAAGGCAGATTTGTGAAGGTTCGACTAAGGAATTTTTGGTGGATACAAGTGCAACAAAAAGTTCTGTTTCCCGACATATGGTCCCAGGGGCGGCACTGTCTGGCCATAATAATGTTTTGTGGGTTTTTCAGGAGTACCGGATGTAAGCCCCATTTCACGACCCCTTGCATTTACTGTTGGTCATTTTACTGTGGAGTCCCCATTTTTATTAACTTCAAATTGTGGTGAGAATCTGATGGGGTTGGATTTATTGAAAAAATTACATGCTACTATCTATTGTTCCCCTGATGGTGTTTATATTACCATGGGTCTGGCTGTGAGTACTAGACAGTGTTTGTCTCGAGATGCGCCCTTCCAGCTGAATTTGACCAGGTAACACCCACGCTATGGGCCACTGGTGATACTGATGTGGGTCTATTGCATATCCCACCAGTTTCTATACAAGTCAAAGACAATACCATTTTGCCTCACATTCCTCAGTATAAAATACCGCAGGTGGGAGAACGGGCCCTTCTCCAGATTATTCAGGATTTAATACGTAAGGGAGTGGTTGAGGAAACGTCTGGCAACATTTGTAATAGTCCTATTCTTCTGGTCCTTAAAAGGGCACCCTCGGGTTCTTCTGATGCTACTGATGACGTTTATCATTTTGTGATTGATTTGCGAGAGGTTAATAAAATAGTAGTTCCGCAATTTCCAGTGGTTCCTGATATTATCACACTTTTAACAATGATTCCATCTACCACTAAGTTCTTCTCTGTTATTAATTTGAAAAACACATTTTTTAGTATTCCTATTCATCCAGATAGTAGGTATTTGTTTGGATTTACACTGGCCGGCAGGAGTTTTTGATTCTGTCACGCTTCTCAAGGCTATACTGAGAGTCCTAGTATCTATAGTCAGGCATTAAAGAGTCAGTTGGATTCACTCTCGCTTTCCCCAGGTAATGTATTGGTCCAGTATGTTGATGATCTGTTGATTGCTTCTGATATGGAATAAGGTTGTAAGGACAGTACAGTGAAACTGCTGTTGCATTTGGCACATCATGGACATAAGGTCTCTCTTTCGAAGTTTCAGTATTGTCGACAGGAGGTTACCTACTTAGGTCACCTACTGTCGAAGGAGGGTAAGAGGTTGACTCCTGAGCACATCAGTACCATTGTTAAAATGCCCCTTCCACAAACTCAAAGAGATGTGCGTGCTTTTATAGGCATCACTTCCTATTGTCGACAGTGGATTCCCAATTATTCCTTTCTAATCAAATCTTTGCTTGCATTAACAACGAAAGTAGTGCATGAACCTTATCCTTGGACGCCAGAATGTCAGCAATCTTTTGAGCAATTAAAAACTGTGTTTTGCTCGGCTCTAGTGTTTGGCACACCTAACTATAGGAAACCGTTTGTGCTTTATGTCCACGAGATGACTGGCTGTGCACTTTCTGTCTTGACCCAGAAATTTGGGGATGAACAGAAACCTTGGGCTTATTTCTCTGCTCTGCTTGACCCTGTTGCTAGGGCCTTTCCGAGTTGTCTGAGAGCAGTCGCGGCTGTGGCCACTTCAATCAGGCAATCGGCTTGACTCGTACTTGATACAGACCTCACAGTCATGGTACCCCATGCTGTGGATACACTTTTGAATAAGACAAAGACACAGCACCTCACCAGTGCACGTCTTACTGGTTATGAATTGACATTGTTTGCTAAACATATCACGATCAAAAGATGTGCCACTCTGAACCCAGCCACGTTATTACCCCTCCCTTCTGAGAATGATGCAGTTGACAAACATGACTGTATTTTTGGAACAGAAGAAGAGACGAAAGGACAGATAGACTTGACTGATGTTCCCTTATCTGACCCCCAAGGAGAACTATACATCGATGGCTCTTGTTTTAAATTACCAGATGGCACCACCACTGCAGCCTATGCTATCACTACATTGCGTATGGTGGTAGAGATGTCACCGGTCCCCTATCAGTCGGCTCAAGCCGCTGAACTCGCTGCTCTTATTCAAACTTGCGAATTGAGTGAAGGGTTGGTTGTCAATGTTTACACAGATAGCCAGTATGCATTCGGGGTGGCCCATAATTTCGGCCGATTGTGGGCAGAGAGAGGGTTCCTTACTTCTCATGGCACTAAAATCTAGCATGGACACCTTATATTGCGATTGTTATCTGCACTAACGCTTCCTAAGAAATTGGCAATAATCAAGTGTGGGGCCACAAAAAGATTACTGATGATGTGGGTAGAGGGAATGCATTTGCAGATCAGGTAGCTAAGGACACCGCTCGAAGTAAAATTAAAAGAATGTTTGTTGCAGGTCCAGCTAGATGGGTTCCCGAGATTTCTATGTTTGAAAATACAGTTTCGAGTATAAAGGAGATACAGAATGAAGCCACGATAGAGGAATTAGCGAAGTGATAGGAAAGTACAGCACAGTTAAATGAGGAAGGATGTTGGATTGATAAATCTGGGGAGCAGAAATGGATGTTACCTGATGCATATGAACTCCCTGTGGTTAATATGGCGCATGGTCCTGCTCATATTAGTGGAAAAGGCATTTGTAATTTGTTAGCTCCAGTTTGGCACAATGATAACATTTCTAAAATAGCTGCACATTTGGTGAAACATTGTATGATTTGCATAAAACATAATCCAGGAAAGGGTACCCCTACACCACCAGGTAATTTTGCACCACCTACTTTTCCGTTTGAGGTCCTCCAAATGGATTTTATTGAATTGGAACGATGCAATAATCTTAAGTACATTTTAGTGATTATATGTACGTTCACTAAATGGGTTGAGGCTTACCCCACTAAAGACAATACGGTCATTCCAACTGCAAAAGTACTCCTTAAAGAGTATTTTCCTCGATTCTGAATGCCCCGAGTTATCTGGAGTGATAACGGATTTCATTTTAATGGGAAAGTGATTAAATGAATTTGTGAAGTTTTGCACATTAAACAGAAATTTAATGCTGCCAACCACCCCCAGTCAGCGGGCCTTGTTAAGAAGTACAATGGTACGCTCAAATTGAAATTAGCAAAAATTCAAGCGACAACAGGGTTGCAATGGCCAGATGCTCTTCCATTAGCTCTTTTGTCAACTAGAACCACAGCATACTCTACAACTGGTTTGTCCCCGTTCGAAGCGGCAAATGTCTGGGGTGTCCCTCGCCCGAAACGTTTTTCAGAAATTGAATATCCTGTGTTGCTTGATTATCTTGGCCATTTAACAGAAAGTCTGCGTTGCTCTGAGGAATATTACTGCCCAATTGGAAAGTATGCGGGTGTATTCGGAGCAGACTAGATATGCAGTAGATTTTATATTGGCCAAGTCTGATAGTGTTTGAGCTTTAATTGGCGATCAGTGTGTTATGGGGATAGAAAATTTGAGAAGAACATAACACAGCACATTTTGGACATCATTGAAAATGTCAAGGACATGGAAAGTGGGAAATGGAGTTGGTCCCTGTTTGGTAGTTGGGGTTGGATTTTTAAGGAACTGATTTATCTTATAGTGGTGTTGGTGTTTTGCTGCATCCTTATCCAATGTCTTCCTTTTTGTTGTTCCTATTGTGCCTCTGTTTTTACATCCAAACTGAAAATATCAGCTCATGTTACAAATGCCGCTATGATGTTGCAGAATGACATTGATGATTTAATGGATATTGGTGATGGAATATTTGAGGATTCCTCCTTTCTCGCTGTACCCCTTTCTAATGACTATTGTAAGGAATGCCCATAATTCCGTCTTAATTTCATTTCGATTTTGATGTTTCATTATTGCTGATATGTTGATATCGCTATTGTACTATTGTCTATATATCCTTTAATTCTTTTTTTTTTACTTATGTGAAAATGTTTTTAGCTCATGCTAAAAGGAGTGTTTGTTAGATGAGGTCCGTTAATGCTCACGCAATGTCATGTTTTAGTTAGCATTCGCCACACCATTTTCTTTGCAGGCGCCATTTTAGGCTGTTCGAAAATGATCTCGTCTATTTCTGAGAAATGGTCTTTACTAAGTTTCGTTTCTGAAATGTTAGGTTTTGTTTCGGTAATGAATAGACTGTTCATGTTAGTGCATACCTTTCTCGCTAGATAGAGGCCCTCTCCCACTTGTCTGGTGGCGGGCCCAGGGTGAAACGAACTTGGATGGTGTTAGGTTGTGCAAGATACGAGAACTGAAACCTTTTTGTGTATTTCACTGTCCGGTTGCATCTGCCTGGAAAATTTCACTGTGGGTGTGTCTTGCCCAGCTATGAAATGTACATAATGTATCTCTATGCTTGTTGTTCTGTAGCACTCTCATGGACTGTACAGATGGGGCTCCACTTTGAGTGTATATGAATAAACAGTTATTGGTTCATATTCTCCACTGTCTGACCGACTCTTCATTTGGTACGGAAGGTGGAGAGGTGGTCATTAGTGACCCGGGTGGCCCCAAGCGGGTCACTTCCTTCACGTCCCTGCAACCTTTGCTTATTTTCAGTGAATGTCTAAGCATTTTTAAATCCTAATTCCTTACTATAAGGTCCCTGTAACCTTTGGTTTTTTCAGTGAATATATATATATTTTTTCCTTTCTCTTGGGGCTTTGGACGTTGGGGACCCGAGGGAGCCTTAAACACTTGAACTACGGGGTCACCAGCCGCTACACGGCCCCCCCCTTTGCGTGGCAAATCTCGGCGCTCATGTGAGCAATATCGGATCCAGCTGCCAGACGGATGGTATCTAGTGCATGCTGGGAGCTGTAGTTGGTTACTATACTGCAGCATTCCCAGGCGGCAGGAGCAGCTGAGTTCCCACCAATGGGAGTGCCCTGGCAATTACAAAGGAGGGAGGAGGCGACACCCGTGAACGATTCAGCATCTGAGGAAGGCGTAATGGCCGAAATGCATCATGCTGTTTGGTTTGGTGATTAAAGGCTTCCAACAAGTACCCCGCTGTGTCCTTGGGTTTCTTTGTGAGAAGGTGATCGTGTGGCATATATATATATATATAGATATATATATATATATATCTATATATATATATATTATCTACTGGCGGTCGCCAGTAGATAGTTATAGTTAGGACTTAGTTTCCATAGGAAACTCGTTTTTTGTTTTCTCAATATCTTTGGCGCCGGTTGACGAATCTTCGTGAAATTTTCAAAACTTGTAGCCCGCTCTAGTCAGCTCCTGTCTTGAAAGTTTCGGGGTGATTTGGCAAGCGGGGGCCGAGAAAAAAGGGGGGTCCCAAAACGTGTTTTCTCCATGTTAATTCCCATAGGAAACTTTAGATACGGCTACAGCTCGAACTGCTGAACGGAATTACACCAAATTTGGCAAAAAGGTAGCCCTTGTTTCACAAAGAGACCTTTTTTTTAAATGGAATAAATCCGTTCAGTAGTTCCTGAGAAATTCAAAAAATAGAGGTCGGAAAATCAATTTCCCATAGGAAACTTTAGACACGGTTACAGCCGAAACTGCTGAACGGAATTACACCAAATTTGGCAAAAAGGTAGCCCTTGGTTCAGAAAGAGACCTTTCTTTTAAATGGTGTAAATCCATTCAGTAGTTGCAGAGAAAATCAAAAAATAAAAGTTTCGATATCTATGGCCGCGGTGGATCCGCGCACCCTCCCGATCACGAGCTTTATTCTAATTGGCTGTCAACACTCCAAACCAGGAAGTGTTGGCAGCCATCTTGTGCCTCGGTAACCGAGGCACAAGAAAACAGAAAAACAAAAGGTGAAAAATAACAAAAGGGGGCAGGGTAGAAACACCCTGACCCCCTAGGCCTGCTCAGGGGGTCCCACAAAGACCCCCAGGGCCCAAAAAAGCATTTTTTTAAAAACAAAATCGGCCGAAGTCGCGCTGGGTGCGCAAATCCGGCAAAGGAAAAAAAAACGAACGATATTATTTAGCCCCCGGGTGGGCCAAGTCCCGGGGGCATGGGGAAATTTAATTGTAGGGGCCCAGGGGGACCCCCGCAGCCCCGGGGACCGCCACCCCCGGGGCTTTTGTTAAATATTTGCAGGGGGCACAGGGCCCCCCCGCAGCCCCGGGGACCGCCACCCCCCGGGGCTTGTTTTTTTAATGTTGGGGGCCTCCAAGGCCTTTCCGCAGCCCCGGGGACCGCCACCCCCCGGGGCTTGTTTTAAAAAAAAGAAATAAACCTGTGTGGGGGGGCTCGATTCCCCCCACATGCCCCGGGGACCGCCACCTCCCCGGGGGACTAAAATGCTAATTTGGGGGTCCGTTATGGACCCCCGAGCCCCGGGGACCACCACCTCCCCGGGGCTGTGCATGTGATGGGAGGGGATCCGCGTGGCCCCCCTCCTGGAGCCTGTGATGGCCCTGGGGACCGCCACCCCCAGGGCCGGCTCCTGCAGTGTCCCGGGGTGCCCACCCCGGGACACTGCTGTTTGCTATGACAGGGCGGGAGACTCATGGCTCCCGCCCTGTCATAGCAAACACTGGTTTGGATTTTGGAAGAGAGAGCAGGAAACCTGCTCTCTCTTCCAAAATTCAAACCAGATTGCTTTTCCACACGGGGAGCTGCATGTCAGCAGCTCCCCATGTAGAAAAGCAATGCCGGCTCCCGCAGGACGCGGGGAGCCGGCAGGGACCGTGGGGGCATTGGGGCTCCCCCCACGGTCCCCAATGAGAGGCCAGGCCCCGGGGGATGGGGTCCCCGGGGCCAGAAGTGGCCAGGGAGGGGGTCACACGGCCCCCCTCCCCCATAATTAAATAACAAAACAAAAAAAAAAAACACGCAAAGGCCGGCCCCGGGGGATGGGGTCCCCGGGGCCATAAATGGCCTGAGGAGGGGGGCCACGCAGCCCCCTCCAAATAAATAAATTAAAAAAAAACACTGGCCATGCCCCGGGGGATGGGGTCCCCGGGGCCGAATATGGCCTCGGGAGGGGGGCCACGCGGCCCCCTTCCATTAAAAAAAAAAGTAGGGGTCAGGCCCTGGGGGATGGGGGCTCCAGGGCCCATGAAATAGGAAATAAAGGGGGGCCACACAGCCCCCCTTCTTAAAAAAAAAAAAGACGCTATCATGCCGGAGGCCCGCCCCCTCCCAGCAACACTCTGCAAATGCGCCCTGTGGCGCATTTTAAGTTGGGGAATTAAGTCCCCTTCAATCCTGAGGGCCCCTGGGGGCCAACTAGCCCACCAGGTATCTCCAGTAAGCGCCACAGGCCTGCGTTGCAGAGAGGTGGTCCAGGCCACGCCCCTTTTTACACCTCTCTGCAACGCAGCTCTGTGGCGCTTACTGGAGGTACCTCGTGGGCTAGTTGGACCCCAGGGACCCTCAGGATTCAAGGGGACTTTGTCCCCCAACTTAAAATGCGCCACGGGGCGCGTTTGCACAGTGGTGAAGGGAGGGGGCGGGGCCTGAGGTGACATGTGTGCAAACACGCCCTGTGGCGCGTTTTAAGTTGGGGAATTAAGTCCCCTTCAATCCTGAGGGCCCTGGGGGTCAACTAGCCCACCAGGTATCTCCAGTAAGCGCCACAGGCCTGCGTTGCAGAGAGGTGGTCCAGGCCACGCCCCTTTTACACCTCTCTGCAACGCAGCTCTGTGGCGCTTACTGGAGGTACCTGGTGGGCTAGTTGGACCCCAGGGACCCTCAGGATTCAAGGGGGCTTTATCCCCCAACTTAAAATGCGCCACGGGGCGCGTTTGCACAGTGGTGAAGGGAGGGGGCGGGGCCTGAGGTGACATGTGTGCAAACGCGCCACGTGGCACGTTTTAAGAGGTAGTTTTAAACCCCCTGCCCTATTATGTACTAGGGCCTTACAGAGGAGGTCATGCTCATCACAGGGGTACCCCAACGCATAGTGTTCCCTAGTGTATGTAGGTGTTTTCACTGTATTCTAAGTGTCTTTTAGCATAGCACTGGCTCTAGGCCTGGTTACTCAGAGTCAGTTACCACCAGTACCCGTCTGAAAAAGTTGTGGGCACAGGATGATTTTGCAACAAGGCCTCTTTCTGCTCCTCTGTTGGTTCTTTTTGCACATGTCTTGCTTCTTCCTGCACTTTTCTTCGTCTTTGTGGACTTCTGTTGCTTCTTTCTGCATTTCTTTTGCTTCTTTCTGTGCGTTTTTTCTTCTTTCTTCACATGTCCTACCTCTGTAGGCATAGTTAGAAACTAGCATTTAAAAAACCTTTGAAATTCACTTAAAAAACCATAGGTTTCAGGCACGTTATAGTTAGAAATTAGCATTTAAAAAACCTTTGAAATTCACTGAAAAAACCATAGGTTTCAGGCACGTTATAGTTAGGAATTAGCATTTAAAAAACCGTAGAAATTCACTGAAAAAACCATAGGTTTTAGGGAAAGTTATAGTTAGTTGGACATTTCACTCGTACAAAACCAGAGAAATTCCCCCGTTATAGTTAGTTCAGCTAACTATAACTCGCGCCCCCGCAATGCACTGCTGATGACGTCACATATTACATCACTCATGACATGGTCAGTGGCATCACTGATGACATCACTGATGACATCTCAAATGACATCACTGATGACATCATCCATGTGATAATTTGATGCATCTTCTCACACCCTAATATAACCTTTGATACACCCACTCTAAATTACAGACTGCCATTCTTAAAACCATAGACACTCCAACACCAATAACTACATACCCACTCACTGATTCTTAGGTTTACACACACATCTACTCACTCACCCGTACAGTAACTCATACTTATGGTCACTCAGTACAGGACTATCATATGCACTCATACACCTATATAGACACTCACACACCACCACTCATCCATAGAGGTACTCACACACCTAGTCAGTCATGCAAATAATTAATCACACTGCCATTTACTCACCTATAGTTATACACACACCAGCTCAATTACTCATACAAATACTAGCACATTCTTACGCTCTTATACAATCACTGATACAAGCACACACTCATCCATACAGCCACTCTCACAATCACACACTCTCACTTATAGCCATTTATATACTACAACACACATATATACTGCCTTTCACATATGTAGTTACTCACACATGTACCACTGAGATATACATTCACTCACTAACACACCCATACACACACTCACCCACCCATACAGTCCATCACAGATGCACTCTTGAAACCATGCACCCAGTGAATCACCCACTCACACATCTATGCACAGAGTCACACACACCCCACCCACACAAACACTCAGGCACCCATACAGATACTCAGACAACCAATCAATAACCCATATAGACACTCATGTAGCTATTCGCAAACCCATGCAGCCGCTTACACACCGACAGACAGATGGATACAGACATTCACACAGTTTAGTCACTAACCCATGCATTCAGTAAGATACGTTTAATCACTCACTTATAGAGTCAGTCATGCACCTACTAAATCATCCATTCAGACACTTATACACCCACTCATTCTTCAATACGCCTTTCCCTATATATATTAAACATATTTAAACTTTACAGAAACACACAGTCACTGGATGATGTCATCAGTGATGTCATCAGTGATGTCATTTGAGATGTAATCAGTGATGTCATCAGTGATGTCACTGACTGTTAGACTTGGCACCATTGGCGTGGGTCTCCCTTCCATTTTTTTTGCTGTTGCCTCTTATGTTTTGCTGGTTTTAGATGCTTTTGGGCACTGTGCCACTGCTGTTCAGTGCCACAGTGCAAGTGCTCCCTACTGTAAATTGTGTTATGGATTAGTGACTCCATGATTGGATGATTGGTTTACTTGTCAGTCCCTAGTACAGTGCACTGAGTGTGCCCAGGGCTTGTAAATCCAATGCTGCTGGTGGGCTTGCAGCACTGGTTGTGCCACCCACAGAAGCGGCTTGTAAAATGTGCCTCGGGCCTGCCATTGCAGAGCCTGTGTGCAGCCTAGGGCTGCCATGTCGACTTGGTGAGTGCACCCACTTACCAGTCCCTAAACCTTCCCTTTACTGCATGTTGGTCACCCCTAAAGTAGGCCCTAGGGCAGGGTGCATTGTAAGTATAAGGTAGGACATGCCCTGGTGTGTGTGGCATGTCCTAATAGTGAATTACAGCCATTTTCGTTTTTCACTATTGCAAGGCTACCTGCTCCCCATAGGCCAGAATGGGCAGACTGACTATTACACCTTATAGTCAGAACTGACCCAGGGAACATGGTAGAAAAACGAATTTAGTATGCCTGAACTCAGAATGATAAAATACATCTTTTAGTGAAGTTGGTTTTAACATTCTGTGTTTGAAAATACCACTTTTAGAAAGTGGGTATTTTCTTGCCTAAACTTCCAAGCCTGCCTCTGCTAGGTTGTGTATTCCTTGTCTAGAGATTGAGTGACAGGGGCTGGGGGTGGCTACAGGAGACAGGGTGAGTCAGCACAGGGCTGAATAGGAAGGCCTGCATCCAGAGTAGAGGGAGGAGTTGCACCTGGGTCTGAATAGGGCTGTGCCTGCCTTCCACAATGCTGGCTCCACCTCCTGCCGGGCGTCTGATGGCTCTGCCCCTCACTCACAAAGGAAAGAAGGAGTCAGAAAAACAAAGTGCTCCAGGACTGACCAGAACTGGTTTTGGACTAGGCAGAGGCCTCTCTGCCTTCAGAGAACAAAGGGAAAAGGTGTATAAAAAGGGGACCCAGACCCCTAGGAAATTAGATCACTTCTGGGAAATCAAGAAACCTGTTGCCAAGGAGAAGAACCGGAGAAGCTGAAGGAGGAGTACTGCCCCTGTGCTGTTTTGCTGATTGGGGTTGGCCTGCAGTGGTTGCTTTCTGCCAAGGACAGGAGAAAAGACTTTGCTGTGCTTTGTCATCTTGAAGAAGGGAATCTCCAAGGGCTTGAACTGAGCTTGCCTCCTGCCTGAAGTCACAGGGACACAAAGACTTCACCCCTTCTGTTTGCCTGCATCTGGAACTGCTGTTTTAGCTGCTAACAGAGGGAAATTGCAACACCGACGCCGGCGAGCGACGCCGTAACCTGCACCGAAGCCGTGGGCACCGCTCGTGAAGAGCACGACGCACCGCCCGACTTGCACCGTAGGCCCGACGCCTGCCGACGCCGTGCGACATCGACTCCGAAGCCGTCATCGAGGCCGCTGCCTGCACCGGAGCCGAGGACACCGCTCGTGACGCTCACGACGCACCGTCCCGACTCGCACCGCAGCCCCGACTTCACCGACGCCAGGGCTTCATCATCGCGGAGCCGATCCTCGACGTGGGTGACCCCCGAATCCATCGACGCCGCACCATCGTAAGGAACCGACGCCTCGCCGCCATCCGTGACGTCACCTCCCCGACACAGTAAGGAACCGACGCCTCACCTCCCCTGCGCTGCAGTAAGGAACCGAGACATCACCTCCCCTGGGGTCGTAAGGAACCGACGCCGCCGGCGCCAACGAAGCATCACCTCCCCGACGCCGTGCACCGTCTTTGTTTTCATCGAATTCCAGGTACTGTTCTTTGTGGGTCTGCTCGACTCCGGGCCCGACGCCGCGCACCTCGCGGTCGGCGCCGTACTTTGGGATTTCCACCGGTCACGACGTCGTGATAACTCCAAGTGGAGTTATTTGTTGCTACAAGCTTTATTTGAGTGACTATCCTATTTTTGAAGATAACGTGAACTGTCTCTATCATTTTAAGTCTATTTTTGATTACAGTATTGTGGATTTTTGCTATTGGGTCTTGTGATAAGTCTATATAAAGATTACTTATTTTTACATAAACAACCTGTGTGGTGTCCATCTGTAGTGTTTTCACTGTATTACTGTATGTGGTCACAAATGCTTTACACACTGCCTCTGAGATAAGCCTGTCTGCTCGTGCCAAGCTACCAGGGGGTGAGCAGGGGTTATTTTAGGAGTGTTTCCCCCCTTATCCTGACTAGAAGCAAGGGTCCCTAGTTGGACAAAGGTGCAAACCATTGCCAACTAGAGACCCCCAGTTCTAACATTGGTGGTCAGCGGTGAGGATTTGGACTTGCATTTGTGATTCATATACAGTGATTGGTGTACACTACTAGTGAGTGCAGACCAATACGCGACCACATACCTTTTGATAGGACTTTTTTTTCCTTGGAACCTTTATTTTTGTTGAGAACTGCCAATTTTCACCATGAGCAAAAAAGGATCCATTGCACCTGCAGATATTGAATTTGAAGAAGATAGGGTTGATACCTACACTGTGACAGAACTCAAAGCTGTTTGCAAAAAATTTAAAATCTCTATGAGAGGCCTCACCAGGAAGGAGGAGTTTCACAAGGCGCTGAGGGCCTGGTTGGAAGCACGGAATGCCAGTGGGCAGTCCGAGGAGCCTGTGGAGGAGGCAGAGAATTTAGATGGGCAGCTTGAGGGGCCATTGGGCTTAACTGGGAGGAGAGCGCCTTCCAGGGAGGGCAGCAGTGTTTCTCAAAGGGCCTGTCTCCAGAGGAGCTGGAGGACAGGGACAAAAGCAGGATGCATGAAATGGAGATGGCCAAACTGAAACAGGGAAGCCATGATAGCCTTGAGCATAAGAAATTGGAGTTAGAAAGTAAGAGGTTGGCTATGGAAGAAAAGAAGATGCTTTTAGAGCATGAGAGAGTGGTGAGGGAGCTAGAGCTAAAGGCTAGGAGCCTAGAAATCACTCCCTCTGGTGGCAGCACACCTCCAGTGCCTGTAGAAAGTAGAGTGTACATCCCCAAGGAGGTTATTAAGGATTTCATGAAGGGGGAGGACATTGGGCAATGGTTTAAAGCTTATGAGATCGCCATGACATCACACCGGGTCCCTGAGAAGGATTGGGGAGCGGGGTTGTGGGGCCGCTTTGCAGGTGAGGGAAGGGAAACCTTACTAGCCTTGCCCACAATTGATCAGATGTCCTATGCCCACCTGAAGGAAGCTTTAGTGGCAAGGTATGGGTTAACCCCAGAGCTTTATAGGCAGAAGTTTAGGAACTGCAAAAAGCTGGAGTCTAGTACCTGGGTGGAGTATGTGTCTTATTTTTGCAGAGCATTGGATGGATGGGTGAAGGGTAGCAAAGTAAATGACTTGCAGGAGTTCTATGATTTAATTGCATGGGAGCACTTGTCCAGTAGTTGTTTTCCAGAGCTACGCCAGCACCTAGTTGACAGTAAGCTGACTAATCCTAGGAAGCTTGCTGAGGAGGCGGACCGCTGGGTCAGTACCCGGGTCCACAAGGGTCTTGTGGGAGACTCCGCCAAAGGTGGGCAGGGTCCCCAGCAGAAGAGTGGGGGGGACAAGGGTAAACAGAAGGAGTTCCAAAAAGGGCCCCAAAGTAAACCCCCAGGGAACCAAGGTAAGGGTTCCCAGCCTCCCACTGAGAAAAGACCATGGGTCCCAACAGATAAGTCTGTTCAGAAGGGGCCCAAAGCATGTTTTAGTTGTGGTCAGGTGGGTCACTTTGTAGGAAGTCCCAAGTGCCCCAATACCGTGACCACTGCACCCACTGGTGCACCACCCCGGCAGATGGCTAGTGTAGCCCTGGGGGAGGAGTTGGGTGCCCAAGGTGGGTGGGGTCCCGCAGAGATGTCCCTGGTCTCTTTAGGAGACAGTGAGATGGTCCCTAGGACCCAGCTGCCTGATAACACTAAAAAATACAGGCAGTGGGTGACCATCAATGGCCATAGGGTGGAGGCTCTGAGAGACACCGGGGCCAGTGTGACAGCTGTCAGTTGTCGGCTGGTGTCTGAGGAGCAGGTGGTCCCCAATGTATTCTACCCTGTAGTTGCCGCTGACAACTCAGAGAGCCACTGCAAGGTGGCCCAGGTTCCCTTTGAGTGGGGGGGGTCTCAGGTATCCTTCAAGTAGCTGTGAGGCCAGCCATGCCTGTTGACTGTCTGCTAGGCAATGATTTGGAGAGCTCCCCTTGGGCGAAGGTGGAGCGGAGGTCTCATTTGGAGATGTTGGGTCTGCCAGAGTGGGCGTGTGTGACCACTCGGTCAATGGCAGCCGGTAAGGGTATTCAAGAGGACCTGGAGCCTGGAAGAAGGGCCCAGGTGCCTGCCTTAAAGAGAGGAGGCAAGGGGCGCGGGAAACCGGCCCCCGAAGTTCCCACGGTCCAGGAGGAGGCAGACCTTGAGGGGGATGCCCTGGAACCTACAGGGGAACAAGTGGCTGAACTGGGGGACCTGCCTGAGCTGACCCATTGGCAGCAGGAAGGAGGCCCCTCCAGGGAAGAATTCTGCGAGGAGCAGAAGAAGTGCCCTTCTCTTGAGGGCTTGCGGCAACAGGCTGTAAGCCAGGCAGCAGGTGATCAGTCTGGATCACACTGGATCTACTGGGAGAATGGTCTCCTGTATAGTGAGCCTAAGGTTGCTGAGCCTGGGTCAGCCCGTGTGCTGGTGGTACCCCAGCGCTTCAGAGCCTTCCTACTGGGTCTGGCTCATGATGTGCCTTTAGCAGGACATTTGGGGCAAGACAAGACCTTTCAAAGGCTTGTCACCCACTTTCATTGGCCCCAAATGCGCAAGAGTTCAGATACTCATTGCAGGACCTGTCAGACTTGCCAGGCAAGTGGTAAGAGTGGGAGGAAGCACAAGGCTCCTCTCCAACCTTTCCCTGTTGTCAGTACCCCCTTTGAGAGGGTGGGTATTGACATTGTGGGGCCTCTGGATCCCAAGACAGCCATGGGCAACAGGTTCATCCTGGTCTTGGTGGACCATGCCACCCGGTACCCGGAAGCCATCCCTCTTCGGACAGTGACGGCCCCCGTGGTGGGACGTGCACTGATGGGGATTTTCTCCCGTGTGGGGTTCCCCAAGGAGGTGGTGTCTGACCGTGGTACTAACTTCATTTCCAAGTATATGAAGTCCCTGTGGCAGGAGTGTGGTGTAACCTATAAGTTCACCACTCCTTACCACCCCCAAGGTAATGGGCTGGTTGAGAGATTCAACCGGACCCTTAAGGGCATGATTATGGGTCTGGAAGAACCCATGAGGCGTAAGTGGGACGTCCTCTTGCCATGCCTGCTCTTTGCTTACAGAGAGGTGCCCCAGAAGTCCTTAGGGTTCAGTCCCTTTGAACTGCTGTACGGCCATCCTGTAAGAGGACCTCTGAGTCTGGTCAAGGAAGGCTGGGAGGAAGCTCCCAGGAAAACTCCCCAGGATGTATTTAGTTACATGCTGGCCTTCAGAAACCAGACTCGGCGTTTCAGACAACTCGCTGAGGCGAATCTGGAAGCCAGCCAGGAAGAGATGAAACGTTGGCATGATCAGAATGCCACTCTGATCGAGTTTCAGCCTGGACAAAAGGTGTGGGTCATGGCCCCAGTGGAGCCCTGTGCGCTCCAGGATAAGTGGACCGGACCATTTGAGGTGGTGGAGCGCAAGAGTGAAGTCACCTACTTGGTGGACTTGCAGTCTCCCAGGAACCCCTTGCGGGTCCTGCATGTGAACCGCCTGAAGCCCCACTTTGAGAGGTCTGAAGTGGGCATGCTCTTAGCAACAGATGCTGGGATGGAAGAGGAGACTGAACCTCTTCCTGACCTCCTGTATGCAAAAGAGCAAGATGGGTCAGTGGATGGTGTGAACCTCTCTCCCACCCTGACCCCGGAGCAGCAGAATGACTGTCGCCAACTGTTGGGGCAGTTTTCTGATCTGTTCTCCCTGGCTCCCAGTATCACTGAATGGTGCATCCATGATGTGGACACTGGGGACAGTCCTCCTGTGAAGCACAAAACTTACAGAGTGACTGACAGGGTGAGAGCTTGCATCAAGGAGGAGGTCTCCAAGATGTTTGCCTTAGGGGTGATTGAGTCCTCTAACAGCCCTTGGGCCAGCCCAGTGGTCTTGGTCCCAAAGGCTGCCGCGCCTGGTGCCACACCCGAACTCCGGTTCTGTGTGGACTACCGAGGACTCAATTCAGTCACCAGGACTGACGCGCACCCCATCCCCAGAGCTGATGAGCTCATTGATCGGTTAGGGGCTGCCCGGTACCTCAGCACGTTTGATCTAACGTCTGGATACTGGCAGATCGCCTTAACTGATGGGGCCAAAGAGAGGTCAGCATTCTCCACACCAGATGGGCACTACCAATTCCGGGTGATGCCCTTTGGGATGAAGAATGCCCCTGCCACCTTTCAGAGGTTGGTCAACCAGGTGTTGGCTGGGCTGGAGGATTTCAGTGCCGCCTACCTGGATGACATTGCAGTGTTCAGCGCCACGTGGGAGGAACATCTGCACCACCTCTGGGAAGTGTTGAAGGCGCTGCGGAGGGCAGGCCTCACGATCAAGGCAAGTAAGTGCCAGATCGGGCAGGGTTCTGTGGTGTACTTGGGACACCAGGTTGGGAGCGGCCAGGTGGCGCCCCTACAGCCCAAGATAGATACCATTCTGGCTTGGGAACCCCCAAAACCCAGACAGAGGTGAGGGCCTTCTTAGGACTCACCGGGTATTACAGGAGGTTTGTCAAGGGGTATGGCAACATTGTTGCACCCTTGACTGAGCTGACTTCCAGGAAGCAGCCCAGGAAAGTGAACTGGACTGATGCCTGCCAAAAGGCTTTTGATGCCCTGAAATCTGCCATGTGCACGGCGCCCGTGCTTCAGGCGCCCAACTTCTCAAAGGAATTCATTGTGCAGACAGATGCTTCAGAGCATGGTGTTGGGGCTGTGCTTTCACAGATGAATGAGGAGGGCCTAGACCAACCTGTAGCCTTTATTAGTAGGAGGTTACTCCCACGGGAACAGAGGTGGAGTGCGATTGAACGTGAAGCATTTGCTGTGGTCTGGGCACTGAAGAAGTTGAGACCATACTTGTTTGGGACTCACTTCCGGGTTCAGACAGACCACAGGCCCCTCAGATGGTTAATGCAGATGAGGGGTGAGAATCCAAAACTGTTGAGGTGGTCCATTTCCCTACAGGGGATGGACTTTACGGTGGAACACCGCCCTGGTACAGAACACGCCAATGCTGATGGTCTGTCCAGATTTTTCCGCCTTAGTGATGAGAACTCCCAGGAGGAAGGGTAGTTCTCCCCACATTTCAGCTGGAGGGGACACGTGTTAGACTTGGCACCATTGGCGTGGGTCTCCCTTCCATTTTTTTTGCTGTTGCCTCTTATGTTTTGCTGGTTTTAGATGCTTTTGGGCACTGTGCCACTGCTGTTCAGTGCCACAGTGCAAGTGCTCCCTACTGTAAATTGTGTTATGGATTAGTGACTCCATGATTGGATGATTGGTTTACTTGTCAGTCCCTAGTACAGTGCACTGAGTGTGCCCAGGGCTTGTAAATCCAATGCTGCTGGTGGGCTTGCAGCACTGGTTGTGCCACCCACAGAAGCGGCTTGTAAAATGTGCCTCGGGCCTGCCATTGCAGAGCCTGTGTGCAGCCTAGGGCTGCCATGTCGACTTGGTGAGTGCACCCACTTACCAGTCCCTAAACCTTCCCTTTACTGCATGTTGGTCACCCCTAAAGTAGGCCCTAGGGCAGGGTGCATTGTAAGTATAAGGTAGGACATGCCCTGGTGTGTGTGGCATGTCCTAATAGTGAATTACAGCCATTTTCGTTTTTCACTATTGCAAGGCTACCTGCTCCCCATAGGCCAGAATGGGCAGACTGACTATTACACCTTATAGTCAGAACTGACCCAGGGAACATGGTAGAAAAACGAATTTAGTATGCCTGAACTCAGAATGATAAAATACATCTTTTAGTGAAGTTGGTTTTAACATTCTGTGTTTGAAAATACCACTTTTAGAAAGTGGGTATTTTCTTGCCTAAACTTCCAAGCCTGCCTCTGCTAGGTTGTGTATTCCTTGTCTAGAGATTGAGTGACAGGGGCTGGGGGTGGCTACAGGAGACAGGGTGAGTCAGCACAGGGCTGAATAGGAAGGCCTGCATCCAGAGTGGAGGGAGGAGTTGCACCTGGGTCTGAATAGGGCTGTGCCTGCCTTCCACAATGCTGGCTCCACCTCCTGCCGGGCGTCTGATGGCTCTGCCCCTCACTCACAAAGGAAAGAAGGAGTCAGAAAAACAAAGTGCTCCAGGACTGACCAGAACTGGTTTTGGACTAGGCAGAGGCCTCTCTGCCTTCAGAGAACAAAGGGAAAAGGTGTATAAAAAGGGGACCCAGACCCCTAGGAAATTAGATCACTTCTGGGAAATCAAGAAACCTGTTGCCAAGGAGAAGAACCGGAGAAGCTGAAGGAGGAGTACTGCCCCTGTGCTGTTTTGCTGATTGGGGTTGGCCTGCAGTGGTTGCTTTCTGCCAAGGACAGGAGAAAAGACTTTGCTGTGCTTTGTCATCTTGAAGAAGGGAATCTCCAAGGGCTTGAACTGAGCTTGCCTCCTGCCTGAAGTCACAGGGACACAAAGACTTCACCCCTTCTGTTTGCCTGCATCTGGAACTGCTGTTTTAGCTGCTAACAGAGGGAAATTGCAACACCGACGCCGGCGAGCGACGCCGTAACCTGCACCGAAGCCGTGGGCACCGCTCGTGAAGAGCACGACGCACCGCCCCGACTTGCACCGTAGGCCCGACGCCTGCCGACGCCGTGCGACATCGACTCCGAAGCCGTCATCGAGGCCGCTGCCTGCACCGGAGCCGAGGACACCGCTCGTGACGCTCACGACGCACCGTCCCGACTCGCACCGCAGCCCCGACTTCACCGACGCCAGGGCTTCATCATCGCGGAGCCGATCCTCGACGTGGGTGACCCCCGAATCCATCGACGCCGCACCATCGTAAGGAACCGACGCCTCGCCGCCATCCGTGACGTCACCTCCCCGACACAGTAAGGAACCGACGCCTCACCTCCCCTGCGCTGCAGTAAGGAACCGAGACATCACCTCCCCTGGGGTCGTAAGGAACCGACGCCGCCGGCGCCAACGAAGCATCACCTCCCCGACGCCGTGCACCGTCTTTGTTTTCATCGAATTCCAGGTACTGTTCTTTGTGGGTCTGCTCGACTCCGGGCCCGACGCCGCGCACCTCGCGGTCGGCGCCGTACTTTGGGATTTCCACCGGTCACGACGTCGTGATAACTCCAAGTGGAGTTATTTGTTGCTACAAGCTTTATTTGAGTGACTATCCTATTTTTGAAGATAACGTGAACTGTCTCTATCATTTTAAGTCTATTTTTGATTACAGTATTGTGGATTTTTGCTATTGGGTCTTGTGATAAGTCTATATAAAGATTACTTATTTTTACATAAACAACCTGTGTGGTGTCCATCTGTAGTGTTTTCACTGTATTACTGTATGTGGTCACAAATGCTTTACACACTGCCTCTGAGATAAGCCTGTCTGCTCGTGCCAAGCTACCAGGGGGTGAGCAGGGGTTATTTTAGGAGTGTTTCCCCCCTTATCCTGACTAGAAGCAAGGGTCCCTATTTGGACAAAGGTGCAAACCATTGCCAACTAGAGACCCCCAGTTCTAACACTGACCATGTCATGAGTGATGTAATATGTGACATCATCAGCAGTGCATTGCGGGGGCGCGAGTTATAGTTAGCTGAACTAACTATAACAGGGGAATTTCTCTGGTTTTGTACGAGTGAAATGTCCAACTAACTATAACTTTCCCTAAAACCTATGGTTTTTTCAGTGAATATATATATATATATATATATATATATATATATACACACACACACACACACATATATATATATACACATATATTTATATATTCACTGAAAAAGACAAAGGTTACAGGGATGTTATAGTTTGGAGTTAGGATTTAAAAAACCTTAGACATTCACTGAAAAAAGCAAAGGTTGCAGGGACGTTATAGTTAGGCTCAGGTTTCACTCATACAAAACCAGTGAAATTTTGCCATTATAGATAGTGAGCTAACTATAACTCGTGCCCCTGCAATGCACTGCTTTATGACCTCACATATTACATCACTCATGACATGGTCAGTGACATCTCTGATGACATCATCCAGTGACTGTGAGCCTTTTTAAAACATTTATGTGTTAAATATATATACGAAGGTGCATTAGTGAATCAGTGAGTGTATGAGTGCCTCTTCATGATGATTCAGTGGGTGCATGACTGACTGCATAAGTGAGTGATTAGGTGTGTCAATGAATGTATGGGTGAGTGACTGGTTGTGTGAATGTCTGTATCTGTCAGTCAGTTGGTGTCTAAGTGGCTGTATGGGTGTGTGAGTTGGTAAATGAGTTTCTGTATGGGTGAGTGATTGGTTGTCTGAGTACCTCTATGGATGTCTGAGTGTCTGTGTGTGTGGGTGAGGGGTGTGTGACTGCTGTATGGATGTGTGAGTGGGTGAGTCATTGGCTGTATGGGTTAGTGAGTGCATGTCTGAGGGGCTATATTGGTGAGTGAGTGTGTGTATGGCTGTGTTGATGAATGAGTGCATGTACCATGGGTATATGGCTGAGTAACTGGGTATATGAAAGGCAGTAGAGGTGAGTGATAGGGTATGTGAGTGACTGTATGCGTGAGTGAGTGAATGTGAGAGTGTCTGTATGGGTGAGCGTGTGCTTGTGTCAGTGACTGTATAGGTGAGTGAGTATGTGTTAGTATATGTATGAGTAAGTGAGTGAGTGTGTGTGTAACTGTATGGGTGAGTAAGTGGCTGTGTGATTGACTGTATTGGCGAGTGAGTAGGTGTTTGAGTAGCTCTATGGGTGACTGACTCAGTATGTGAGTGGCTGTACAGGTGTATGAGTTGATTTGCCAATGGCTGTACGAGTGAGTGTATGAGTGGCTTTATGGGTGAGTGAGTGGATGTGTGTTGATCTATGAATCAGTGAGTAGGTGTGTAAGGAATGGTAAGGGTGTGTGAATGAGTTTGAGAATGGTAGAGTGGAGGTTAGAGTGGGTGTATGAAAGGTTTTATGGGAGTGTTAGTGGGTGCATCAGAGTTTCTGTGGATGATGTCATCAGTTATGTCATCAGTGATGTCATTTGAGATGTCATCAGTGAAGCCATGAGTGATGTCACTGACCATGTCAAGAGTGATGTAATATGTGAGGTCATAAGTAGTGCTTTACAGGGCACGAGTTATAGTTAGCTAACTAACTATAATGACTGAATTTCTCTGGTTTTGTACCAGTGACACCTGAGCCTAACTATAATGTCTCTGTAACCTTTGTTTTTTTCAGCTAATTTCTAAGTTTTTTATGCCATTTCTTAACTATAAAGCCCCTGTAACCTTTGTTTTTTTTTCAGTGAATATATATATATATAACTTTGGCGCCGCTTCCCGAATCTTCACTAAATTTTCTAAACTTTTGCTGCAGTCAGTTCAGCTGCTGTGTTGAAAGTTTTGGGGTGATCAGTCAAGTTGGGGCTGAGAAAAAAGAGGGGTCCTAAAATGCGGTTTCCCCATGCATTTTCCCATAGGGATTTTGAACATTTCTACTGCCCGAACCGCTGAACGGAATTACACTACATTTGGCAGAAAGTTAGATGTTGGTCCAGAAAGCATGCTTTTTGTGATTTGGTGTAAACCCATTCCATAGTTTTAGAGATATTTAAGTTTAAAAAATATAGATATCTGATGATGCGGATCCTTGAAGTGGACTCGCGGATCCTACTGATATTTGATTGGCTGCCAACACTTCAACCAGGAAGTGTTGGAAACCATCTTGGGACTCGGCTTGAAGCTGAGTCCTACAAAAATTTTAAAAATAAAGAAAAGGAGGCAGGGTAGGAACACCCTGATCCCCAGATTTCGTGTGGGGGGGGGGTGGTCCCAGAGGGACCCTGCCTGGTGTTAAAGCATTTTTTTAAATTCTATTTGGCCACAAATTCACAGGTGGATCTGCAGATCTGCTACAAAATTGAAAATAAAAGTGGGCCAGTTCCCAGGGGCATTTTAAAAAAGGAGGTGGGCGCACAGACCCCCCCCCTCCTAGGGCTTAATTTACAAAAAATACGGGGAGGCCTGTTTGGCCTTCCCCGCTGCCCAGGGGGCCACCACCTCCCCGGGACTTATTTATTTATTATTGGGGGGCCTCTTAGACCCCACCCAGCCCCAGGGACTGCCATCTCCCTGGAGCTTTAAGATTAAAGAATGAGGGGGGTCGCGTGGACCCCCCCACAGCCTTGGGGGCTGCCACCTCCCCGGGGCTTTAAGTTTAACTAATGCAGGGGTGGGGCAGTGCGGCCCCCATCACAGCCCTGGGGACTGCCACCTCCCTGGGGCAAATTCTAACAGAGGAAGGGGGCCATGCAGTCCCCTCCTGGAGCCATCCATGGCCCTGGGGACTGCCAAACCCCAGGGCCGGCTCCTGCTATGTCCCGGGGTGCCCTCTCCTGGGACATATCTGTTTGTTATGGCTTGGTGGGAGCTTTTAATTCATTAGAATGTTAGAGTGCACACCATCATATCAATTTGTTCACTGTTTTTTTGATGTTCCGGCAATAATAAACGCGTGCTATCCTGGAACGCGTTCCGTCCATGTGCGCGGACTACATCTGAAAACACTTGGGGCCTCGTCAGGCACCAAACCCAGGATGTACAGCATGTATATGTGAGTCGTTCAATAAAATTCAAACAACTTCATTCAGATTTCAGTCCATTTTATTACAAAGTAATCCCAAATTCATCCATGATTTTGTATATTCATAATTCCATGTTTCATTGCAGTTCAACGAGTGCCCTTCAGGCTTTACTCATATGACACTGAGAGGTTCAAGATTATGTATAATCCAACGTGAAGAGTTCTTGACCCAACGCACTTCGGGCAATTATTGCCCTTCCTTAGGAGTAGCTACAAAAATCAATGGTCAACCACGTGTTATAGTTGTCCTTAATTTGTGCGTGTTATAAGATATCTATAGTAGTAACTTTTGGTTGTGCCCCATGCTACAGTGCTCATCCTATACAATATATGCAGTGTAAATAAACTTAGTCAAAAAACATAACCAGTGGTCACTCAGTGCACTGGTTCTGTGCTGCCTGTGTAAAAAACGTACTAGTTATAAACTCACCGTGCTCCTTAACTCAATACCAATACTTAATTCCTGTGCACAATCGTGCTTATCCCCAGTCCGTCCCTCCCACTATAACTCAAACATGCACATGAAATAAAATAAAATTAAAGAAACACTGCATGGAAAACCCATGCAGAATTGTGCCCAAACCAACAATTTTTAATTGTGCCGAAGCTACAAAACTAAAAAAATCACTAACAGACCACTAATGTACAACGTACCTTCACTATATAATGTAAGTCAGTGCGTTTAGATTGATCAAGCGTGCTCAGCTAAACACCATCCTAGATGTGTCTGCTCTTTATTACAAGTGTCACGTGCATACCCAAATCACATGATTCACCTCTTGGGTCAACATAGAAGAAACACTCCCAAAAAGATGCTCTCCCCAACTCACAATCCACTTATGTTCAAAACAAAAAAATATTAACATTTGAAATGCTGAAATTTAAACCCATACACTCCATACCAAAATCAATGTGTGTATGTGCAGCTAATCAGCCATAGAATCCCGAATAATGGAGCTTTACCACTCCAGCCAAGCCATAGCCAACTGTGCTCACTTTCAGCAAGCGAGAGCATTAAAAATGCTCTTGCTTGCTGAAAGCAGAGCACAATTGCTTTTACAGAGAGGGAACTGCATGTTCAGCAGCTCCCTCTCTGTAAAAGCAATGCCCGCTCCCGCAGGAGGCAGGGACCTGGCAGGGACCGCGGGAGCCTTGAGGCTCCCCCCGCAGTCCCCAACAGAGTGGGTGCCCTGGGTGGGACCAGGGCATCCACAATTGAAGCCGGACCCCAGAGAATGGGGTCCCCAGGGCAGAAATCGGCCCAAAAGGTGGGCCGCGCGGCCCACTCCCATTATTTTTTTTAACCAAAAAATAAAAAGGCCGGGCCCCTCCAGCTCCCCTCCCCTATTCAAAATATGCCTAGCCCCTGGGGTTGGGGTCCCCAAGGTCGAAATTGGCCCTGGGAAGGAGGGCCACGTGGCCCTCCCTCCCTGCATAAATACATTTTGTTTTTTAAAAGACCGGCAAGTTGCTGGAGGCCCCGACCCCTTTCTCCACCACTCGGCAAACGTGCCTCCTGGTGCACTGCTGTTTGGGGGATGAAGTACACTTGGATGCTGAGGACGCTTGGAGGCCAACAGCCCTCCTGTTACCTCCAGTAAGTCCTACAGAGCGCGATAGCTGAGAGGACTTCGGAGACCATGCCCCCTTCTCCACCACTCTGCAAATGCACCTCCGGGCACACTGCTGGTTGGGGATGAAGTCCCCTTGGCTCTAGAGTGTCCTTGGAGGTCAACAAGCCCTCCTGTTACCTCCAGTAAGTCCCACACAGCGGAATTGCTGGGAGGTCTTCAAAGGCCACACCCCCTTTCTCCACAACTCTGTAAATGTGCCTCCTTGTGCACTGCTGAGTGTGGGATGAGGTCCTCTTGGATGCTGAGGATTCTTGGGTTCCCAGAAGCATTCCTGTTACCTCCAGTAAGTCAGACACAGCAGGATTCCTGAGAGCTGGTCGGAGGCCCCACCCCTTTTCTCTATCACTCTGCAATCGTGACTGCTAGTTAAAAAATCATAGAAATTCAGTTAAAAAACCCAAGGTTACAGTGACATTATAGTTAGGAAATAGACTTTAAAAAAACCTTAGAAATTCACTGAAAAAAATAAAGGTTACAGAGACGTTATAGTTAGGCTGACTTTGACTCATACAAAACAAGAGAAATTCAGCAGTTATAGATAGCTGTGCTAACTATAACTTACGCCCTCGCAATGCACTATATGTGTGTGTATATGTGTATATATATATATATATATATATATATATATATATATATATATATATATATATATATATATGAAAAACCACAATCCTGATCAAAATCCAGTTCCACGGAAATCAGGTACGGACCACAACGTGCTTGAAATTTGAAGTGCTTTATTGCAAAATCTACAGCATGACGCGTTTCGACCGGGTCTCCCTGGTCTTGATCACATGACGTGCCTGAACCTGTAGCAGTGTTTTATAGTGACACATTGATTCAATAGACCCTCCCTCTCACACGATAAAGCTAAAGAAAATACTACAAGTGTGCATATCGAATAATCTCATCAAATGTATAAATACAGATAAAATACAGCGACTACCAGCATCCATTGTACAAATTAAACAATTTATGTTTTATACAAAGCCAAGTGGCTCAACGCGGTAGTCCACTGTCAAAGCTGAATAGCAACACTGAAAAAACTGTATTTACTATAAAACAGGTATCCATAGTTAGACAGGTATCGTGCTTGGGGAAGAAAAATAGTACAAAAATAGTTAAAGTGCTGGTGCTTGAAAAAGTGCTTGTGTCAAAAGTAAAAACAGCTATTTCAATCATCATAGCTGAAACTTTGATACAAATATCTGGATAGCCATGCTATGCCTGTAAACAAGTTTTCAGTATATACAAGTGCTTGTGCACATATAACTAGATCATAGTGCAAAAACCGGACATCAGTGATAGACAATATCTTGCACCAAAGTTGGTTCACAGCTTGAAAATTAATTCACAACTTGAAAATTAATGGGATGCAGATTCAAGAATTAATATCAGACTAATGTGCAAAAATGAGCAGTGCAAATAAGCAGATGTTGAACCTTAATGTTACCTAGTGCAGATAGTAATACAGTACATCAATAATTGGGGAATCATATATAGTTTTTTTAAATCGATTAAAACCGCCAAGTAAAACCCTGCTTAAACCAAGTAAAACCGATAAAATCAGGTAAAACCAGGTAAAAACTGGGCTAAAACAAGGCTAAAATCAATCGGATAAAAAACCCAAATATACAGATCACCATAATTCATGTAAGGAGGGAAACAGATGCAGAGACATGTATACAATGTATTACAAGAAATTATGCAAATCCTCTCCTGTATTGAGACCATCGGCATCTTAGTGTCAAGTTGTAAGATATATTGTGTTTCCAACTTACGCAATTTCGTTTCTCTATTGCCTCCCCTTATTGACCTTGGTACTGCATCTATTACAAAGTAGCTCAAATCCTTCAGGTTGTTGTTATGAACTAGCTTGAAATGCCGTGCAACAGGGTAGCTGGGGTCAGAATTGACTATTGCACGTAAGTGTTGCAAAATGCGATTAAACACCTGCAGCTTAGTGCTGCCTACGTATAGTAGATGACAGGAACATTCGAGTACGTACACCGCAAAATCTGTTCTGCAAGTGAACATCCCATTGATTTTAGAGGGAGTGTGTCCAAATGCATCGGTGTATTCCTGTTTGTTGACCCCAAACTTGCACGCTCTACATGAGCTACACTTGTAAAAACCGGTCCTATTAGATAGCTAGTTTTTAGGAGCAAGTACCTCTGGCCTGGTCTTAAGCAGTGCATCCCTCATGGAGGGTGGCCTTCTGAAAGTAATCGAGGGTAATTCTGGCACGATAGGTGATAGAGTTATATCTGTTCTTACTATTGGCCAGTTTTTATAGATAATGCTCCTTACTTGTTTTTCATGGCGACTATAGGTGGTTATTAGTCTAACCGTATCACTCTTTTTGTGTGGGTTATCCCTCGTATCAATACTTTCGGGAGTTATTTCTTGGACCGTATTAGTTGAACATGTCTCAATGTTAGTGTTGTTAGCCCTAAGTAATGCTGTATTCAAATCTTTTGTTCTGTATCCCTGTGCTTTAAATCTCTGTAATGCTTCTGCTTGGCATTGAGTAAGGTCTGAATTTGAACTGCAAATTCGTTTAATTCTTAAAAACTCTCCATACGGGATACTCTTTATAAGATGTCTGGGGTGGGAGCTACTAGCATGTAATATTGAATTCCCTGCTGTGCTTTTTCTGTGAAGTTTTGTCTGTATAGTATTGTTGTCAATATATAACTCCACATCAAGAAACTCAACCCGCTGGTTACTTATATGGGCTGTAAACTCTAGATTTAAATCATTGTTGTTAATAACATTGACAAAACCTTGTGCAGATTCACTTGAACCTTGCCAAATCACACAAACGTCGTCTATGAACCGCCACCATTGGAGTACATGGATGTCAAACAATTCCCTGTGGGTGTGCCTGTGGACATGCTCCTCCCACCAACCTACGTGCAAACACGCATAGCTGGGAGAAAAGCATGCCCCCATGGCCACCCCACGCAACTGCTGGTGGACCTCCTTGTTGAACAAAAAATAATTGTTCAATAAACATAGTTCGATCATTTTCAATAACATAGCGTTGTGTTTAAAGAATTGTATGTTCCTTTTAGCTAAAAAATATTTTACAGCTTCCAAACCATTAGTATGATGTATGCTGGTGTATAGGGAACATATGTCCATGACTATAAAATGGCAGTCCTCATTCCAGGTGACTGATTGTAATTTTGAGAGGAAATGTCCTGTGTCTTTGATAAAAGAGGGAAGGTTTTCCACAAAGTCATGTAAGTAAAAATCCACATACTTGGACATAGCTTCAAGAAGGCTTTTCTGAGCAGAAATGATGGGCCTTCCAGGTATTGGAGTGACTTTCTTATGGACCTTAGGGATGAAATATAAGGTCGGAGTAATAGGATGATCATTTTTAAGAAAATTGTACTCATTTTTACTTAACAGTCCTTCTCTTTTCCACTGGGCTAGTTCCTTGAACACTAGATCTTTAATTAGTTTCAATTCCTGAAATGAAGCCTTTCTATGGCATGACGTATCATTTAGATGTCGTTCTGCTTCATTCATATACAAATCTGTGGGCCACAACACTCTGTTCCCGCCTTTATCAGCCTTATTCACAATTACATTCCCATTATCCTTGATTTTGCGCATTAGTTTGGAGTACTGTATTTCTGAATATCTCCTTTGATTATGTTTGCGCAAAACACTGTGATTTAGTTTTTTTCAGATCTTCAATTACACAGTCACTGAATGTGTCTATCGAATCTTTTGGCATTAGGGGAATAAACGTAGAAGGGGGCGAAAAGGACTACCAGCAGCACAATCACTTTGAATACCCAACTCATGCAGTTCTTCTTGTGTGTCTAAAATGGTTTCATCATTATTTTAAGCCAATGCATGCATCATTCTCAATGTAGTGATGTCTGAAGCTTGAAGGGTTTTGCTTGGTCGATTGGAAGCAATGATTGCTGAGGCGGTTTCTGTGACTTTGTTTAATTTAAAATGCTTTAACAATTTCAGCTTCCGTATAAATTTGAATACGTCAATGCGAGATTGCACATATTTGAAACCATTTTTGGACAGAAGGACAGCCCCAATGATAACAGTTGCGTTTCTGCAGCACTCAACTCAATTTCCGATAGGTTAATGACAGTATTTTCAGCACTCGTTGAATTGCTTATTATTGGGGCCATTGCTTTCCCTTCCCCCACCTGCCCCTGTTGTTGCCTCCTGCATTTGCGCCTTTGCTTGCGGCGTTTGTTTCTCCTACGCCGGTTTTCTTCTGGGGAGGTCCTGGCCGCAATGTATGGTGGCGGTCTTCGATTAATGTATATGTGTATGTATATATATATATATATATATATATATATATATATATATATAAATACTCAGCGAAGTGCAAAAAAACTCCGCTGCGCTACGCAGAGCTCCGCAAGCAGCGGAGTGCGTTAGATAAATGCCGTTCGCGGTGATTTTCAGTGCCAGGTGCTTGTCCGCACTGTTCAATCATCGCGAACAGCACCATGCACAGCGCAAGCGGGCGCTGCTTCCTTTCTGCCGCTCGAGTAGATTTTTACTCGAGCGGCAGCTTTCTCAACGCGAACGGACGGTTTCTCAATGTGAGCAGTTGGAGCATACGCGACCACTCGCAATGAAAAAACTGACCGCCCGTGTTGAGAAATCTTGCTGGGAGGTTGACTTTCCTCGCTCGCCAACTTGATGTTGACGATCGCGAACGAGGAAAAATCTCGCCGGGACGTGGATTTTCCTCGCTCGCGCACGCCAACTTCATATTGACGAATGCGAGCGAGGAAAAAACTCCGCTACGCTACGCGGAGCAGAGTTTTTCTGAACTTTGCGAGCTCCGCATAAAGCTGAGTGCGGAAAACTCCACAAACTCCGTGAGCGGAGCGGAGTTCACCGCCCAGACTTAATATATATATATATATATATATTTCTCCAAGACGCTCTGTAACAACAAAGTGTGGCGCACACTCGAGTTCATAATATTCCAAAACTACCTTATTCTTGTCCCTTTGGCTGACAAACGCATTTCGGCCATGAATATATATATAAATGCTCCACAATCTCAATGCCCAATAAGCAGAAAGGAGATGCACTCACGTGAGTTCCAGCAGTTTTATTCGAACTCGTGCAGCAAAACAAGACGCGTTTCGGCTGTCGCCTTCGTCAGTTTCAGGCGCGCCAGAAACAGTCATATTTTATCAGATCGCAATGGACAAACAATGGTCGCTCTGAACACATTTCATCAGCGCCATCTTAAACAGGTAAAACACGGCTTAGTGCTAGTATGTTCACAGCAAAAATATGCATTACAAACAAACTTTCTCCCCCAAAAATGAAAATTCATCACAGGCTGGGAGGTAAATGCATTCTCACATCGAATTGGAGACAGTTACATCTTAGCTATATTTGTCAAACTGATGTATATACCCTCTAAAGCATGACTCACTTCTCAGTGGCACCATATTTGGAAAAGCAAAATTTCACCCAAACTCAATTCATTTTAGGGGTAAAACAACATGCGAAGATTGTTTGTCCATTACGATCTGATAAAATGTGACCGTTTCCTGCGCGCCTGAAACTGACAGACGCGACAGCCGAAACGCATCTTGTTTTGCTGCACGAGTTCGAATAAAACTGCTGGAACTCACCCCCCGTGAGTGCATCTCCTTTCTGCTTATTGGGCATTGAGATTGTGGAGCATTCATTTTGAACACAGTGACACCCCCGTGTTAAGGTGCGCCCGTCCGAGAGCGCGAGGAGTGGGTGGAGACACGGGAGCTTGGATATATATATATATATATATATATATATTACCTGAAAAAACACAAAGGTTAAAGTAATGTTATTTTTAGGTGTGATAAAAAGATCTACTTTTATGTTTTAAAAAAAACCCCTTAGAAATTCACTGAAAACAACTTGGGCCTGAAAACGGCCCGGGAGGGCGGCTGTGGGCCCCCCTCTCCTTCAAAAATACATTGGGCCCCAGGAGATGGGGTCCCTGGGGCTGAAAATAGCCTGGGAACCTGCACACACCCTCACAAAACATTAAAAACCATCATCCCCCTGGCCCACTCTAGAGGGAGAGAGAGAGAGAAAGAGAGAGAGATAGGGAGATAGAGATAAAGATAGAGATGGAGATAGAGATAAAGATAGAGATAAAGATAGAGTTAGAGATAGAGATAGAGATAGAGATAGAGATAGAGACAGAGATGGAGGTATAGGTATGTTGACAGGAAAATATTTATGAAAAAAGTATTTGGGGAAACAAATTTTGGCAAATTCAGGGCAATAATGCCTTGTTTGGAGCATGAATGAATCCTTGAAAAATGTTGTTTGTAAATAAGAATCAGCAGCAAACAACTTGCATGAGCTTTGCATCTCTAAAAGAGTTTAAAATACCATCATTGTCTGGTTGAAATGTTATGGCCTTATGGCCAAGTGATACTAGTATGTGTATGTACAGGTTTCTGTCTAAAGCTACCGGTCCATTAGCAAGTATACCAGATCCTAGATATAACACACATACCCTTAGAATTATAAGGGTCAGATGTACGACCATTTATGGCGTTTGCAAACAGAGAATCGGACGATTTGCGACCGCTAAAATGGCTTTCAGCATGTACTAACCCTATTTTGTAAGTCTGTAACCTATTACCAACTCGCAAAATAGGGTTTGCGCGTCAGTATTAGGAAGAGGCATGTGAAGGGAGTCCCTTCCTAATGCCAAGTCGTAGGGGCATATATGAATGTTTTGCGACCTGAATGCGGTCGCAAAACATTCATATTTTACCGACTCAGTGAAGGAGGTGGTAACCCATTTGCAAACAGGAAGAGGTCCCCAAGGGACCCCTTCCCCTTTGTGAATGTGGGCGCCAACATTTTTTAATAGCACAAAGTGGTCCCACGAACCACTGCCTACTCTTAAAAAATGAAAAGTCAGCTTTTCATTTTTATTTTTGAAATGCATCCCATTTTCCTTTAAGGAAAATTGGCTGCATAAAAAAATGCTTTATCTAAAAATCAATCACAGACATGGTGGTCTGCTGACCCCAGCAGCCCATCCTCCCTGTGATTACAGGCCATTCCCAATGGGTCGCAAATTGCGACTTGCCTCATGAATATTGATGAGGCATGTCAATTGTGACCACATTAGGAATCACTAAATGTGTCTGAGACACATTAGTGCATTTCATTTTGCGAGTCCCTAATTGTGAGTCGCAAAATATCGCAATGAGAGACTCGCAAAATGAAATGATCGTACATCTGGCCCTAAGTGCTTATAGTATATGGAAGTTGTGCCAAAGTGACAGTCTCAACCTCATGTGATTGATGTAAAAAAATTCAAAGATTAGAGAAGATTTTCATCTGGGACCGCATCCAATGAAGATCAAAAGTTTGTAACTACCAAGATTTATTCTATATATAAAAGAAGAACAGGCAAGAGAAAGGGCTGCAGAGAGAATTAGGGAAACTGATAATGCAAGACACTTTCAAAGTTATTGACTACGGCTTTCAGGATTGTTCTAAATACATCTATACAATCTCTACTATCACCTCTTGCACTTTAAATCTTTTGCAGGGATGCACAAATTCTTTGCAACATGAGCAAGCTCAGATGTGTGCACTGACACAATTGTCCTGGGTACTACAAACACTTACATCCCATAAGGTGCCATGGTAATTCATAAAGGAGTCTGCCATCTTTGTTCTGTAGAATCTTACTTCAAGACAGGTAACATTTTTTTAATGAAGCATCATACAATCTTCTCTACATCAAAAGAAAGCAAGCACTCCTTTTTCTCTCACTGAAGAGCCCTATCTCATGTGGCTCCTCCATGGAGTAATTGCTATGCCTATCACTGCCTTTCATTTCTGTGACTCTCAGAAGCATTCATCTCTTGGATGGTGTGAAAGCATGCATGACACATTTCTACAATATGTAAGAAATTTTCTTTTCAACTTCCATTGTTGGACAAAAAACAGTCCTTTTTTCATTAGCACATCTCCATGTACTAATCCTCTATGAGACTCGCTTCTGATTGTATCAACATTGACAGAGCTTGTAATCCTTTGAATCTTGACCATGCTTGTAAACTCATTGCAACACCTGCTCCTTTCATTTCTTATTATTACAAGCTTTTAAGAAATGGCCCCTAAGTAATTTGAACAAATGAATCCTGCTTTGTCTTGGTCCAGGGCTTCGTCTATTTGTTAACTGTTCAAAAAATAGTAACATGTTGCATTATTACATTTTATCATCCCTGATGAGGCTTTTTGAAAGTGCTTCATGGCCAAAAGTATACATGATAAATACGGATTTTGGTAAATTAACCAAGCTTATTGCCTTTCTAAATCAGAAAGTAGTCGTTTTAACCTCGGCGGCTGAAACATTTGCTCTACAAATAGTCCATTCCACATCTGAGATCCAGCAACTTTTGTAAACTCAATTCTAACACATTTTGCTGATCTATTGCACTTTGCGCTCCACCTTTCGAATACAACTGGCATCATCCAAGGGATCTGGCCTACTGACTGGATGTAAAAAAAGTTTGATGTATTCCTTCCTTTTTTGGCTCTTTGTTTTCGAATTTGTTTGGTGGAATATCAACAACCTTTCTCATCATGTGGTGCACAATTTGATTTTTTCCTCATGAGGAAATAAAAGTCAACATGAATGGAAATGCACCCTGTCCGACCGAATTCCAATGCCACAAAGCTATTGCATTGTATATCGGAGATGAACGGCTTGCTAGGCTGAATACACACTGGACTTTATGTTTATGTTTTTCGCAAACTTAAGTCTGCTCAAGTGAGACCTGTGTTTCAGTGCTTGACCTGTTTGCAAACTGTCATTGTTAGAACTGGGGGTCTCTAGTTGGCAATGGTTTGCACCTTTGTCCAAATAGGGACCCTTGCTTCTAGTCAGGATAAGGGGGAAACACTCCTAAAATAACCCCTGCTCACCCCCTGGTAGCTTGGCACGAGCAGACAGGCTTATCTCAGAGGCAGTGTGTAAAGCATTTGTGACCACATACAGTAATACAGTGAAAACACTACAGATGGACACCACACAGGTTGTTTATGTAAAAATAAGTAATCTTTATATAGACTTATCACAAGACCCAATAGCAAAAATCCACAATACTGTAATCAAAAATAGACTTAAAATGATAGAGACAGTTCACGTTATCTTCAAAAATAGGATAGTCAATCAAATAAAGCTTGTAGCAACAAATAACTCCACTTGGAGTTATCACGACGTCGTGACCGGTGGAAATCCCAAAGTACGGCGCCGACCGCGAGGTGCGCGGCGTCGGGCCTGGAGTCGAGCAGACCCACAAAGAACAGTACCTGGAATTCGATGAAAACAAAGACGGTGCACGGCGTCGGGGAGGTGATGCTTCGTTGGCGCCGGCGGCGTCGGTTCCTTACGACCCCAGGGGAGGTGATGTCTCGGTTCCTTACTGCAGCGCAGGGAGGTGAGCGTCGGTTCCTTACTGTGTCGGGGAGGTGACGTCACGGATGGCGGCGAGGCGTCGGTTCCTTACGATGGTGCGGCGTCGATGGATTCGGGGGTCACCCACGTCGAGGATCGGCTCCGCGATGATGAAGCCCTGGCGTCGGTGAAGTCGGGGCTGCGGTGCGAGTCGGGACGGTGCGTCGTGAGCGTCACGAGCGGTGTCCTCGGCTCCGGTGCAGGCAGCGGCCTCGATGACGGCTTCGGAGTCGATGTCGCACGGCGTCGGCAGGCGTCGGGCCTACGGTGCAAGTCGGGGCGGTGCGTCGTGCTCTTCACGAGCGGTGCCCACGGCTTCGGTGCAGGTTACGGCGTCGCTCGCCGGCGTCGGTGTTGCAATTTCCCTCTGTTAGCAGCTAAAACAGCAGTTCCAGATGCAGGCAAACAGAAGGGGTGAAGTCTTTGTGTCCCTGTGACTTCAGGCAGGAGGCAAGCTCAGTTCAAGCCCTTGGAGATTCCCTTCTTCAAGATGACAAAGCACAGCAAAGTCTTTTCTCCTGTCCTTGGCAGAAAGCAACCACTGCAGGCCAACCCCAATCAGCAAAACAGCACAGGGGCAGTACTCCTCCTTCAGCTTCTCCGGTTCTTCTCCTTGGCAACAGGTTTCTTGATTTCCCAGAAGTGATCTAATTTCCTAGGGGTCTGGGTCCCCTTTTTATACACCTTTTCCCTTTGTTCTCTGAAGGCAGAGAGGCCTCTGCCTAGTCCAAAACCAGTTCTGGTCAGTCCTGGAGCACTTTGTTTTTCTGACTCCTTCTTTCCTTTGTGAGTGAGGGGCAGAGCCATCAGACGCCCGGCAGGAGGTGGAGCCAGCATTGTGGAAGGCAGGCACAGCCCTATTCAGACCCAGGTGCAACTCCTCCCACCCATCCTCCTTCAGGCAGACCTATTCAGCCTAGTGCTGACTCACCCTGCCTCCTGGAATCCCCCAGCCCCTGTCACTCACAAATCCAGACACACAATACACAACCTGAGCAGAGGCAGCTGGATGGTTTAGGCAAGAAAATACCTACTTTCTAAAAGTGGTATTTTCAAACAAAGAATGTTAAAACCAACTTCACTAAAAGATGTATTTTATCATTCTGAGTTCAGGCATACTAAATTCGTTTTTCTACCATGTTCCCTGGGTCAGTTCTGACTATAAAGTGTAATAGTCAGTCTGCCCATTCTGGCCTATGGGGAGCAGGTAGCCTTGCAATAGTGAAAAACGAAAATGGCTGTAATTCACTATCAGGACATGCCACACACACCAGGGCATGTCCTACCTTATACTTACAATGCACCCTGCCCTTGGGCCTACCTTAGGGGTGTCTGATATGAAGATAAGGGAAGGTTTAGGGACTGGCAAGTGGGTGCACTTGCCAAGTCGACATGGCAGTCACAGACTGCACACAGGCTCTGCAATGGCAGGCCTGAGACACATTTTACAAGCTGCTTCTGTGGGTGGCACAACCAGTGCTGCAAGCCCACCAGCAGCATTGGATTTACAAGCCCTGGGCACACGCAGTGCACTGTACTAGGGACTGACAAGTAAACCAATCATCCAATCATGGAGTCACTAATCCATAACACAATTTACAGTAGGGAGCACTTGCACTGTGGCACTGAACAGCAGTGGCACAGTGCCCAAAAGCATCTAAAACCAGCAAAACATAAGAGGCAACAGCAAAAAAATGGAAGGGAGACCCACGCCAATGGTGCCAAGTCTAACACGTGTCCCCTCCAGCTGAAATGTGGGGAGAACTACCCTTCCTCCTGGGAGTTCTCATCACTAAGGCGGAAAAATCTGGACAGACCATCAGCATTGGCGTGTTCTGTACCAGGGCGGTGTTCCACCGTAAAGTCCATCCCCTGTAGGGAAATGGACCACCTCAACAGTTTTGGATTCTCACCCCTCATCTGCATTAACCATCTGAGGGGCCTGTGGTCTGTCTGAACCCGGAAGTGAGTCCCAAACAAGTATGGTCTCAACTTCTTCAGTGCCCAGACCACAGCAAATGCTTCACGTTCAATCGCACTCCACCTCTGTTCCCGTGGGAGTAACCTCCTACTAATAAAGGCTACAGGTTGGTCTAGGCCCTCCTCATTCATCTGTGAAAGCACAGCCCCAACACCATGCTCTGAAGCATCTGTCTGCACAATGAATTCCCTTGAGAAGTTGGGCGCCTGAAGCACGGGCGCCGTGCACATGGCAGATTTCAGGGCATCAAAAGCCTTTTGGCAGGCCTCAGTCCAGTTCACTTTCCTGGGCTGCTTCCTGGAAGTCAGCTCAGTCAAGGGTGCAACAATGTTGCCATACCCCTTGACAAACCTCCTGTAATACCCGGTGAGTCCTAAGAAGGCCCTCACCTCTGTTTGGGTTTTGGGGGTTCCCAAGCCAGGATGGTATCTATCTTGGGCTGTAGGGGCGCCACCTGGCCGCTCCCTACCTGGTGTCCCAAGTACACCACAGAACCCTGCCCGATCTGGCACTTACTCGCCTTGATCGTGAGGCCTGCCCTCCGCAGCGCCTTCAACACTTCCCAGAGGTGGTGCAGATGTTCCTCCCAAGTGGCGCTGAACACTGCAATGTCATCCAGGTAGGCGGCACTGAAATCCTCCAGCCCAGCCAACACCTGGTTGACCAACCTCTGAAAGGTGGCAGGGGCATTCTTCATCCCAAAGGGCATCACCCGGAATTGGTAGTGCCCATCTGGTGTGGAGAATGCTGACCTCTCTTTGGCCCCATCAGTTAAGGCGATCTGCCAGTATCCAGACGTTAGATCAAACGTGCTGAGGTACTGGGCAGCCCCTAACCGATCAATGAGCTCATCAGCTCTGGGGATGGGGTGCGCGTCAGTCCTGGTGACTGAATTGAGTCCTCGGTAGTCCACACAGAACCGGAGTTCAGGTGTGGCACCAGGCGCGGCAGCCTTTGGGACCAAGACCACTGGGCTGGCCCAAGGACTGTTAGAGGACTCAATCACCCCTAAGGCAAACATCTTGGAGACCTCCTCCTTGATGCAAGCTCTCACCCTGTCAGTCACTCTGTAAGTTTTGTGCTTTACAGGAGGACTGTCCCCAGTGTCCACATCATGGATGCACCATTCAGTGATACTGGGAGTCAGGGAGAACAGATCAGAAAACTGTCCCAACAGTTGGCGACAGTCATTCTGCTGCTCCGGGGTCAGGGTGGGAGAGAGGTTCACACCATCCACTGACCCATCTTGCTCTTTTGCATACAGGAGATCAGGAAGAGGTTCAGTCTCCTCTTCCATCCCAGCATCTGTTGCTAAGAGCATGCCCACTTCAGACCTCTCAAAGTGGGGCTTCAGGCGGTTCACATGTAGGACCCGCAAGGGGTTCCTGGGAGACTGCAAGTCCACCAAGTAGGTGACATCACTCTTGCGCTCCACCACCTCAAATGGTCCGGTCCACTTATCCTGGAGCGCACAGGGCTCCACTGGGGCCATGACCCAAACCTTTTGTCCAGGCTGAAACTCGATCAGAGTGGCATTCTGATCATGCCAACGTTTCATCTCTTCCTGGCTGGCTTCCAGATTCGCCTCAGCGAGTTGTCTGAAACGCCGAGTCTGGTTCCTGAAGGCCAGCATGTAACTAAATACATCCTGGGGAGTTTTCCTGGGAGCTTTCTCCCAGCCTTCCTTGACCAGACTCAGAGGTCCTCTTACAGGATGGCCGTACAGCAGTTCAAAGGGACTGAACCCTAAGGACTTCTGGGGCACCTCTCTGTAAGCAAAGAGCAGGCATGGCAAGAGGACGTCCCACTTACGCCTCATGGGTTCTTCAAGACCCATAATCATGCCCTTAAGGGTCCGGTTGAATCTCTCAACCAGCCCATTACCTTGGGGGTGGTAAGGAGTGGTGAACTTATAGGTTACACCACACTCCTGCCACAGGGACTTCATATACTTGGAAATGAAGTTGGTACCACGGTCAGACACCACCTCCTTGGGGAACCCCACACGGGAGAAAATCCCCATCAGTGCACGTCCCACCACGGGGGCCGTCACTGTCCGAAGAGGGATGGCTTCCGGGTACCGGGTGGCATGGTCCACCAAGACCAGGATGAACCTGTTGCCCATGGCTGTCTTGGGATCCAGAGGCCCCACAATGTCAATACCCACCCTCTCAAAGGGGGTACTGACAACAGGGAAAGGTTGGAGAGGAGCCTTGTGCTTCCTCCCACTCTTACCACTTGCCTGGCAAGTCTGACAGGTCCTGCAATGAGTATCTGAACTCTTGCGCATTTGGGGCCAATGAAAGTGGGTGACAAGCCTTTGAAAGGTCTTGTCTTGCCCCAAATGTCCTGCTAAAGGCACATCATGAGCCAGACCCAGTAGGAAGGCTCTGAAGCGCTGGGGTACCACCAGCACACGGGCTGACCCAGGCTCAGCAACCTTAGGCTCACTATACAGGAGACCATTCTCCCAGTAGATCCAGTGTGATCCAGACTGATCACCTGCTGCCTGGCTTACAGCCTGTTGCCGCAAGCCCTCAAGAGAAGGGCACTTCTTCTGCTCCTCGCAGAATTCTTCCCTGGAGGGGCCTCCTTCCTGCTGCCAATGGGTCAGCTCAGGCAGGTCCCCCAGTTCAGCCACTTGTTCCCCTGTAGGTTCCAGGGCATCCCCCTCAAGGTCTGCCTCCTCCTGGACCGTGGGAACTTCGGGGGCCGGTTTCCCGCGCCCCCTGCCTCCTCTCTTTAAGGCAGGCACCTGGGCCCTTCTTCCAGGCTCCAGGTCCTCTTGAATACCCTTACCGGCTGCCATTGACCGAGTGGTCACACACGCCCACTCTGGCAGACCCAACATCTCCAAATGAGACCTCCGCTCCACCTTCGCCCAAGGGAGCTCTCCAAATCATTGCCTAGCAGACAGTCAACAGGCATGGCTGGCCTCACAGCTACTTGAAGGATACCTGAGACCCCCCCACTCAAAGGGAACCTGGGCCACCTTGCAGTGGCTCTCTGAGTTGTCAGCGGCAACTACCGGGTAGAATACGTTGGGGACCACCTGCTCTTCAGACACCAGCCGACAACTGACAGCTGTCACACTGGCCCCGGTGTCTCTCAGAGCCTCCACCCTATGGCCATTGATGGTCACCCACTGCCTGTATTTTTTAGTGTTATCAGGCAGCTGGGTCCTAGGGACCATCTCACTGTCTCCTAAAGAGACCAGGGACATCTCTGCGGGACCCCACCCACCTTGGGCACCCAACTCCTCCCCCAGGGCTACACTAGCCATCTGCCGGGGTGGTGCACCAGTGGGTGCAGTGGTCACGGTATTGGGGCACTTGGGACTTCCTACAAAGTGACCCACCTGACCACAACTAAAACATGCTTTGGGCCCCTTCTGAACAGACTTATCTGTTGGGACCCATGGTCTTTTCTCAGTGGGAGGCTGGGAACCCTTACCTTGGTTCCCTGGGGGTTTACTTTGGGGCCCTTTTTGGAACTCCTTCTGTTTACCCTTGTCCCCCCACTCTTCTGCTGGGGACCCTGCCCACCTTTGGCGGAGTCTCCCACAAGACCCTTGTGGACCCGGGTACTGACCCAGCGGTCCGCCTCCTCAGCAAGCTTCCTAGGATTAGTCAGCTTACTGTCAACTAGGTGCTGGCGTAGCTCTGGAAAACAACTACTGGACAAGTGCTCCCATGCGATTAAATCATAGAACTCCTGTAAGTCATTTACTTTGCTACCCTTCACCCATCCATCCAATGCTCTGCAAAAATAAGACACATACTCCACCCAGGTACTAGACTCCAGCTTTTTGCAGTTCCTAAACTTCTGCCTATAAAGCTCTGGAGTTAACCCATACCTTACCACTAAAGCTTCCTTCAGGTGGGCATAGGACATCTGATCAATTGTGGGCAAGGCTAGTAAGGTTTCCCTTCCCTCACCTGCAAAGCGGCCCCACAACCCCGCTCCCCAATCCTTCTCAGGGACCCGGTGTGATGTCATGGCGATCTCATATGCTTTAAACCATTGCCCAATGTCCTCCCCCTTCATGAAATCCTTAATAACCTCCTTGGGGATGTACACTCTACTTTCTACAGGCACTGGAGGTGTGCTGCCACCAGAGGGAGTGATTTCTAGGCTTCTAGCCTTTAGCTCTAGCTCCCTCACCACTCTCTCATGCTCTAAAAGCATCTTCTTTTCTTCCATGGCCAACCTCTTACTTTCTAACTCCAATTTCTTATGCTCAAGGCTATCATGGCTTCCCTGTTTCAGTTTGGCCATCTCCATTTCATGCATCCTGCTTTTGTCCCTGTCCTCCAGCTCCTCTGGAGACAGGCCCTTTGAGAAACACTGCTGCCCTCCCTGGAAGGCGCTCTCCTCCCAGTTAAGCCCAATGGCCCCTCAAGCTGCCCATCTAAATTCTCTGCCTCCTCCACAGGCTCCTCGGACTGCCCACTGGCATTCCGTGCTTCCAACCAGGCTCTCAGTGCCTTGTGAAACTCCTCCTTCCTGGTGAGGCCTCTCATAGAGATTTTAAACTTTTTGCAAACAGCTTTGAGTTCTGGCACAGTGTAGGTATCAACCCTATCTTCTTCAAATTCAATATCTGCAGGTGCAATGGATCCTTTTTTGCTCATGGTGAAAATTGGCAGTTCTCAACAAAAATAAAGGTTCCAAGGAAAAAAAGTCCTATCAAAAGGTATGTGGTCGCGTATTGGTCTGCACTCACTAGTAGTGTACACCAATCACTGTATATGAATCACAAATGCAAGTCCAAATCCTCACCGCTGACCACCAATGTTAGAACTGGGGGTCTCTAGTTGGCAATGGTTTGCACCTTTGTCCAAATAGGGACCCTTGCTTCTAGTCAGGATAAGGGGGAAACACTCCTAAAATAACCCCTGCTCACCCCCTGGTAGCTTGGCACGAGCAGACAGGCTTATCTCAGAGGCAGTGTGTAAAGCATTTGTGACCACATACAGTAATACAGTGAAAACACTACAGATGGACACCACACAGGTTGTTTATGTAAAAATAAGTAATCTTTATATAGACTTATCACAAGACCCAATAGCAAAAATCCACAATACTGTAATCAAAAATAGACTTAAAATGATAGAGACAGTTCACGTTATCTTCAAAAATAGGATAGTCAATCAAATAAAGCTTGTAGCAACAAATAACTCCACTTGGAGTTATCACGACGTCGTGACCGGTGGAAATCCCAAAGTACGGCGCCGACCGCGAGGTGCGCGGCGTCGGGCCTGGAGTCGAGCAGACCCACAAAGAACAGTACCTGGAATTCGATGAAAACAAAGACGGTGCACGGCGTCGGGGAGGTGATGCTTCGTTGGCGCCGGCGGCGTCGGTTCCTTACGACCCCAGGGGAGGTGATGTCTCGGTTCCTTACTGCAGCGCAGGGAGGTGAGGCGTCGGTTCCTTACTGTGTCGGGGAGGTGACGTCACGGATGGCGGCGAGGCGTCGGTTCCTTACGATGGTGCGGCGTCGATGGATTCGGGGTCACCCACGTCGAGGATCGGCTCCGCGATGATGAAGCCCTGGCGTCGGTGAAGTCGGGGCTGCGGTGCGAGTCGGGACGGTGCGTCGTGAGCGTCACGAGCGGTGTCCTCGGCTCCGGTGCAGGCAGCGGCCTCGATGACGGCTTCGGAGTCGATGTCGCACGGCGTCGGCAGGCGTCGGGCCTACGGTGCAAGTCGGGGCGGTGCGTCGTGCTCTTCACGAGCGGTGCCCACGGCTTCGGTGCAGGTTACGGCGTCGCTCGCCGGCGTCGGTGTTGCAATTTCCCTCTGTTAGCAGCTAAAACAGCAGTTCCAGATGCAGGCAAACAGAAGGGGTGAAGTCTTTGTGTCCCTGTGACTTCAGGCAGGAGGCAAGCTCAGTTCAAGCCCTTGGAGATTCCCTTCTTCAAGATGACAAAGCACAGCAAAGTCTTTTCTCCTGTCCTTGGCAGAAAGCAACCACTGCAGGCCAACCCCAATCAGCAAAACAGCACAGGGGCAGTACTCCTCCTTCAGCTTCTCCGGTTCTTCTCCTTGGCAACAGGTTTCTTGATTTCCCAGAAGTGATCTAATTTCCTAGGGGTCTGGGTCCCCTTTTTATACACCTTTTCCCTTTGTTCTCTGAAGGCAGAGAGGCCTCTGCCTAGTCCAAAACCAGTTCTGGTCAGTCCTGGAGCACTTTGTTTTTCTGACTCCTTCTTTCCTTTGTGAGTGAGGGGCAGAGCCATCAGACGCCCGGCAGGAGGTGGAGCCAGCATTGTGGAAGGCAGGCACAGCCCTATTCAGACCCAGGTGCAACTCCTCCCACCCATCCTCCTTCAGGCAGACCTATTCAGCCTAGTGCTGACTCACCCTGCCTCCTGGAATCCCCCAGCCCCTGTCACTCACAAATCCAGACACACAATACACAACCTGAGCAGAGGCAGCTGGATGGTTTAGGCAAGAAAATACCTACTTTCTAAAAGTGGTATTTTCAAACAAAGAATGTTAAAACCAACTTCACTAAAAGATGTATTTTATCATTCTGAGTTCAGGCATACTAAATTCGTTTTTCTACCATGTTCCCTGGGTCAGTTCTGACTATAAAGTGTAATAGTCAGTCTGCCCATTCTGGCCTATGGGGAGCAGGTAGCCTTGCAATAGTGAAAAACGAAAATGGCTGTAATTCACTATCAGGACATGCCACACACACCAGGGCATGTCCTACCTTATACTTACAATGCACCCTGCCCTTGGGCCTACCTTAGGGGTGTCTGATATGAAGATAAGGGAAGGTTTAGGGACTGGCAAGTGGGTGCACTTGCCAAGTCGACATGGCAGTCACAGACTGCACACAGGCTCTGCAATGGCAGGCCTGAGACACATTTTACAAGCTGCTTCTGTGGGTGGCACAACCAGTGCTGCAAGCCCACCAGCAGCATTGGATTTACAAGCCCTGGGCACACGCAGTGCACTGTACTAGGGACTGACAAGTAAACCAATCATCCAATCATGGAGTCACTAATCCATAACACAATTTACAGTAGGGAGCACTTGCACTGTGGCACTGAACAGCAGTGGCACAGTGCCCAAAAGCATCTAAAACCAGCAAAACATAAGAGGCAACAGCAAAAAAATGGAAGGGAGACCCACGCCAATGGTGCCAAGTCTAACAGTCATCTTGAGCATTCCTTTGTGACAACAAGCTTTATTTCCTCTTGAATTCTGGGACATAACTCGATCAATCAGACAGCATCAATGAATCTGCAATTAATGCAGTTACCTATCATCAAAACTGTTGCTTTATTCCAAACCTTCTACAACAATGCAAAGCTGGCATGTGCTAATTTAAAGTCATGCAGATGTCTCATGTTACTTTAATGTTATTCTCTGGCTCAAATGACATAAACCAGCATTTAATGATTAGACACATACTCTGAGCTATCATCCTACTGCAGAAACCCAAATTCTGAGTTTTCTTGCAGCTCAAGGTCAACCAACATTCAACTAAAAGTTACTTGTTTATCTGTTGTGTGACCAAAAAAGTACCAGATGTTATACATTAATCTGTTTTCCCTCTGACAAGTTAGCTTTAGTGCATTCTGTGATGGTATTCCTTTCAATAGAACACTATGCTGTAAGCTCCTGTTTGAGGCATGTGAATGACCATCCTTTCTATTTAAAAGGTTATTTCTATCAATATGTTTCTATAACTACAAGCTCACCAGAGTTTCTCTTTTTCTATAACCATGCCCCTTTGTTAAATTGACTGTTTGCTAGCACCACATGTACCATCCATTTGCACTTACAACCATGAGGCTTTGTTGACTTAGATACATATGGAGCATTCGAGGTCATGTAATGTCTTTTCACATGATTTCTTTTCAGTCTCAAAGAGAATACACTGCAATTTAAATCTTGTTTTTCCTGAGGTCATGCTGTTATCTCTGCCTGAGTATGGCTACGCCCACAAGTTTGATTGACATTTGCAAATCAACTACATGCCCATATTGACAAAGCTCCAGCAATTTGAATTTCGTCTTGACTCATGCAAATATTTTTTGGTATTAATGGCTTTTTCCACAAGGAAAAAATAACCCACTAACATTTCCCTTTCAAACCAAATCAGCTAGCATTATTCTTAGGATAAATGAGACATCTCAGTTCGTGGCGGCCTTCAGTCTGAGGAAGCGCTTCCCCTTCAGATAATAATGATTATGTGAGCATAAATGTGGTGAAGATGTGTATAAAGATATTTCTACTTCTAATAATAACAAAAGTAATACGAATGCTAGTCAACATAAGAATCATGTTGACAACTGTTTTATATGAATAAAAATGCCAGTATCATTACAATTTCTTATAGTACTTCTATTGATAATAAAGACAAGGACAGGGACAAAGATGAAGGGCACCTGGTCAGATCTTCCTCATTGTGAATCTGTTGCTCTCTTTTCCTCTTGCTTCACATCAGTTGTTCCCACCTTGAAGTGCCCCACTCTGACCTTCACTGGCCAGTCCAAGTCTTGTCCAAGACCTTATATTTCCATAAAACTGGGGTCAACCTCTGATGAAAATGGGTATCTCTGTGACTTTGAATGTTTTTTGATAAAAAAATGCTCTAAACATGAAAGCATAGGGAACAAAACCACCGCAGTTCTTAGTTCACAACTGTCCAGCTGCACCCTGAGACTCTCAGTATACACACATGCTGTGTCTGTGTTCTGGAAACTTACATAAGCATTGTGGTCGAGGGACTGGCACAAAACCTGTTGTGTGTTGACAGTTCCAGCAAATCGCACCAATAGTTCACAGAACAGGTTTTTGATGCGTTACACAGACAGTGGATTTTGGGGCCGATTCACGAAAGAATTTATGAGTAAGGAAGCAGTACAACAGGAGTATTTTTTATGCACTCATACATGTCTTAGAGAATCGACTCAGAAACCCCCAACTTCTTATTAGTAAAAGAGAGCACTGGCCTTTCTATATGTAGTAATTGCATACAAATATTTCCTGAATATTCCCATTTTTGATATTTTGTGGCAAATTTATAAACGCTTATAAAAGAACGTAAAAGAGTACTATAGGAGTACTACTTTAAGTACTCCAAAATGCCTTTGTGAATAGGCCTCAAATGGTCTTTTCGCAGACATTCCTCACTCCTGTGCTCTCCCACTCAAAGATGTGATTGATCCGTACATTCAGAAACATCACCAGCAGCGAAGAAAGCAGAAAACCACTGATTTTAATGTGTAGGCACACTTTTAGGCCTAATCAACCTATCAATAAATGACAGTTCAAATCATAATTTCTTTGAAAAGTATTTATGGCATTATTAAAGCAATGTAGTGGGTTACATTCACCTTTGAAATAGAGGCCCTGGGAGTAGGGGTGCATGGTGTGCTGCAGCACTTCCAAAATAAACATGCTTTAGCTCAGAATGTAAATGAGCAATAAACCTACCTTTAAATTGTGTTTTTATGTTGTTACATTTACAATTTGTTCAAAGACAGATCAAATGGCAGGCTATGTCTTCTGACATATTGCTGTTTATTTCCTTAACATATAGAATGCTGTTTAATTTTCTTTCTCTGACTGCAAAGTTAGAGGATTTTGCAATGTTAACTATCTGACAATCTTGATACGGGACAGGGAGTGCGAACGAAAAAGCTGTAGGATGTCAGTTTTTTCTTAACCCCCAACAATATTTAAATACATACCAGTAAATGAACATGCAAAAATATTTCAATATATATCAGTAGGTGAGAAAGCACAAATGAAGCATATTTTATGTAATTCTTAAGTGTGATGAAAACAAAGAATTTACTAGGATCAAAACAAAGCAAGACACTTTACTTGGTGATGTGCAAATGTTAAATATTTGCTGAAACCCGATTACTACACATTATCGTTTGGGCGCTATATAGTTTTATCAGTAAAACTGCATGTCAGTGCGAATTTGATTGTCATTGCACTGAAAATGAGATAACTGGGGAGAGGATGTGGTCCCACGGCTAGAGCTGCTGACTTTGGAGCTGGGAAACCAAGGTTCAAGCCTCAGGGTCAACTTCACATCCTGTGATTCTGGGCAAATCACTTAATCTCCCCGTGCCTACCAAAAACAAGCATTTGCAATGCAATAGGTCTCGCATTTGCGAGAATTTGAGCTATTGGCATTGTAAATGACAACGCCTTTTATTTGTGTTTTGAAAACTTGCAAACGGTGTGTAAATACGCACTTTCTACTTATAGAAGCAAGGCTGGCAGTAAAAGAGGCACAGTTACTGCCAGCGTTGCTTCTCGTAAGCAAGGACTATAAACACCGCTTGCACGTTTTCAAAACACATAAATAAAAGCATTGTCATTTACAATGCCAATAGCTCAAACTCTCGCAAATGCGAGACCTATTGCATTGCAAATGCTTGTTTAAAGGAGGTATTGGATGGATTGGATCTGATCTCGGATGGCAAGGAGTTCCAGATTCTCGGAGCAAGACTGGAGAACGCACGGTTGAATGATTTTTTCTTTTTTCTCACGGTTGTATGATCTTTTCTCGATCCATTGGCAACTAGAACTTGGATCAGTACACAGGAATATTTTAGTATCATCATTTTTCTATTGGCCATATAGGTGTGTCTTTCCACCTCTGGAGATGCGTGAGCGACTATTTTACATCTGAAATCAGTCGTTGAGCAGCCAGTACCACTAGGGAGCAAATGCTGATAAACACATCTAAAAATGGAATGGTACAAAATATGAAGCAAACCTTTTTTTGCAGCATCAATTTTTAGGCGTTTTTGTCTAAGCTCGCTCCCCAGTGCTGTTAAGCAACTCAGAATGAACACAGGCAACAGGTTTGACGTTTGTAGGGCATGGGCATGCTGACCCACACACCATACAGTTGTCAAGCCCATTAGCTTTGCCAGCGCGTGGCGTAGAAAGGAGTCGAACACGTGATTGTTTTCTAAATAATTCTATGTTGTTTGTCTCTTGAAGCTGTGATTTATTTCATTTCCATTCATTCAACGCCTGGGCACGTTTTTTGGTAGCAATATACGAAATAAAGATTAAAAAAATAACATTTTAGATTAAGTTTGCAAAACATCGGAAATAGGTGCACACAATAGAAATGTATCCATCCTCTGAGCAAAATACAGAAATGTCCAATTTTTATGGCTATTATCTGCCCGCTGCTGAACACAGAATTGTACAATTGCTCAAGCGCTGTCAGTAGGGCTAAAATCACACAACAATTTGACTCAGTATGTACAGAGCGCGAGAAGGAAAAGCCCATTAACTTTGCTGGCTTTTTCCAGCTCCTAATGTTGCTTTAATGCGGGTGGATTGGTTTAGTGCAACATAAACGCCGTGTCACAATATCAAAGCTTAGAATTAATCACTGTGTATGAACTCTCACTCTAACTTTATCTGTGCGTAGCGTCTGACCCGAGTGCAACAGGGAAGCGGACTGGGGGTGTCCAATGGAATGCTACTGGAAGTACATTCTGGGAGATGCGTCCACATGGCGTTTTTCCCATCTCGGGAAGGGCCTGTTTCGAAGTGACGCCTGCTCTTATGGGCGTAGAAGTGATCTGGAGAAAATCACAGTCTTCCCAAAACAAAGCATCTAGGGAGTAACACACAAGCCGCTGCGGCTCAGGAGACCCGCAACCGTTCAGGGGTCACCAGACCCATCAGGGGGCCCTATTCAACCCAAGGACACGCAATATCTGGGAGATGTGGGCAGTGGTCTAAGGAAACTTGAGCCCCCCGCAAAGTACATGGAGGGGGCCCACAGGCTCCTGACCCAGTCAGGAGCTCTCAGGCAGGGGCCCACTGCTCGTGCAAAGTGCTGGTGGGGGCTCCCTAGAGCTCACCCCCCCCCCCCACTGCGGGGGGCCATTGTTACGCCACTGGATATGGGCAACCCAAGGGCCCCTCTTTACACTCTACAGAGGGACACCATTTTACATCTTACGTTACAGCATTTGAAGCCATAATACTCGGCCGTGCTGAAAACCATATTTGTCAACAAATTAACATCTATTAAGTTGGTTTGGAGCCTAGAGCCCTGAGCACCCCAATATGGCTTTAAGATGCTTTAAAAACTGCACCCTGCCCGCAGCCAGAACCCGAGCGCTCCCAGACACGGCGCAGACTCGGTAGAGGAAGTACTCGCTCCGCGTCCCGCGCCAGACAAGGGCTTGTCTAAGGTTGGATGTTAATGGTTTGTGTCTGGCTCGGCCTGGGAAGTAGGAAGCCTTCCTTCCTCCTCCGACGACTGAAGGCTTAGAACAGAATACTGTGGAAGGGGACGAAGCTAAGCTTTTAAAAGCTTTGCCCCGGAGGAGACTGGAATAGAGCACACTTCATGAGTGGCTTTGTTTCCACAGGATGCGGGGCCTGGCTTTCCATGCGAAAGTGTGACTTCTATTCTTAGCACTGAGAGGGCAGCTTTGATGCCAGTCGAGATCCTCCCTTCTTCATGGGAAACGCGGCTCAGCTGCAGGTGCGAAGCAGAAACTCAAAGGGCAGACACAATCAGATCCAGTTAGTTTTCCCAAACATATGGAGAGATCCTTCAACAAACAGGCACTCTACAAATAGAATGTTGTTGCACCTCCAGTAAATGGGCATATGAATGTTCACATGCGTTCATGCATATGGAACGAGACCACCTTTCAGAACGAGTAAGCTAGTGGTGCGCGCGCACCACAGAGGGGCGGGGGAGGGAGCGCGGCAACGGCAGCAGACGAACGCGCGCTGCTGCGCGTTCTGGCCACCGTCGGGAATGGGCGCGGCAAAGGCGGGACATGCGCCCGCCTTTGACCAATCGCGTGCCGTCTCCATCAAAAAAAAGTACGCTCCAGCCAATGTGGGCTTCCGAAAACAAAACCACACGCACGGGCGTGTGGGTCGTTTTCAGAAGCCCTTTCTAAAGGTCTCGCGCTGTGCGAGCAGTGCGGCGCACTGCAACGCTAGGCGCGAGACCTAAAAATGAATGTGTGCTTGTGTAACGTAACTGGTGCACATGTAAAGCGCTCCAATACCTTCAGGTCGTGTTCGTGCTATATAAATCTGCAAAAAAAATAAAAAATCTGTCATAAATTTGCAACAGTGTGCTCCTGCTGAATGGGCGAGGCTCATTTGCTCCACGTGTTCATTGTGAAACGCTAGGATTTTTCACAACTGATTGATTTTACTCCTTCAACTATTCCGTTTGTATCTGTAACGTGTAAGTATTTAAATCTCCTCATGTAACGTACTTGGTTCTATTGTGAAGCGCTCTGACACCTTTGGGTAAAGTCCGCAATATATAAAAATGCATTAAATAAAACAAAATAAAAAACTTCAGTGAGGTTACATTGACGGCTGGCCTCTCCCCTCCCTCCCCACTCCCCTCTTCAGAAAATTGTTCCAGCACCACTGATTAGAAGCACAAACAGAAAACATACTTAGAGTATGCACTCTAGAATCTCACCCCATAATGCTTTGCTGGGCCTTTGGTTGGCATTGTATTTTTGCCCATAACTTTGCTTGGGGTGGTCCTAGGAGGATGGGACCACTACCGAATCGTTCAGCATGATATGCTCTTTGTGTTCAAGGCATCTGCTTGCCCTCCCCCTAGGTTAGGGGTGACCCCAAAATCATCACCTCTCTCATTGCCTGGTATTTTTCAAAGTTCACTTTTGTGAATTGGTTAAATGCTTTTTAGCATGTAAAGTTAAAGTTATTTTATCAAAGGGTTGTGGGTGCAGTAGCTAACTCCGCTACGTGGCCGAGTCTGGCGGTGTGAATGGTTCTGTATGTGTCATACATATGAAAGGTGTATGAATGGCCTGTAAAGAGCTTGGTGCCTTGTCGTGAGTCAATGGTTCAGTATCTCGTCCTTTCAATTATTAACAGTGCATTTCATTTTTGTGATATCTCTTGTTAATACAATTGTATATACTGAACTATCAATCACCCTCATGCCAAATCCAACCGGTATGTATGTGTGCTTGAGGAATAGATGGTTGTGCAGTAATATTAGTCTTTTCTGTCTTTCTCAAGCAGGGTGTACCTTGTCCCTTTTTGTGAATGTTGTAATGTGTTGGTTCTGTGCCTGGTGGTGTGAATGGTCTTGTGTGTATCACGTACGAAATGTGTGTGAATGGCCTGTAAAGCGGTTGGGGCCTTGACGCAGCTTTACAGGTCATGAGCTGTGAGTCACTGGTTCAGTTTTTTGTCCTTTCAATTATTGACAGTGCATTTCATTTTTGTGAAATCTTTTGTTAATAAAAATTTATATACTGAACCATCACTCGCCGTCGTGCCAAATCCAACCAGTATGTGTGTGTGCTTGAGGAATAGATGGTTGTGCAGTAATATTTGTCTATTTTGTCTCTCTGCCAAGGTGTACATTCCATCTAAGAAAAACCTACCAACTGTAGATATTGTCGTAAACTAAACACCCATGGGAGTACATGGTGATGTCTCTTTTGTGGATCCCAACAAGTTATCTTACCCACAATGTCCTGCAAACCTCAAAATGTGACATTTTCCTTGCATTACTGTGCCAAAATTTTCACGCTTCAGAAAGAAACAACAAATTTCCTACCACCCAGCATTTCCCCAAGTATCCCGATAGAAATGGTACCTTACTTGTGTGGGTGGGCCAAGTACCCGCGGCAGGGAAGGGCCCAAAACGTATTGTGGAGACATCAAAATTACCTATTTTGAAAGGACCTGGTTTTGCAAGGGGGGGTCACCTGAGTTTTGGTGAGGTATCATTTTACTCTGGAGAACAAGGTGAACGCTGGGTGATAGGACATTTGTGCCGGCAGGGTGATCCTACGCAAAAAAGTATGGAAAAAGCAAATTTTTCAGCTAAATTTGAGGTTTGCAGGGGATTCTGGGTAGGGAAACGTTGGGGGATCCACGCAAACCATACCTCATTGGACTCCCCAGGGTGTCTAGTTTTCAGAAATGTGTGGGCTTGGTAGGTTTCCCTAGATGGGCGCGAGCCCGGGGCCAAAAAACCAGGTACCCCCCGCAACACCAGGTAGTTTTGTGATAGGTAATTTTGAAGTCTCCACAGTACGATTTGGGCCATTTCCTGTTGCAGCCACTATGCCTACCCACACAAGTGAGGTACCATTTTTATCGGAAGACCTGGGGAAATGCTGGGTGGGAGGAAATTTGTGTCAGCCCGGTGATCCTACTACTTTCCCACACAGAAATTTGAAAACAAATTGATTTTTTCAGCAAAATTTGAGATTTGCAGGGGATTCTGGGTAGGGAAACGTTGAGGGATCCACGCAAGCATACCTCATTGGACTCCCCAGGGTGTCTAGTTTTCAGAAATGTGTGGGTTTGGTAGGTTTCCCTAGATGGCCACCGAGCCCAGGGCCAAAAACTCATGGGACCCCCCTTGCAAAAGCAGATAGTTTTGTGATAGGTAATTTTGAGGTCTCCACAGTATGATTTGGGCCATTTCCTGTTGCAGCCACTATGCCTACCCACACAAGTGAGGTACCATTTTTATCGGGAGACCTGGGGGAACGCTGGGTGGTAGGAAATTTGTGTCAACCCGGTGATCCTAGAACTTTCCCACACAGAAATTTGAGAATAAATTGATTTTTTCAGCAAAATTTGAGGTTTGCAGGGGATTTTGGGTAAGGAAATGTTGAGGGATCCACGCAAGCCATACCTCATTGAACTCCCCAGGGTGTATAGTTTTCAGAAAGTGTGGGTTTGGTAGGTTTCCCTAGATGGCCGCCGAGTCCGGGGCCAAAAACTCATGGGACCCCCCTTGCAAAAGCAGATAGTTTTGTGATAGGTAATTTTGAAGTCTCCACAGTACGATTTGGGCCATTTCCTGTTGCAGCCACTATGCCTACCCACACAAGTGAGGTACCATTTTTATCGGAAGACCTGGAGAAATGCTGGGTGGGAGGAAATTTGTGTCAGCCCGGTGATCCTACTACTTTCCCACACAGAAATTTGAAAACAAATTGATTTTTTCAGCAAAATTTGAGATTTGCAGGGGATTCTAGGTAGGGAAACGTTGAGGGATCCACGCAAGCCATACCTCATTTGACTCCCCAGGGTGTCTAGTTTTCAGAAATGTGTGGGTTTGGTAGGTTTCCCTAGATGGCCACCGAGCCCAGGGCCAAAAACTCATGGGACCCCCCTTGCAAAAGCAGATAGTTTTGTGATAGGTAATTTTGAGGTCTCCACAGTATGATTTGGGCCATTTCCTGTTGCAGCCACTATACCTACCCACACAAGTGAGGTACCATTTTTATCGGGAGACCTGGGGGAACGCTGGGTGGTAGGAAATTTGTGTCAGCCCGGTGATCCTACAACTTTCCCACACAGAAATTTGAGAAAACAATTGATTTTTTCAGAAAAATTTGAGGTTTGCAGGGGATTCTGGGTAGGGAAACGTTGAGGGATCCATGCAAGCCATACCTCATTGGACTCCCCAGGGTGTCTAGTTTTCAGAAATATGTGGGTTTGGTAGGTTTCCCTAGATGGACGCCGAGCCCGGGGCCAAAAACTCATGGGACCCCCCTTGCAACAGCAGATGGTTTTGTGATAGGTAATATTGAGGTCTCCACAGTACGATTTGGGCCATTTCCTGTTGCAGCCACTATGCCTACCCACACAAGTGAGGTACCATTTCTATCGGGAGACCTGGGGAAATGCTGGGTGGTAGGAAATTTGTGTCAGCCCGGTGATCCTACTACTTTCCCACACAGAAATTTGAAAACAAATTGATTTTTTCAGCAAAATTTGAGATTTGCAGGGGATTCTGGGTAGGGAAACGTTGAGGGATCCACGCAAGCCATACCTCATTTGACTCCCCAGGGTGTTTAGTTTTCAGAAATGTGTGGGTTTGGTAGGTTTCCCTAGATGGCCACCGAGCCCAGGGCCAAAAATTCATGGGACCCCCCTTGCAGAAGCAGATAGTTTTGTGATAGGTAATTTTGAGGTCTCCACAGTATGATTTGGGCCATTTCCTGTTGCAGCCACTATGCCTTCCCACACAAGTGAGGTACCATTTTTATCGGGAGACCTGGGGGAACGCTGGGTGGTAGGAAATTTGTGTCAGCCCGGTGATCCTACAACTTTCCCACATAGAAGTTTGAGAAAAAATTGATTTTTTCAGCAAAATTTGAGGTTTGCAGGGGATTCTGGGTTGGGAAACGTTGAGGGATCCATGCAAGCCATACCTCATTGGACTCCCCAGGGTGTCTAGTTTTCAGAAGTGTGTGGGTTTGGTAGGTTTCCCTAGATGGACGCCGAGCCCGGGGCCAAAAACTCATGGGACCCCCCTTGCAAAAGCAGATAGTTTTGTGATAGGTAATTTTGAGGTCTCCACAGTATGATTTGGGCCATTTCCTGTTGCAGCCACTATGCCTACCCACACAAGTGAGGTACCATTTTTATCAGGAGACCTGGGGGAACGCTGGGTGGTAGGAAATTTGTGTCAGCCCGGTGATCCTACAACTTTCCCAATTAGAAGTTTGAGAAAAAAGTTGATTTTTTCAGCAAAATTTGAGGTTTGCAGGGGATTCTGGGTTGGGAAACGTTGAGCAAGCCATACCTCATTGGACTCCCCAGGGTGTCTAGTTTTCAGAAGTGTGTGGGTTTGGTAGGTTTCCCTAGATGGACGCCGAGCCCGGGGCCAAAAACTCATGGAACCCCCCTTGCAAAAGCAGATAGTTTTGTGATAGGTAATTTTGAGGTCTCCACAGTACGATTTGGGCCATTTCCTGTTGCAGCCACTATGCCTACCCACACAAGAGAGGTACCATTTTTATCGGGAGACCTGGGGGAACGCTGGGTGGTAGGAAATTTGTGTCAGCCCGGTGATCCTACAACTTTCCCACACAGAAATTTGAGAAACAAATTGATTTTTTCAGTAAAATTTGAGGTTTGCAGGGGATTCCGGGTAGGGAAACGTTGAGGGATCCATGCAAGCCATACCTCATTGGACTCCCCAGGGTGTCTAGTTTTCAGAAATGTGTGGGTTTGGTAGGTTTCCCTAGATGGACGCCGAGCCCGGGGCCAAAAACTCATGGGACCCCCCTTGCAACAGCAGATAGTTTTGTGATAGGTAATATTGAGGTCTCCACAGTACGATTTGGGCCATTTCCTGTTGCAGCCACTATGCCTACCCACACAAGTGAGGTACCATTTCTATCGGGAGACCTGGGGGAACGCTGGGTGGTAGGAAATTTGTGTCAGCCCGGTGATCCTACAACTTTCCCACACCGAAATTTGAGAATAAATTGATTTTTTCAGTAAAATTTGAGGTTTGCAGGGGATTCTGGGTAGGGAAACGTTGAGGGATCCATGCAAGCCATACCTCATTGGTCTCCCCAGGGTATCTAGTTTTCAAAAATGTGTGGGTTTGGTAGGTTTCCCTAGATGGCTGCCCAGCCCAGGGCCAAAAACTCATGGGACCCCCCTTGCAAAACCAGGTTGTTTTTGTGTTAGGTAATTTTGATGTCTCCTCAATACGTTTTGGGCCCTTGCCTGTTGCGGGTACTTGACCCATCCACACAAGTGAGGTACCATTTTTCTCGGAAGACTTTGGGGAATGCGTGGTGGGTGGAATTTTGTGGATCCACACAGATTCCAGAACTTTCCACCACAGAAATGTGAGGAAAATGTGTTTTTTTGGATAAATTTTGAGGTTTGCAAGGGATTCTGGGTAACAGAACCTGGTGAGAGCCAGAGAAGTCACCCCATCCTGGATTTCCCTGGGTGTCTAGTTTTAAAAAATGTATAGGTTTGCTAGGCTTCCCTAGGTGCCGGCAGAGCTAGGGTTCAAAATCTACAGCTAGGCACTTTGCAAAAAATGGGTCTGTTTTCACTGTGAAAATGTGGTGTGTCCACGTTGCGTTTTGGGCCGTTTCCTGTCGCGGGCACTAGGCCTACCCACACAAGTGAGGTATCATTTTTCCCGGAAGACTTTGGGGAATGCGGGGTGGGTGGAATTTTGTGCATTCACGCAGATTCCAGAACTTTCCACCACAAAAATGTGAGGAAAATGTGTTTTTTTAAACAAATTTTGAGGTTTGCAAGGGATTCTGGGTAACAGAATCTGGTGAGAGCCAGACAAGTCACCCCATCCTGGATTCCACTGGGTGACTAGTTTTCAAAAATGTATAGGTTTGCTAGGTTCCCCTAGGTGCCGGCAGAGCTAGGGTTCAAAATCTACAGCTAGGCACTTTGGAAAAAAAGGGACTGTTTTCACTGTGAAAATGTGGTGTGTCCACGTTGCATTTTGGGCCGTTTCCTGTCGCGGGCACTAGGCCTACCCACAAAAGTGAGGTACCATTTTTCTCGGAAGACTTTGGGGAATGTGGGGTGGGTGGAATTTTGTGGCTCCACGCAGATTCCAGAACCTTCCACCACAGAAATGTGAGGAAAATGTGTTTTTTTAATACATTTTGAGGTTTGGAAGGGATTCTGGGTAACAGAACCTGGTGAGAGCCAGACAAGTCACCCCATCCTGGATTCCCCTGGGTGTCTAGTTTTAAATTTTTTTTAGGTTTGCTAGGTTTCCCTAGTTGCCGGCAGAGCTAGGGTTCAAAATCTACAGCTAGGCACTTGGCAAAAAATGGGTCTGTTTTCACTGTGAAAATGTGGTGTGTCCACGTTGCGTTTTGGGCCGTTTCCTGTCGCGGGCACTAGGCCTACCCACACAAGTGAGGTATCATTTTTCCCGGAAGACGTTGGGGAATGCGGGGTGGGTTGAATTTTGTGCATTCACGCAGATTCCAGAACTTTCCACCACAGAAATGTGAGGAAAATGTATTTTTGTTTTACAAATTGTGAGATTTGCAACGGATTCTGGGTAACAGAATCTGGTGAGAGCCAGACAAGTCACCCCATCCTGGATTCCACTGGGTGTCTAGTTTTCAAAAATGTATAGGTTTGCTAGGTTTCCCTAGGTGCCGTCAGAGCTAGGGTTCAAAATCTACAGCTAGGCACTTTGGAAAAAAAGTGACTGTTTTCACTGTGAAAATGTGGTGTGTCCATGTTGCATTTTGGGCCGTTTCCTGTCACGGGCACTGGGCCTACCCACACAAGTGAGGTATCATTTTTCCCGGAAGACTTTGGGGAATGTGGGGTGGGTGGAATTTTGTGCATTCACGCAGATTCCAGAACTTTCCACCACAGAAATGTGATGAAAATGTGTTTTTTTGGACAAATTTTGAGGTTTGCAAGGGATTCTGGGTAACAGAACCTGGTGAGAGCCAGACAAGTCACCCCATCCTGGATTCCCCTAGGTGTCTAGTGTTCAAAAATGTATAGGTTTGCTAGGTTTCCCTATGTGCCGGCAGAGCTAGGGTTCAAAATCTACAGCTAGGCACTTTGGAAAAAGGGTCCGTTTTCGCTGTGAAAATGTGGTGTGTCCACGTTGCCTTTTGGGCCGTTTCCTGTTGCGGGCACTAGGCCTACCCACACAAGTGAGGTATCATTTTTCCCGGAAGACTCTGGGGAATGCGGGGTGGGTGGAATTTTGTGCACTCACGCAGATTCCAGAACTTTCCACCACAGAAATGTGAGGCAAATGTGTTTTTTTTGACAAATTTTGAGGTTTGCAAGGGATTCTGGGTAACAGAATCTGGTGAGAGCCAGACAAGTCACCCCATCCTGGATTCCACTGGGTATCTAGTTTTCAAAAATGTATAGGTTTTCTAGGTTTCCCTAGGTGCTGGCAGAGCTAGGGTTCAAAATCTACAGCTAGGCACTTTGGGAAAAAAGGGACTGTTTTCACTGTGAAAATGTGGTGTGTCCACGTTGCGTTTTGGGCCATTTCCTGTCGCGGGCACTAGGTCTACCCACACAAGTGAGGTTCCATTCTTCTCATAAGACTTTGGGGAATGCAGGGTGGGTGGAATTTTGTGGATCCACGGAGATTCCCGAACTTTCCACCACAGAAATGTGAGGAAAATGTGTTTTTGTTTTACAAAGTTTGAGGTTTGCAAGGGATTCTGGGTAACAGAACCTGGTGGGAGCCAGACAAGTCATTCCATCCTGGATTCCCCTAGGTGTCTAGTTTTCAAAAATGTATAGGTTTGCTAGGTTTCCCTACGTGCCGGCAGAGCTAGGGTTCAAAATCTACAGCTAGGCACTTTGCAAAAAAAGGGACTGTTTTCACTGTGAAAATGTGGTGTGTCCACGTTGTGCTTTGGGCCGTTTCCTGTCGCGGGCACTAGGCCTACCCACACAAGTGAGGTACCATTTTTCTTGGAAGACTTTGGGGAATGCGGGGTGGGTGGAATTTTGTGCATTCACGCAGATTCCAGAACTTTCCACCACAGAAATGTGAGAAAAATGTTTTTTTTAATACAAATTTTGAGGTTCGCAAGGGATTCTGGGTAACAGAATCTGGTGAGAGCCAGACAAGTCACCCCATCCTGAATTTCACTGGCTGTCTTGTTTTCAAAAACGTATAGGTTTGCTAGGTTTCCCTAGGTGCCGGCAGAGCTAGGGTTCAAAATCTACAGCTAGGCACTTTGGAAAAAGGGTCCGCTTTCACTGTGAAAATGTGGTGTGTCCACGTTGCCTTTTGGAACGTTTCCTGTCGCGGGCACTAAGGCTACCCACACAAGTGAGGTACCATTTTTCTCTGAAGACTTTGGGGAATGCGGGGTGGGTGGAATTTTGTGGATCCATGCAGATTCCAGAACTTTCCACCACAGAAATGTGAAGAAAATGTGTTTTTTTGACAAAGTTTGAGGTTTGCAAGGGATTCTGGATAACAGAACCTGGTGAGAGCCAGACAAGTCACCCCATCCTGGATTCCCCTGGGTGTCTAGTTCTCAAAAATGTATAGGTTTGCTAAGTTTCCCTAGGTGCCGGCAGAGCTAGGGTTCAAAATCTACAGCTAGGCACTTTGCAAAAAAAGGGTCTGTTTTCACTGCGAAAATGCGGTGTGTCCACTTTGCGTTTTGGGCCGTTTCCTGTTGTGGGCAATAGGCCTACCCACACAAGTGAGGTATCATTTTTCCCGGAAGACTTTGGGGAATGCGGGGTGGGTGGAATTTTGTGCATTGACGCAGATTCCAGAACTTTCCAGCACAGAAATGTGAGGAAAATGTGTTTTTTTGACACATTTTGAGGTTTGCAAGGGATTCTGGGTAACAGAACCTGGTGAGAGCCAGACAAGTCACCCCATCCTGGATTCCCCTGGCTGTCTAGTTTTTAAAAATGTATGGGTTTGCTAGGTTTTCTTAGGTGCCGGCAAAGCTAGGGTTCAAAATCAACAGCTAGGTACTGTGCAAAAAAAGGGACTGTTTTCACTGTGAAAATGTGGTGTGTCTACGTTGCGTTTTGTGCCGTTTCCTGTCGCGGGCACTAGGCCTACCCACACAAATGAGGTACCATTTTTCTTGGAAGACTTTGGGGAATGCGGGGTGGGTGGAAGTTTGTGCATTCACGCAGATTCCAGAACTTTCCACCAAAGAAATGTGCGGAAAATGTGGTTTTTATTTTACAGATTTTGAGGTTCGCAAGGGATTCTGGGTAACAGAATCTGGTGAGAGCCAGACAAGTCACCCCATCCTGGATTCCACTGGGTGTCTAGTTTTCAAAAATGTATAGGTTTGCTAGGTTTCCCTAGGTGCCGTCAGAGCTAGGGTTCAAAATCTACAGCTAGGTACTTTGGAAAAAAAAGGTCCTTTGTCACTGTGAAAATGTGGTGTGTCCACGATGCGTTTTGGGCCGTTTCCTGTCGCGGGCACTAGGCCTACCCACACAAGTGAGGTACCATTTTTCTCAGAAGACTTTGGGGAATGCGGGGTGGGTGGAATTTTGTGGATCCACGCAGATTCCAGAACATTCCACCACAGAAATGTGAGGAGAATGTGTTTTTTTACAAAGTTTGAGGTTTGCAAGGGATTCTGGGTAACAGAACCTGGTGAGAGCCAGACAAGTCACCCCATCCTGGATTCCCTGGGTGTCTAGATTTCAAAAATGTATAGGTTTGCTAAGTTTCCCTAGGTGCTGGCAGAGCTAGGGTTCAAAATCTACAGCTAGGCACTTTGCAAAAAAGGGTCTGTTTTCACTGTGAAAATGTGGTGTGTCCACGTTGCGTTTGGTCCGTTTCCTGTCGCGGGCACTAGGCCTACCCACACAAGTGAGGTATAATTTTTCCCGGAAGACTTTGGGAAATGCGGGGTGTGTGGAATTTTGTGCATTCACGCAGATTCCAGAACTTTCCACCACAGAAATGTGAGGAAAATGTTTTTTTTGTTTTACAAATTGTGAGGTTTGCAAGGGATTCTGGGTAACAGAATCTTGTGAGAGCCAGACAAGTCACCCCATGCTGGATTCCACTGGGTGTCTAGTTTTCAAAAATGTATAGGTTTGCTAGGTTTCCCTAGGTGCCGTCAGAGCTAGGGTTCAAAATCTACAGCTAGGCACTTTGGAAAAAAAGGGACTGTTTTCACTGTGAAAATGTGGTGTGTCCACGTTGCATTTTGGGCCGTTTCCTGTCACGGGCACTAGGCCTACCCACACAAGTGAGGTATCATTTTTCCCGGAAGACTTTGGGGAATGTGGGGTGGGTGGAATTTTGTGCATTCACGCAGATTCCAGAACTTTCCACCACAGAAATGTGATGAAAATGTGTTTTTTTGGACAAATTTTGAGGTTTGCAAGGGATTCTGGGTAACAAAACCTGGTGAGAGCCAGACAAGTCACCCCATCCTGGATTCCCTAGGTGTCTAGTGTTCAAAAATGTATAGGTTTGCTAGGTTTCCCTATGTGCCGGCAGAGCTAGGGTTCAAAATCTACAGCTAGGCACTTTGGAAAAAGGGTCCTTTTTCGCTGTGAAAATGTGGTGTGTCCACGTTGCCTTTTGGGCCGTTTCCTGTTGCGGGCACTAGGCCTACCCACACAAGTGAGGTATCATTTTTCCCGGAAGACTTTGGGGAATGCGGGGTGGGTGGAATTTTGTGCACTCACGCAGATTCCAGAACTTTCCACCACAGAAATGTGAGGCAAATGTGTTTTTTTTGACAAATTTTGAGGTTTGCAAGGGATTCTGGGTAACAGAATCTGGTGAGAGCCAGACAAGTCACCCCATCCTGGATTCCACTGGGTATCTAGTTTTCAAAAATGTATAGGTTTTCTAGGTTTCCCTAGGTGCTGGCAGAGCTAGGGTTCAAAATCTACAGCTAGGCACTTTGGGAAAAAAGGGACTGTGTTCACTGTGAAAATGTGGTGTGTCCACGTTGCGTTTTGGGCCGTTTCCTGTCGCGGGCACTAGGTCTACCCACACAAGTGAGGTACCATTCTTCTCATAAGACTTTGGGGAATGCAGGGTGGGTGGAATTTTGTGGATCCACGGAGATTCCCGAACTTTCCACCACAGAAATGTGAGGAAAATGTGTTTTTATTTTTACAAAGTTTGAGGTTTGCAAGGGATTCTGGGTAACAGAACCTGGTGGGAGCCAGACAAGTCATTCCATCCTGGATTCCCCTAGGTGTCTAGTTTTCAAAAATGTATAGGTTTGCTAGGTTTCCCTACGTGCCGGCAGAGCTAGGGTTCAAAATCTACAGCTAGGCACTTTGCAAAAAAGGGACTGTTTTCACTGTGAAAATGTGGTGTGTCCACGTTGCGCTTTGGGCCGTTTCCTGTGGCAGGCACTAGGCCTACCCACACAAGTGAGGTACCATTTTTCTTGGAAGACTTTGGGGAATGCGGGGTGGGTGGAATTTTGTGCATTCACGCAGATTCCAGAACTTTCCACCACAGAAATGTGAGAAAAATGTTTTTTTTAATACAAATTTTGAGGTTCGCAAGGGATTCTGGGTAACAGAATCTGGTGAGAGCCAGACAAGTCACCCCATCCTGAATTTCACTGGCTGTCTTGTTTTCAAAAACGTATAGGTTTGCTAGGTTTCCCTAGGTGCCGGCAGAGCTAGGGTTCAAAATCTACAGCTAGGCACTTTGCAAAAAAAGGGACTGTTTTCACTGTGAAAATGTGGTGTGTCCACGTTGCGCTTTGGGCCGTTTCCTGTGGCAGGCACTAGGCCTACCCACACAAGTGAGGTACCATTTTTCTTGGAAGACTTTGGGGAATGCGGGGTGGGTGGAATTTTGTGCACTCACGCAGATTCCAGAACTTTCCACCACAGAAATGTGAGGCAAATGTGTTTTTTTTGACAAATTTTGAGGTTTGCAAGGGATTCTGGGTAACAGAATCTGGTGAGAGCCAGACAAGTCACCCCATCCTGGATTCCACTGGGTATCTAGTTTTCAAAAATGTATAGGTTTTCTAGGTTTCCCTAGGTGCTGGCAGAGCTAGGGTTCAAAATCTACAGCTAGGCACTTTGGGAAAAAGGGACTGTGTTCACTGTGAAAATGTGGTGTGTCCACGTTGCGTTTTGGGCCGTTTCCTGTCGCGGGCACTAGGTCTACCCACACAAGTGAGGTACCATTCTTCTCATAAGACTTTGGGGAATGCAGGGTGGGTGGAATTTTGTGGATCCACGGAGATTCCCGAACTTTCCACCACAGAAATGTGAGGAAAATGTGTTTTTATTTTTACAAAGTTTGAGGTTTGCAAGGGATTCTGGGTAACAGAACCTGGTGGGAGCCAGACAAGTCATTCCATCCTGGATTCCCCTAGGTGTCTAGTTTTCAAAAATGTATAGGTTTGCTAGGTTTCCCTACGTGCCGGCAGAGCTAGGGTTCAAAATCTACAGCTAGGCACTTTGCAAAAAAGGGACTGTTTTCACTGTGAAAATGTGGTGTGTCCACGTTGCGCTTTGGGCCGTTTCCTGTGGCAGGCACTAGGCCTACCCACACAAGTGAGGTACCATTTTTCTTGGAAGACTTTGGGGAATGCGGGGTGGGTGGAATTTTGTGCATTCACGCAGATTCCAGAACTTTCCACCACAGAAATGTGAGAAAAATGTTTTTTTAATACAAATTTTGAGGTTCGCAAGGGATTCTGGGTAACAGAATCTGGTGAGAGCCAGACAAGTCACCCCATCCTGAATTTCACTGGCTGTCTTGTTTTCAAAAATGTATAGGTTTGCTAGGTTTCCCTAGGTGCCGGCAGAGCTAGGGTTCAAAATCTACAGCTAGGCACTTTGGAAAAAGGGTCCGTTTTCACTGTGAAAATGTGGTGTGTCCACGTTGCCTTTTGGACCGTTTCCTGTCGCGGGCACTAAGCCTACCCACACAAGTGAGGTACCATTTTTCTCTGAAGACTTTGGGGAATGCGGGGTGGGTGGAATTTTGTGGATCCACGCAGATTCCAGAACTTTCCACCACAGAAATGTGAAGAAAATGTGTTTTTTTGACAAAGTTTGAGGTTTGCAAGGGATTCTGGATAACAGAACCTGGTGAGAGCCAGACAAGTTACCCCATCCTGGATTCCCCTGGGTGTCTAGTTCTCAAAAATGTATAGGTTTGCTAAGTTTCCCTAGGTGCCGGCAGAGCTAGGGTTCAAAATCTACAGCTAGGCACTTTGCAAAAAAAGGGTCTGTTTTCACTGCGAAAATGCGGTGTGTCCACGTTGCGTTTTGGGCCGTTTCCTGTCGTGGGCAATAGGCCTACCCACACAAGTGAGGTATCATTTTTCCCGGAAGACTTTGGGGAATGCAGGGTGGGTGGAATTTTGTGCATTGACGCTGATTCCAGAACTTTCCAGCACAGAAATGTGAGGAAAATGTGTTTTTTTGACACATTTTGAGGTTTGCAAGGGATTCTGGGTAACAGAACCTGGTGAGAGCCAGACAAGTCACCCCATCCTGGATTCCCCTGGCTGTCTAGTTTTTAAAAATGTATGGGTTTGCTAGGTTTTCTTAGGTGCCGGCAAAGCTAGGGTTCAAAATCAACAGCTAGGCACTGTGCAAAAAAAGGGACTGTTTTCACTGTGAAAATGTGGTGTGTCTACGTTGCATTTTGTGCTGTTTCCTGTCGCGGGAACTAGGCCTACCCACACAAATGAGGTACCATTTTTCTTGGAAGACTTTGGGGAATGCGGGGTGGGTGGAAGTTTGTGCATTCACGCAGATTCCAGAACTTTCCACCAAAGAAATGTGCGGAAAATGTGGTTTTTTTTTTACAGATTTTGAGGTTCGCAAGGGATTCTGGGTAACAGAATCTGGTGAGAGCCAGACAAGTCACCCCATCCTGGATTCCACTGGGTGTCTAGTTTTCAAAAATGTATAGGTTTGCTAGGTTTCCCTAGGTGCCGTCAGAGCTAGGGTTCAAAATCTACAGCTAGGCACTTTGGAAAAAAAAGGTCCTTTGTCACTGTGAAAATGTGGTGTGTCCACGATGCGTTTTGGGCCGTTTCCTGTCGCGGGCACTAGGCCTACCCACACAAGTGAGGTACCATTTTTCTCAGAAGACTTTGGGGAATGCGGGGTGGGTGGAATTTTGTGGATCCACGCAGATTCCAGAACATTCCACCACAGAAATGTGAGGAGAATGTGTTTTTTTTTACAAAGTTTGAGGTTTGCAAGGGATTCTGGGTAACAGAACCTGGTGAGAGCCAGACAAGTCACCCCATCCTGGATTCCCCTGGGTGTCTAGATTTCAAAAATGTATAGGTTTGCTAAGTTTCCCTAGGTGCTGGCAGAGCTAGGGTTCAAAATCTACAGCTAGGCACTTTGCAAAAAAGGGTCTGTTTTCACTGTGAAAATGTGGTGTGTCCACGTTGCGTGTGGTCCGTTTCCTGTCGCGGGCACTAGGCCTACCCACACAAGTGAGGTATAATTTTTCCCGGAAGACTTTGGGAAATGCGGGATGTGTGGAATTTTGTGCATTCACGCAGATTCCAGAACTTTCCACCACAGAAATGTGAGGAAAATGTTTTTTTTGTTTTACAAATTGTGAGGTTTGCAAGGGATTCTGGGTAACAGAATCTTGTGAGAGCCAGACAAGTCACCCCATGCTGGATTCCACTGGGTGTCTAGTTTTCAAAAATGTATAGGTTTGCTAGGTTTCCCTAGGTGCCGTCAGACCTAGGGTTCAAAATCTACAGCTAGGCACTTTGGAAAAAAAAGGTCCGTTTTCACTGTGAAAATGTGGTGTGTCCACGATGCGTTTTGGGCCGTTTCCTGTCGTGGGCACTAGGCCTACCCACACAAGTGAGGTATCATTTTTCCCGGAAGACTTTGGGGAATGCGGGGTGTGTGGAATTTTGTGCATTCACGCAGATTCCACAGCATTCCACCACAGAAATGTGAGGAAAATGTTTTTTTTTTTTTACAAATTGTGAGGTTTGCAAGGGATTCTGGGTAACAGAATCTGGTGAGAGCCAGACAAGTCACCCCATGCTGGATTCCACTGGGAGTCTAGTTTTCAAAAATGTATAGGTTTGCTAGGTTTCCCTAGGTGCCGTCAGAGCTAGGGTTCAAAATCTACAGCTAGGCACTTTGGAAAAAAAAGGTCCGTTTTCACTGTGAAAATGTGGTGTGTCCACGATGCGTTTTCGGCCGTTTCCTGTCGCAGGCACTAGGCCTACCCACACAAGTGAGGTACCATTTTTCTCAAAAGACTTTGGGGAATGCGGGGTGGGTGGAATTTTGTGGATCCACGCAGATTCCAGAACATTCCACCACAGAAATGTGAGGAGAATGTGTTTTTTTTGTACAAAGTTTGAGGTTTGCAAGGGATTCTGGGTAACAGAACCTGGTGGGAGCCAGACAAGTCACCCCATCCTGGATTCCCCTAGGTGTCTAGTTTTAAAAAATGTATAGGTTTTCTAGGTTTCCCTAAATGCCGACAGAGCTAGGGTTCAAAATCTACAGCTTGGCACTTTGGAAAAAGGGTCCGTTTTCGCTGTGAAAATGTGGTGTGTCCACGTTGCCTTTTGGGCTGTTTCCTGTCGCGGGCACTAGGCCTACCCACACAAGTGAGGTACCATTTTTCTCTGAAGACTTTGAGGAATGCGGGGTTGGTGGAATTTTGTGGATCCACGCAGATTCCAGAACATTCCACCACAGAAATGTGAGGAGAATGTGTTTTTTTTTTACAAAGTTTGAGGTTTGCAAGGGATTCTGGATGACATAACCTGGTGAGAGCCAGACAAGTCACCCCATCCTGGATTTCCCTGGGTGTCTAGTTTTCAAAAATGTATAGGTTTGCTAGGTTTCCCTACGTGCCGACAGAGCTAGGGTTCAAAATCTACAGCTAGGCACTTTGGAAAAAGGGTCTGTTTTCACTGCGAAAATGCGGTGTGTCCACGTTGCGTTTTGGGCCGTTTCCTGTCGTGGGCACTAGGCCTACCCACACAAGTGAGGTATCATTTTTCCCGGAAGACTTTGGGAAATGCGGGGTGTGTGGAATTTTGTGCATTCACGCAGATTCCAGAACATTCCACCACAGAAATGTGAGGAAAATGTGTTATTTTTTTACAAATTTTGAGGTTCGCAATGGATCCTGGGTAACAGAATCTGGTGAGAGCCAGACAAGTCACCCCATCCTGGATTCCACTGGGTGTCTAGTTTTCAAAAATGTATAGGTTTGCTAGGTTTCCCTAGGTGCCGTCAGAGCTATGGTTCAAAATCTACAGCTAGGCACTTTGGAAAAAAAAGGTCCGTTTTCACTGTGAAAATGTGGTGTGTCCACGATGCGTTTTGGGCCGTTTACTGTCGCGGGCACTAGGCCTACCCACACAAGTGAGGTACCATTTTTCTCAGAAGACTTTGGGGAATGCGGGGTGGGTGGAATTTTGTGGATCCACGCAGATTCCAGAACATTCCACCACAGAAATGTGAGGAGAATGTGTTTTCTTTTTACAAAGTTTGAGGTTTGCAAGGGATTCTGGGTAACAGAACCTGGTGAGAGCCAGACAAGTCACCCCATCCTGAATTCCCCTGGGTGTCTAGTTTTCAAAAATGTATAGGTTTGCTTAGTTTCCCTTGGTGCTGGCAGAGCTAGGGTTCAAAATCTACAGCTAGGCACTTTGGAAAAAGGGTCCGTTTTCACTGTGAAAATGCGGTGTGTCCACGTTGCGTTTTGGGCCGTTTCCTGTCGTGGGCACTAGGCCTACCCACACAAGTGAGGTATCATTTTTCCCGGAAGACTTCGGGAAATGCGGGGTGTGTGGAATTTTGTGCATTCAAGCAGATTCCAGAACATTCCACCACAGAAATGTGAGGAGAATGTGTTTTTTTTTACAAAGTTTGAGGTTTGCAAGGGATTCTGGATAACATAACCTGGTGAGAGCCAGACAAGTCACCCCATCCTGGATTTCCCTGGGTGTCTAGTTTTCAAAAATGTATAGGTTTGCTAGGTTTCCCTACGTGCCGGCAGAGCTAGGGTTCAAAATCTACAGCTAGGCACTTTGGAAAAAGGGTACGTTTTCACTGTGAAAATGTGGTGTGTCCACGTTGCCTTTTGAGCCGTTTCCTGTCGCGGGCACTAGGCCTACCCACACAAGTGAGGTACCATTTTTCTCTGAAGACTTTGGGGAATGCGGGGTGGGTGGAATTTGGTGGATCAACGCAGATTCCAGAACTTTCCACAACAGAAATGTGAAGAAAATGTGTTTTTTTGAGAAAGTTTGAGGTTTGCAAGGGATTCTGGATAACAGAACCTGGTGAGAGCCAGACAAGTCACCCCATCCTGGATTCCCCTGGGTGTCTAGTTCTCAAAAATGTATAGGTTTGCTAAGTTTCCCTAGGTGCCCGCAGAGCTAGGGTTCAAAATCTACAGCTAGGCACTTTGCAAAAAAAGGGTCTGTTTTCACTGCGAAAATGTGGTGTGTCTACGTTGCGTTTTGTGCCGTTTCCTGTCGCGGGCACTAGCCCTACCCACAGAACTGAGGTACCATTTTTCTTGGAAGACTTTGGGGAATGCTGGGTGGGTGGAAGTTTGTGCATTCACGCAGATTCCAGAACTTTCCACCACAGAAATGTGCGGAAAATGTGTTTTTTTTTTAAAACAAATTTTGAGGTTTGCAAGGGATTCTGGGTAACAGAATCTGGTGAGAGCCAGACAAGTCACCCCATCCTGGATTCCACTGGGTGTCTAGTTTTCAAAAATGTATAGGTTTGCTAGGTTTCCATAAGTGCCGTCAGAGCTAGGGTTCAAAATATACAGCTAGGCACTTTGGAAAAAAAAGGTCTGTTTTCACTGTGAAAATGTGGTGTGTCCACGATGCGTTTTGGGCCGTTTCCTGTCGCGGGCACTAGGCCTACCCACACAAGTGAGGTACCATTTTTCTCAGAAGACTTTGGGAATTGCGGGGTGGGTGGAATTTTGTGGATCCACGCAGATTCCAGAACATTCCACCACAGAAATGTGAGGAGAATGTGTTTTTTTTTACAAAGTTTGAGGTTTGCAAGGGATTCTGGATAACATAACCTGGTGAGAGCCAGACAAGTCACCCTGTCCTGGATTTCCCTGGGTGTCTAGTTTTCAAAAATGTATAGGTTTGCTAGGTTTTCCTACGTGCCGGCAGAGCTAGGGTTCAAAATCTACAGCTAGGCACTTTGCAAAAAAAGGGACTGTTTTCACTGTGAAAATGTGGTGTGTCCACGTTGCGCTTTGGGCCGTTTCCTGTCGCGGGCACTAGGCCTACCCACACAAGTGAGGTACCATTTTTCTTGGAAGACTTTGGGGAATGCGGGGTGGGTGGAATTTTGTGCATTCACGCAGATTCCAGAACTTTCCACCACAGAAATATGAGAAAAATTGGTTTTTTTAATACACATTTTGAGGTTCGCAAGGGATTCTGGGTAACAGAATCTGGTGATAGCCAGACAAGTCACCCCATCCTGAATTTCACTGGCTGTCTTGTTTTCAAAAACGTATAGGTTTGCTAGGTTTCCCTAGGTGCCGGCAGAGCAAGGGTTCAAAATCTACAGCTAGGCACTTTGGAAAAAGGGTCCGTTTTCACTGTGAAAATGTGGTGTGTCCACGTTGACTTTTGGACCATTTCCTGTCGCGGGCACTAGGCCTACCCACACAAGTGAGGTACCATTTTTCTCTGAAGACTTTGGGGAATGCGGGGTGGGTGGAATTTTGTGGATCCACGCAGATTCCAGAACTTTCCACCACAGAAATGTGAAGAAAATGTGTTTTTTTGACAAATTTTGAGGTTCGCAAGGGATTCTGGATAACAGAACCTGGTGAGAGCCAGACAAGTCACCCCATCCTGGATTCCCCTGGGTGTCTAGTTCTCAAAAATGTATAGGTTTGCTAAGTTTCCCTAGGTGCCGGCAGAGCTAGGGTTCAAAATCTACAGCTAGGCACTTTGCAAAAAAAGGGTCTGTTTTCACTGCAAAAATGCGGTGTGTCCACGTTGCGTTTTGGGCCGTTTCCTGTTGTGGGCACTAGGCCTACCCACACAAGTGAGGTATCATTTTTCCCGGAACACTTTGGGGAATGCGGGGTGGGTGGAATTTTGTGCATTGACGCAGATTCCAGAACTTTCCAGCACAGAAATGTGAGGAAAATGTGTTTTTTGGACACATTTTGAGGTTTGCAAGGGATTCTGGGTAACAGAACCTGGTGAGAGCCAGACAAGTCACCCCATCCTGGATTCCCCTGGCTGTCTAGTTTTCAAAAATGTATGGGTTTGCTAGGTTTTCTTAGGTGCCGGCAAAGCTAGGGTTCAAAATCAACAGCTAGGCACTGTGCAAAAAAAGGGACTGTTTTCACTGTGAAAATGTGGTGTGTCTACGTTGCGTTTTGTGCCGTTTCCTGTCGCGGGCACTAGGCCTACCCACACAAATGAGGTACCATTTTTCTTGGAAGACTTTGGGGAATGCGGGGTGGGTGGAAGTTTGTGCATTCACGCAGATTCCAGAACTTTCCACCAAAGAAATGTGCGGAAAATGTGGTTTTGTTTTTACAGATGTTGAGGTTCGCAAGGGATTCTGGGTAACAGAATCTGGTGAGAGCCAGACAAGTCACCCCATCCTGGATTCCACTGGGTGTCTAGTTTTCAAAAATGTATAGGTTTGCTAGGTTTCCCTAGGTGCCGTCAGAGCTAGGGTTCAAAATCTACAGCTAGGCACTTTGGAAAAAAAAGGTCCTTTGTCACTGTGAAAATGTGGTGTGTCCACGATGCGTTTTGGGCCGTTTCCTGTCGCGGGCACTAGGCCTACCCACACAAGTGAGGTACCATTTTTCTAAGAAGACTTTGGGGAATGCGGGGTGGGTGGAATTTTGTGGATCCACGCAGATTCCAGAACATTCCACCACAGAAATGTGAGGAGAATGTGTTTTTTTACAAAGTTTGAGGTTTGCAAGGGATTCTGGGTAACAGAACCTGGTGAGAGCCAGACAAGTCACCCCATCCTGGATTCCCCTGGGTGTCTAGATTTAAAAATGTATAGGTTTGCTAAGTTTCCCTAGGTGCTGGCAGAGCTAGGGTTCAAAATCTACAGCTAGGCACTTTGCAAAAAAAGGGTCTGTTTTCACTGTGAAAATGTGGTGTGTCCACGTTGCGTTTGGTCCGTTTCCTGTCGCGGGCACTAGGCCTACCCACACAAGTGAGTTATAATTTTTCCCGGAAGACTTTGGGAAATGCGGGTTGTGTGGAATTTTGTGCATTCACGCAGATTCCAGAACTTTCCACCACAGAAATGTGAGGAAAATTGTTTTTTTTTTTTTACAAATTGTGAGGTTTGCAAGGGATTCTGGGTAACAGAATATTGTGAGAGCCAGACAAGTCACCCCATACTGGATTCCACTGGGTGTCTAGTTTTCAAAAATGTATAGGTTTGCTAGGTTTCCCTAGGTGCCGTCAGAGCTAGGGTTCAAAATCTACAGCTAGGCACTTTGGAAAAAAAAGGTCCGTTTTCACTGTGAAAATGTGGTGTGTCCACGATGCGTTTTGGGCCGTTTCCTGTCGCAGGCACTAGGTCTACCCACACAAGTGAGGTACCATTTTTCTCAAAAGACTTTGGGGAATGCGGGGTGGGTGGAATTTTGTGGATCCACGCAGATTCCAGAACATTCCACCACAGAAATGTGAGGAGAATGTGTTTTTTTTTCCAAAGTTTCAGGTTTGCAAGGGATTCTGGGTAACAGAACCTGGTGGAGCCAGACAAGTCACCCCATCCTGGATTCCCCTAGGTGTCTAGTTTTAAAAAATGTATAGGTTTGCTAGGTTTCCCTACATGCCGACAGAGCTAGGGTTCAAAATCTACAGCTAGCCACTTTGGAAAAAGGGTCCGTTTTCGCTGTGAAAATGTGGTGTGTCCACGTTGCCTTTTGGGCTGTTTCCTGTCGCGGGCACTAGGCCTACCCACACAAGTGAGGTACCATTTTTCTCTGAAGACTTTGGGGAATGCGGGGTTGGTGGAATTTTGTGGATCCACGCAGATTCCAGAACATTCCACCACAGAAATGTGAGGAGAATGTGTTTTTTTTTTTACAAAGTTTGAGGTTTGCAAGGGATCCTGGGTAACAGAATCTGGTGAGGGCCAGACAAGTCACCCCATCCTGGATTCCACTGGGTGTCTAGCTTTCAAAAATGTATAGGTTTGCTAGGTTTCCCTAGGTGCCGTCAGAGCTATGGTTCAAAATCTACAGCTAGGCACCTCGGAAAAAAAAGGTCCGTTTTCACTGTGAAAATGTGGTGCGTCCACGATGCGTTTTGGGCCGTTTCCTGTCGCGGGCACTAGGCCTACCCACACAAGTGAGGTACCATTTTTCTCAGAAGACTTTGGGGAATGCGGGGTGGGTGGAATTTTGTGGATCCACGCAGATTCCAGAACATTCCACCACAGAAATGTGAGGAGAATGTGTTTTTTTTACAAAGTTTGAGGTTTGCAAGGGATTCTGGGTAACAGAACCTGGTGAGAGCCAGACAAGTCACCCCATCCTGAATTCCCCTGGGTGTCTAGTTTTCAAAAATGTATAGGTTTGCTAAGTTTCCCTTGGTGCTGGCAGAGCTAGGGTTCAAAATCTATAGCTAGGCACTTTGGAAAAAGGGTCCGTTTTCACTGCGAAAATGCGGTGTGTCCACGTTGCGTTTTGGGCCGTTTCCTGTCGTGGGCACTAGGCCTACCCACACAAGTGAGGTATCATTTTTCCCGGAAGACTTTGGGAAATGCGGGGTGTGTGGAATTTTGTGCATTCAAGCAGATTCCAGAACATTCCAACACAGAAATGTGAGGAGAATGTGTTTTGTTTTTACAAAGTTTGAGGTTTGCAAGGGATTCTGGATAACATAACCTGGTGAGAGCCAGACGAGTCACTCCATCCTGGATTTCCCTGGGTGTCTAGTTTTCAAAAATGTATAGGTTTGCTAGGTTTCCCTACGTGCCGGCAGAGCTAGGGTTCAAAATCTACAGCTAGGCACTTTGGAAAAAGGGTCCGTTTTCACTGTAAAAATGTGGTGTGTCCACGTTGCCTTTTGAGCCGTTTCCTATCGCGGGCACTAGGCCTACCCACACAAGTGAGGTACCATTTTTCTCTGAAGACTTTGGGGAATGCGGGGTGGGTGGAATTTTGTGGATCAACGCAGATTCCAGAACTTTCCACCACAGAAATGTGAAGAAAATGTGTTTTTTTGACAAAGTTTGAGGTTTGCAAGGGATTCTGGATAACAGAACCTGGTGAGTGCCAGACAAGTCACCCCATCCTGGATTCCACTGTGTGTCTAGTTTTCAAAAATGTATAGGTTCGCTAGGTTTCCATAGGTGCCGTCAGAGCTAGGGTTCAAAATCTACAGCTAGGCACTTTGGGAAAAAAAGGTCTGTTTTCACTGTGAAAATGTGGTGTGTCCACGATGCGTTTTGGGCCGTTTCCTGTCGCGGGCACTAGGCCTACCCACACAAGTGAGGTACCATTTTTCTCAGAAGACTTTGGGAAATGCGGGGTGGGTGGAATTTTGTGGATCCACGCAGATTCCAGAACATTCCACCACAGAAATGTGAGGAGAATGTGTTTTTTTTTACAAAGTTTGAGGTTTGCAAGGGATTCTGGATAACATAACCTGGTGAGAGCCAGACAAGTCACCCTGTCCTGGATTTCCCTGGGTGTCTAGTTTTCAAAAATGTATAGGTTTGCTAGGTTTTCCTACGTGCCGGCAGAGCTAGGGTTCAAAATCTACAGCTAGGCACTTTGCAAAAAAAGGGACTGTTTTCACTGTGAAAATGTGGTGTGTCCACGTTGCGCTTTGGGCCGTTTCCTGTCGCGGGCACTAGGCCTACCCACACAAGTGAGGTAACATTTTTCTTGGAAGACTTTGGGGAATGCGGGGTGGGTGGAATTTTGTGCATTCACGCAGATTCCAGAACTTTCCACCACAGAAATGTGAGAAAAATGTTTTTTTTTTATACACATTTTGAGGTTCGCAAGGGATTCTGGGTAACAGAATCTGGTGATAGCCAGACAAGTCACCCCATCCTGAATTTCACTGGCTGTCTTGTTTTCAAAAACGTATAGGTTTGCTAGGTTTCCCTCGGTGCCGGCAGAGCAAGGGTTCAAAATCTACAGCTAGGCACTTTGGAAAAAGGGTCCGTTTTCACTGTGAAAATGTGGTGTGTCCACGTTGCCTTTTGGACCGTTTCCTGTCGCGGGCACTAGGCCTACCCACACAACTGAGGTACCATTTTTCTCTGAAGACTTTGGGGAATGCGGGGTGGGTGGAATTTTGTGGATCCACGCAGATTCCAGAACTTTCCACCACAGAAATGTGAAGAAAATGTGTTTTTTTGACAAATTTTGAGGTTCGCAAGGGATTCTGGATAACAGAACCTGGTGAGAGCCAGACAAGTCACCCCATCCTGGATTCCCCTGGGTGTCTAGTTCTCAAAAATGTATAGGTTTGCTAAGTTTCCCTAGGTGCCGGCAGAGCTAGGGTTCAAAATCTACAGCTAGGCACTTTGCAAAAAAAGGGTCTGTTTTCACTGCGAAAATGCGGTGTGTCCACGTTGCGTTTTGGGCCGTTTCCTGTCGTGGGCACTAGGCCTACCCACACAAGTGAGGTATCATTTTTCCCGGAAGACTTTGGGGAATGCGGGGTGGGTAGAATTTTGTGCATTGACGCAGATTCCAGAACTTTCCAGCACAGAAATGTGAGGAAAATCTGTTTTTTGGACACATTTTGAGGTTTGCAAGGGATTCTGGTTAACAGAACCTGGTGAGAGCCAGACAAGTCACCCCATCCTGGATTCCCCTGGCTGTCTAGTTTTCAAAAATGTATGGGTTTGCTAGTTTTTCTTAGGTGCCGGCAAAGCTAGGGTTCAAAATCAACAGCTAGGCACTGTGCAAAAAAAGGGACTGTTTTCACTGTGAAAATGTGGTGTGTCTACGTTGCGTTTTGTGCCGTTTCCTGTCGCGGGCACTAGGCCTTCCCACACAAATGAGGTACCATTTTTCTTGGAAGACTTTGGGGAATGCGGGGTGGGTGGAAGTTTGTGCATTCACGCAGATTCCAGAACTTTCCACCAAAGAAATGTGTGGAAAATGTGTTTTTTTTTTTTACAGATTTTGAGGTTTGCAAGGGATTCTGGGTAACAGAATCTGGTGAGAGCCAGACAAGTCACCCCATCCTGGATTCCACTGGGTGTCTAGTTTTCAAAAATGTATAGGTTTGCTAGGTTTCCCTAGGTGCCGTCAGAGCTAGGGTTCAAAATCTACAGCTAGGCACTTTAGAAAAAAAAGGTCTGTTTTCACTGTGAAAATGTGGTGTGTCCACGTTGCGTTTGGTCCGTTTCCTGTCGCGGGCACTAGGCCTACCCACACAAGTGAGGTACCATTTTTCTCAGAAGACTTTGTGGATGCACGCAGATTCCAGAACATTCCACCACAGAAATGTGAGGAGAATGTGTTTTTTTTTCAAAGTTTGAGGTTTGCAAGGGATTCTGGGTAACAGAACCTGGTGAGAGCCAGACAAGTCACCCCATCCTGGATTCCCCTGGGTGTCTAGATTTCAAAAATGTATAGGTTTGCTAAGTTTCCCTAGGTGCTGGCAGAGCTAGGGTTCAAAATCTACAGCTAGGCACTTTGCAAAAAAAGGGTCTGTTTTCACTGTGAAAATGTGGTGTGTCCACGTTGCGATTGGTCCGTTTCCTGTCGCGGGCACTAGGCCTACCCACACAAGTGAGGTACCATTTTTCTCTGAAGACTTTGGGGAATGCGGGGTGGGTGGAATTTTGTGGATCCACGCAGATTCCAGAACTTTCCACCACAGAACTGTGAAGAAAATGTGTTTTTTTGACAAATTTTGAGGTTCGCAAGGGATTCTGGGTAACAGAACCTGGTGAGAGCCAGACAAGTCACCCCATCCTGGATTCCCCTGGGTGTCTAGTTCTCAAAAATGTATAGGTTTGCTAAGTTTCCCTAGGTGCCGGCAGAGCTAGGGTTCAGAATCTACAGCTAGGCACTTTGCAAAAAAAGGGTCTGTTTTCACTGCGAAAATGCGGAGTGTCCACGTTGCGTTTTGGGCCGTTTCCTGTCGTGGGCACAAGGCCTACCCACACAAGTGAGGTATCATTTTTCCTGGAAGACTTTGGGGAATGCGGGGTGGGTGGAATTTTGTGCATTGACGCAGATTCCAGAACTTTCCACCACAGAAATGTGAGGAAAATGTGGGTTTTTTGGACAAATTTTGAGGTTTGCAAGGGATTCTGGATAACAGAACCTGGTGAGAGCCAGACAAGTCACCCCATCCTGGATTCCCCTGGGTGTCTAGTTCTCAAAAATGTATAGGTTTGCTAAGTTTCCCTAGGTGCCCGCAGAGCAAGGGTTCAAAATCTACAGCTAGGCACTTTGCAAAAAAAGGGTCTGTTTTCACTGCGAAAATGTGGTGTGTCTATGTTGTGTTTTGTGCCGTTTCCTGTCGCGGGCACTAGCCCTACCCGCACAACTGAGGTACCATTTTTCTTGGAAGACTTTGGGGAATGCGGGGTGGGTGGAAGTTTGTGCATTCACGCAGATTCCAGAACTTTCCACCACAGAAATGTGCGGAAAATGTGGTTTTATTTTTACAAATGTTGAGGTTCGCAAGGGATTCTGGGTAACAGAATCTGGTGAGAGCCAGACAAGTCACCCCATCCTGGATTCCAATGGGTGTCTAGTTTTCAAAAATGTATAGGTTTGCTAGGTTTCCATAGGCGCCGTCAGAGCTAGGGTTCAAAATCTACAGCTAGGCACTTTGGAAAAAAAAAGGTCTGTTTTCACTGTGAAAATGTGGTGTGTCCACGGTGCGTTTTGGGCCGTTTCCTGTCGCGGGCACTAGGCCTACGCACACAAGTGAGGTACCATTTTTCTCAGAAGACTTTGGGAAATGCGGGGTGGGTGGAATTTTGTGGATCCACGCAGATTCCAGAACATTCCTCCACAGAAATGTGAGGAGAATGTGTTTTTTTTTACAAAGTTTGAGGTTTGCAAGGGATTCTGGATAACATAACCTGGTGAGAGCCAGACAAGTCACCCCATCCTGGATTTCCCTGGGTGTCTAGTTTTCAAAAATGTATAGGTTTGCTAGGTTTCCCTACGTGCCGGCAGAGCTAGGGTTCAAAATCTACAGCTAGGCACTTTGCAAAAAAAGGGACTGTTTTCACTGTGAAAATGTGGTGTGTCCACGTTGCGCTTTGGGCCGTTTCCTGTCGCGGGCACTAGGCATACCCCCACAAGTGAGGTACCATTTTTCTTGGAAGACTTTGGGGAATGCGGGGTGGGTGGAATTTTGTGCATTCACGCAGATTCCAGAACTTTCCACCACAGAAATGTGAGAAAAATGTTGTTTTTTTTTATACACATTTTGAGGTTCGCAAGGGATTCTGGGTAACAGAATCTGGTGAGAGCCAGACAAGTCACTCCATCCTGAATTTTACTGGCTGTCTTGTTTTCAAAAACGTATAGGTTTGCTAGGTTTCCCTAGGTGCCGGCAGAGCTAGGGTTCAAAATCTACAGCTAGGCACTTTGGAAAAAGGGTCCGTTTTCACTGTGAAAATGTGGTGTGTCCACGTTGCCTTTTGGACCGTTTCCTGTCGCGGGCACTAGGCCTACCCACACAAGTGAGGTACCATTTTTCTCTGAAGACTTTGGGGAATGCGGGGTGGGTGGAATTTTGTGGATCCACGCAGATTCCAGAACTTTCCACCACAGAAATGTGAAGAAAATGTGTTTTTTTGACAAAGTTTGAGGTTCGCAAGGGATTCTGGGTAACAGAACCTGGTGAGAGCCAGACAAGTCACCCCATCCTGGATTCCCCTGGGTGTCTAGTTCTAAAAAATGTATAGGTTTGCTAAGTTTCCCTAGGTGCCGGCAGAGCTAGGGTTCAAAATCTACAGCTAGGCACTTTGCAAAAAAAGGGTCTGTTTTCACTGCGAAAATGCGGTGTGTCCACGTTGCGTTTTGGACCGTTTCCTGTCGTGGGCACTAGGCCTACCCACACAAGTGAGGTATCATTTTTCCCGGAAGACTTTGGGGAATGCGGGGTGGGTGGAATTTTGTGCATTGACGCAGATTCCAGAAGTTTCCACCACAGAAATGTGAGGAAAATGTGGGTTTTTTGGACAAATTTTGAGGTTTGCAAGGGATTCTGGGTAACAGAACCTGGTGAGAGCCAGACAAGTCACCCCATCCTGGATTGCCCTAGGTGTCTAGTTTTAAAAAATTTATAGGTTTGCTAGGATTTCTTAGGTGCCCGCAAAGCTAGGGTTCAAAATCTACAGCTAGGCACTTTGCAAAAAAGGGACTGTTTTCACTGTGAAAATGTGGTGTGTCCACATTGCGTTTTGGGCCGTTTCCTGTTGCGGGCACTAGGCCTACCCACACAAGTGAGGTACCATTTTTCTTGGAAGACTTTGGGGAATGCGGGGTGGGCAGAATTTTGTGCATTCACGCAGATTCCAGAACTTTCCACCACAGAAATGTGAGGAAAATGTGTTTTTTTTTAACAAATTTTGAGGTTTGCAATGGATCCTGGGTAACAGAATCTGGTGAGAGCCAGACAAGTCACCCCATCCTGGATTCCACTGGGTGTCTAGTTTTCAAAAATGTATAGGTTTGCTAGGTTTCCCTAGGTGCCGTCAGAGCTATGGTTCAAAATCTACAGCTAGGCACTTTGGAAAAAAAAGGTCAGTTTTCACTGTGAAAATGTGGTGTGTCCACGATGCGTTTTGGGCCGTTTCCTGTCGCGGGCACTAGGCCTACCCACACAAGTGAGGTACCATTTTTCTCAGAAGACTTTGGGGAATGCGGGGTGGGTGGAATTTTGTGGATCCACGCAGATTCCAGAACATTCCACCACAGACATGTGAGGAGAATGTGTTTTTTTACAAAGTTTGAGGTTTGCAAGGGATTCTGGGTAACAGAACCTGGTGAGAGCCAGACAAGTCACCCCATCCTGAATTCCCCTGGGTGTCTAGTTTTCAAAAATGTATAGGTTTGCTAAGTTTCCCTTGGTGCTGGCAGAGCTAGGGTTCAAAATCTACAGCTAGGCACTTTGCAAAAAAGGGTCTGTTTTCACTGTGAAAATGTGGTGTGTCCACGTTGCGTTTGGTCCGTTTCCTGTCGCGGGCACTAGGCCTACCCACACAAGTGAGGTATAATTTTTCCCGGAAGACTTTGGGAAATGCGGGGTGTGTGGAATTTTGTGCATTCACGCAGATTCCAGAACTTTCCACCACAGAAATGTGAGGAAAATGTGTTTTTTTTTACAAATTGTGAGGTTTGCAAGGGATTCTGGGTAACAGAATCTGGTGAGAGCCAGACAAGTCACCCCATCCTGGATTCCACTGGGTGTCTAGTTTTCAAAAATGTATAGGTTTTCTAGGTTTCCCTAGGTGCCGGCAGAGCCAGGGTTCAAAATCTACAGCTAGGCACTTTGGGAAAAAAGGGACTGTTTTCACTGTGAAAATGTGGTGTGTCCACGTTGCGTTTTGGGCCGTTTCCTGTCGCGGGCACTAGGCCTACCCACACAACTGAGGTACCATTTTTCTCAGAAGACTTTGGGGAATGCGGGGTGGGTGGAATTTTGTAGATCCACGGAGATTCCAGAACATTCCACCACAGAAATGTGAGGAGAATGTGTTTTTTTTTACAAAGTTTGAGGTTTGCAAGGGATTCTGGGTAACAGAACCTGGTGAGAGCCAGACAAGTCACCCCATCCTGGATTTCCCTGGGTGTCTAGTTTTCAAAAATGTATAGGTTTGCTAAGTTTCCCTAGGTGCTGGCAGAGCTAGGGTTCAAAATCTATAGCTAGGCATTTTGCAAAAAAAGGGTCTGTTTTCACTGTGAAAATGTGGTGTGTCCACGTTGCGTTTGGTCCGTTTCCTGTCGCGGGCACTAGACCTACCCACACAAATGAGGTACCATTTTTCTTGGAAGACTTTAGGGAATGCGGGGTGGGTGGAAGTTTGTGCATTCACGCAGATTCCAGAACTTTCCACCAAAGAAATGTGCGGAAAATGTGTTTTTTTTTTTTTTTACAGATTTTGAGGTTCGCAAGGGATTCTGGGTAACAGAATCTGGTGAGAGCCAGACAAGTCACCCCATCCTGGATTCCACTGGGTGTCTAGTTTTCAAAAATGTATAGGTTTGCTAGGTTTCCCTAGGTGCCGTCAGAGCTAGGGTTCAAAATCTACAGCTAGGCACTTTGGAAAAAGGGTCCGTTTTCGCTGTGAAAATGTGGTGTGTCCACGTTGCCTTTTAGGCTGTTTCCTGCCGCGGGCACTAGGCCTACCCACACACGTGAGGTACCATTTTTCTCTGAAGACATTGGGGAATGCGGGGTGGGTGGAATTTTGTGGATCCACGCAGATTCCAGAACTTTCCACCACAGAAATGTGAAGAAAATGTGTTTTTTTGACAAAGTTTGAGGTTCGCAAGGGATTCTGGGTAACAGAACCTGGTGAGAGCCAGACAAGTCACCCCATCCTGGATTCCCCTGGGTGTCTAGTTCTAAAAAATGTATAGGTTTGCTAAGTTTCCCTAGGTGCCGGCAGAGCTAGGGTTCAAAATCTACAGCTAGGCACTTTGCAAAAAAAGGGTCTGTTTTCACTGCGAAAATGCGGTGTGTCCACGTTGCGCTTTGGGCCGTTTCCTGTCGTGGGCACTAGGCCTACCCACACAAGTGAGGTATCATTTTTCCCGGAAGACTTTGGGGAATGCGGGGTGGGTGGAATTTTGTGCATTGACGCAGATTCCAGAAGTTTCCACCACAGAAATGTGAGGAAAATGTGGGTTTTTTGGACAAATTTTGAGGTTTGCAAGGGATTCTGGGTAACAGAACCTGGTGAGAGCCAGACAAGTCACCCCATCCTGGATTGCCCTAGGTGTCTAGTTTTAAAAAATTTATAGGTTTGCTAGGATTTCTTAGGTGCCCGCAAAGCTAGGGTTCAAAATCTACAGCTAGGCACTTTGCAAAAAAAGGGACTGTTTTCACTGTGAAAATGTGGTGTGTCCACATTGCGTTTTGGGCCGTTTCCTGTTGCGGGCACTAGGCCTACCCACACAAGTGAGGTACCATTGTTCTTGGAAGACTTTGGGGAATGCGGGGTGGGCAGAATTTTGTGCATTCACGCAGATTCCAGAACTTTCCACCACAGAAATGTGAGGAAAATGTGTTTTTTTTTTACAAATTTTGAGGTTTGCAATGGATCCTGGGTAACAGAATCTGGTGAGAGCCAGACAAGTCACCCCATCCTGGATTCCACTGGGTGTCTAGTTTTCAAAAATGTATAGGTTTGCTAGGTTTCCCTAGGTGCCGTCAGAGCTATGGTTCAAAATCTACAGCTAGGCACTTTGGAAAAAAAGGTCAGTTTTCACTGTGAAAATGTGGTGTGTCCACGATGCGTTTTGGGCCGTTTCCTGTCGCGGGCACTAGGCCTACCCACACAAGTGAGGTACCATTTTTCTCAGAAGACTTTGGGGAATGCGGGGTGGGTGGAATTTTGTGGATCCACGCAGATTCCAGAACATTCCACCACAGACATGTGAGGAGAATGTGTTTTTTTTTACAAAGTTTGAGGTTTGCAAGGGATTCTGGGTAACAGAACCTGGTGAGAGCCAGACAAGTCACCCCATCCTGAATTCCCCTGGGTGTCTAGTTTTCAAAAATGTATAGGTTTGCTAAGTTTCCCTTGGTGCTGGCAGAGCTAGGGTTCAAAATCTACAGCTAGGCACTTTGCAAAAAAAGGGTCTGTTTTCACTGTGAAAATGTGGTGTGTCCACGTTGCGTTTGGTCCGTTTCCTGTCGCGGGCACTAGGCCTACCCACACAAGTGAGGTATAATTTTTCCCGGAAGACTTTGGGAAATGCGGGGTGTGTGGAATTTTGTGCATTCACGCAGATTCCAGAACTTTCCACCACAGAAATGTGAGGAAAATGTGTTTTTTTTTACAAATTGTGAGGTTTGCAAGGGATTCTGGGTAACAGAATCTGGTGAGAGCCAGACAAGTCACCCCATCCTGGATTCCACTGGGTGTCTAGTTTTCAAAAATGTATAGGTTTTCTAGGTTTCCCTAGGTGCCGGCAGAGCCAGGGTTCAAAATCTACAGCTAGGCACTTTGGGAAAAAAGGGACTGTTTTCACTGTGAAAATGTGGTGTGTCCACGTTGCGTTTTGGGCCGTTTCCTGTCGCGGGCACTAGGCCTACCCACACAACTGAGGTACCATTTTTCTCAGAAGACTTTGGGGAATGCGGGGTGGGTGGAATTTTGTAGATCCACGGAGATTCCAGAACATTCCACCACAGAAATGTGAGGAGAATGTGTTTTTTTTACAAAGTTTGAGGTTTGCAAGGGATTCTGGGTAACAGAACCTGGTGAGAGCCAGACAAGTCACCCCATCCTGGATTTCCCTGGGTGTCTAGTTTTCAAAAATGTATAGGTTTGCTAAGTTTCCCTAGGTGCTGGCAGAGCTAGGGTTCAAAATCTATAGCTAGGCATTTTGCAAAAAAAGGGTCTGTTTTCACTGTGAAAATGTGGTGTGTCCACGTTGCGTTTGGTCCGTTTCCTGTCGCGGGCACTAGACCTACCCACACAAATGAGGTACCATTTTTCTTGGAAGACTTTAGGGAATGCGGGGTGGGTGGAAGTTTGTGCATTCACGCAGATTCCAGAACTTTCCACCAAAGAAATGTGCGGAAAATGTGTTTTTTTTTTTTTACAGATTTTGAGGTTCGCAAGGGATTCTGGGTAACAGAATCTGGTGAGAGCCAGACAAGTCACCCCATCCTGGATTCCACTGGGTGTCTAGTTTTCAAAAATGTATAGGTTTGCTAGGTTTCCCTAGGTGCCGTCAGAGCTAGGGTTCAAAATCTACAGCTAGGCACTTTGGAAAAAGGGTCCGTTTTCGCTGTGAAAATGTGGTGTGTCCACGTTGCCTTTTAGGCTGTTTCCTGCCGCGGGCACTAGGCCTACCCACACACGTGAGGTACCATTTTTCTCTGAAGACATTGGGGAATGCGGGGTGGGTGGAATTTTGTGGATCCACGCAGATTCCAGAACATTCCACCACAGAAATGTGAGGAGAATGTATTTTTTTTCTCCAAAGTTTGAGGTTTGCAAGGGATTCTGGGTAACAGAACCTGGTGAGAGCCAGACAAGTCACCCCATCCTGAATTCCCCTGGGTGTCTAGTTTTCAAAAATGTATAGGTTTGCTAAGTTTCCCTTGGTGCTGGCAGAGCTAGGGTTCAAAATCTACAGCTAGGCACTTTGCAAAAAAAGGGTCTGTTTTCACTGTGAAAATGTGGTGTGTCCACGTTGCGTTTGGTCCGTTTCCTGTCGCGGGCACTAGGCCTACCCACACAAGTGAGGTATAATTTTTCCCTGAAGACTTTGGGGAATGTGGGGTGGGAGGAATTTTGTGCATTCACGCAGATTCCAGAACTTTCCACCACAGAAATGTGAGGAAAATGTGGTTTTTTTTACAAATTGTGAGGTTTGCAAGGGATTCTGGGTAACAGAATCTGGTGAGAGCCAGACAAGTCACCCCATCCTTGATTCCACTGGGTGTCTAGTTTTCAAATGTATAGGTTTTCTAGGTTTCCCTAGGTGCCGGCAGAGCCAGGGTTCAATATCTACAGCTAGGCACTTTGGGAAAAAAGGGACTGTTTTCACTGTGAAAATGTGGTGTGTCCACGTTGCGTTTTGGGCCGTTTCCTGTCGCGGGCACTAGGCCTACCCACACAAGTGAGGTACCATTTTTCTCAGAAGACTTTGGGGAATGCGGGGTGGGTGGAGTTTTGTGGATCCACGCAGATTCCAGAACATTCCACCACAGAAATGTGAGGAGAATGTGTTTTTTTTTTACAAAGTTTGAGGTTTGCAAGGGATTCTGGGTAACAGAACCTGGTGAGAGCCAGACAAGTCACCCCATCCTGGATTCCCCTGGGTGTCTAGTTTTCAAAAATGTATAGGTTTGCTAAGTTTCCCTAAGTGCTGGCAGAGCTAGGGTTCCAAATCTATAGCTAGGCATTTTGCAAAAAAAGGGTCTGTTTTCACTGTGAAAATGAGGTGTGTCCACGTTGCGTTTGGTCCGTTTCCTGTCGCGGGCACTAGCCTACCCACACAAGTGAGGTATAATTTTTCCCGGAAGACTTTGGGAAATGCAGGGTGTGTGGAATTTTGTGCATTCACGCACATTCCAGAACTTTCCACCACAGAAATGTGAGGAAAATGTGTTTTTTTTTACAAATTGTGAGGTTTGCAAGGGATTCTGGGTAACAGAATCTGGTGAGAGCCAGACAAGTCACCCCATGCTGGATTCCACTGGGTGTCTAGTTTTCAAAAATGTATAGGTTTGCTAGGTTTCCCTAGGTGCCGTCAGAGCTAGGGTTCAAAATCTACAGCTAGGCACTTTGCAAAAAAGGGACAGTTTTCACTGTGAAAATGTGGTGTGTCCACGTTGCGCTTTAGGCCGTTTCCTGTCGCGGGCACTAGGCCTACCCACACAAGTGAGGTCCCATTTTTCTTGGAAGACTTTGGGGAATGCGGGGTGGGTGGAATTTTGTGGATCAACGCAGATTCCAGAACATTCCACCACAGAAATGTGAGGAGAATGTGTTTTTTTTTTACAAAGTTTGAGGTTTGCAAGGGATTCTGGGTAACAGAACCTGGTGAGAGCCAGACAAGTCACCCCATCCTGGATTCCTCTGGGTGTCTAGTTTTCAAAAATGTATAGGTTTGCTAAGTTTCCCTAAGTGCTGGCAGAGCTAGGGTTCCAAATCTATAGCTAGGCATTTTGCAAAAAAAGGGTCTGTTTTCACTGTGAAAATGAGGTGTGTCCACGTTGCGTTTGGTCCGTTTCCTGTCGCGGGCACTAGGCCTACCCACACAAGTGAGGTATAATTTTTCCCGGAAGACTTTGGGAAATGCAGGGTGTGTGGAATTTTGTGCATTCACGCACATTCCAGAACTTTCCACCACAGAAATGTGAGGAAAATGTGTTTTTTTTTACAAATTGTGAGGTTTGCAAGGGATTCTGGGTAACAGAATCTGGTGAGAGCCAGACAAGTCACCCCATGCTGGATTCCACTGGGTGTCTAGTTTTCAAAAATGTATAGGTTTGCTAGGTTTCCCTAGGTGCCGTCAGAGCTAGGGTTCAAAATCTACAGCTAGGCACTTTGCAAAAAAAGGGACAGTTTTCACTGTGAAAATGTGGTGTGTCCACGTTGCGCTTTAGGCCGTTTCCTGTCGCGGGCACTAGGCCTACCCACACAAGTGAGGTCCCATTTTTCTTGGAAGACTTTGGGGAATGCGGGGTGGGTGGAATTTTGTGGATCAACGCAGATTCCAGAACTTTCCACCACAGAAATGTGAAGAAAATGTGTTTTTTTGACAAAGTTTGAGGTTTGCAAGGGATTCTGGATAACAGAACCTGGTGAGAGCCAGACAAGTCACCCCGTCCTGGATTCCCCTGGGTGTCTAGTTCTCAAAAATGTATAGGTTTGCTAAGTTTCCCTAGGTGCTGGCAGAGCTAGGGTTCAAAATCTATAGCTAGGCATTTTGCAAAAAAAGGGTCTGTTTTCACTGTGAAAATGTGGTGTGTCCACGTTGCGTTTGGTCCGTTTCCTGTCGCGGGCACTAGGCCTACCCACAGAAGTGAGGTATAATTTTTCCCGGAAGACTTTGGGAAATGCGGGGTGTGTGGAATTTTGTGCATTCACGCAGATTCCAGAACTTTCCACCACAGAAATGTGAGGAAAATGTTTTTTTTTTTTACAAATTGTGAGGTTTGCAAGGGAATCTGGGTAACAGAATCTGGTGAGAGCCAGATAAGTCACCCCATGCTATATTCCACTGGGTGTCTAGTTTTCAAAAATGTATAGGTTTGCTAGGTTTCCCTAGGTGCCGTCAGAGCTAGGGTTCAAAATCTACAGCTAGGCACTTTGGAAAAAAAGGTCCGTTTTCACTGTGAAAATGTGGTGTGTCCACGATGCGTTTTGGGCCGTTTCCTGTCGCAGGCACTAGGCCTACCCACACAAGTGAGGTACCATTTTTCTCAGAAGACTTTGGGGAATGCGGGGTGGGTGGAATTTTGTGGATCCACGCAGATTCCAGAACATTCCACCCCAGAAATGTGAGGAGAATGTGTTTTTTTTTTACAAAGTTTGAGGTTTGCAAGGGATTCTGGGTAACAGAACCTGGTGGGAGCCAGACAAGTCACCCCATCCTGGATTCCCCTCGGTGTCTAGTTTTCAAAAATGTATAGGTTTGCTAGGTTTTCCTACATGCCGACAGAGCTAGGGTTCAAAATCTACAGCTAGGCACTTTGGAAAAAGGGTCCGTTTTCGCTGTGAAAATGTGGTGTGTCCACGTTGCCTTTTGGGCTGTTTCCTGTCGCGGGCACTAGGCCTACCCACACAAGTGAGGTACCATTTTTCTCTGAAGACTTTGGGGAATGCGGGGTGGGTGGAATTTTGTGGATCCACGCAGATTCCAGAACTTTCCACCACAGAAATGTACAGAAAATGTGTTTTTTTGACAAAGTTTGAGGTTTGCAAGGGATTCTGGATAACATAACCTGGTGAGAGCCAGACAAGTCACCCCATCCTGGATTTCCCTGGGTGTCTAGTTTTCAAAAATGTATAGGTTTGCTAGGTTTCCCTACGTGCCGGCAGAGCTAGGGTTCAAAATCTACAGCTAGGCACTTTGCAAAAAAAGGGACTGTTTTCACTGTGAAAATGTGGTGTGTCCACGTTGCGCTTTGGGCCGTTTCCTGTCGCGGGCACTAGGCCTACCCACACAAGTGAGGTCCCATTTTTCTTGGAAGACTTTGGGGAATGCGGGGTGGGTGGAATTTTGTGGATCAACGCAGATTCCAGAACTTTCCACCACAGAAATGTGAAGAAAATGTGTTTTTTTTGACAAAGTTTGAGGTTTGCAAGGGATTCTGGATAACAGAACCTGGTGAGAGCCAGACTAGTCACCCCATCCTGGATTCCACTGGGTGTCTAGTTTTCAAAAATGTATAGGTTTGCTAGGTTTCCATAGGTGCCGTCAGAGCTAGGGTTCAAAATCTACAGCTAGGCACTTTGGAAAAAAAAGGTCTGTTGTCACTGTGAAAATGTGGTGTGTCCACGATGCGTTTTGGGCCGTTTCCTGTCGCGGGCACTAGGCCTACCCACACAAGTGAGGTCCCATTTTTCTTGGAAGACTTTGGGGAATGCGGGGTGGGTGGAATTTTGTGGATCCACGCAGATTCCAGAACATTCTACCACAGAAATGTGAGGAGAATGTGTTTTTTTTTACAAAGTTTGAGGTTTGCAAGGGATTCTGGGTAACAGAACCTGGTGAGAGCCAGACAAGTCACCCCATCCTGGATTCCCCTGGGTGTCTAGTTTTCAAAAATGTATAGGTGTGCTAAGTTTCTCTAGGTGCTGGCAGAGCTAGGGTTCAAAATCTACAGCTAGGCACTTTGCAAAAAAAGGGTCTGTTTTCACTGTGAAAATGTGGTGTGTCCACGTTGCGTTTGGTCCGTTTCCTGTCGCGGGCACTAGGCCTACCCACACAAGTGAGGTATCATTTTTCCCGGAAGACTTTGGGAAATGCGGGGTGTGTGGAATTTTGTGAATTCACGCAGATTCCAGAACTTTCCACCACAGAAATGTGAGGAAAATGTGTGTTTTTTGGACAAATTTTGAGGTTTGCAAGGGATTCTGGGTAACAGAACCTGGTGAGAGCCAGACAAGTCATCCCATCCTGGATTGCCCTGGGTGTCTAGTTTTAAAAAATGTATAGGTTTGCTAGGTTTTCTTAGGTGCCCGCAAAGCTAGGGTTCAAAACCTACAGCTAGGCACTTTGCAAAAAAAAGGGACTGTTTTCACTGTGAAAATGTGGTGTGTCCACATTGCGTTTTGGGCCGTTTCCTGTTGCGGGCACTAGGCCTACCCACACAAGTGAGGTACCATTTTTCTTGGAAGACTTTGGGGAATGCGGGGTGGGCAGAATTTTGTGCATTCACGCAGATTCCAGAACTTTCCACCACAGAAATGTGAGGAAAATGTGGTTTTTTTTTACAAATTTTGAGGTTCGCAATGGATCCTGGGTAACAGAATCTGGTGAGAGCCAGACAAGTCACCCCATCCTGGATTCCACTGGGTGTCTAGTTTTCAAAAATGTATAGGTTTGCTAGGTTTCCCTAGGTGCCATCAGAGCTATGGTTCAAAATCTACAGCTAGGCACTTTGGAAAAAAAACGTCCGTTTTCACTGTGAAAATGTGGTGTGTCCACGTTGCGTTTGGTCCGTTTCCTGTCGCGGGCACTAGGCCTACCCACACAAGTGAGGTATAATTTTTCCCGGAAGACTTTGGGAAATGCGGGGTGTGTGGAATTTTGTGCATTCACGCAGATTCCAGAACTTTCCACCACAGAAATGTGAGGAAAATGTGGTTTTTTTGACAAATTGTGAGGTTTGCAAGGGATTCTGGGTAACAGAATCTGGTGAGAGCCAGACAAGTCACCCCATCCTGGATTCCACTGGGTGTCTAGTTTTCAAAAATGTATAGGTTTTTTAGGTTTCCTTAGGTGCCGGCAGAGCCAGGGTTCAAAATCTACAGCTAGGCACTTTGGGAAAAAAGGGACTGTTTTCACTGTGAAAATGTGGTGTGTCCACGTTGCGTTTTGGGCCGTTTCCTGTCGCGGGCACTAGGCCTACCCACACAAGTGAGGTACTATTTTTCTCAGAAGACTTTGGGGAATGCGGGGTGGGTGGAATTTTGTGGATCCACGCAGATTCCAGAACATTCCACCACAGAAATGTGAGGAGAATGTGTTTTTTTTACAAAGTTTGAGGTTTGCAAGGGATTCTGGGTAACAGAACCTGGTGAGAGCCAGACAAGTCACCCCATCCTGGATTCCCCTGGGTGTCTAGTTTTCAAAAATGTATAGGTTTGCTAAGTTTCCCTAGGTGCTGGCAGAGCTAGGGTTCAAAATCTATAGCTAGGCATTTTCCAAAAAAAAGGGTCTGTTTTCACTGTGAAAATGTGGTGTGTCCACGTTGCGTTTGGTCCGTTTCCTGTCGCGGGCACTAGACCTACCCACACAAATGAGGTACCATTTTTCTTGGAAGACTTTAGGGAATGTGGGGTGGGTGGAAGTTTGTGCATTCACGCAGATTCCAGAACTTTCCACCAAAGAAATGTGCGGAAAATGTGTTTTTTTTTTTACAGATTTTGAGGTTCGCAAGGGATTCTGGGTAACAGAATCTGGTGAGAGCCAGACAAGTCACCCCATCCTGGATTCCACTGGGTGTCTAGTTTTCAAAAATGTATAGGTTTGCTAGGTTTCCCTAGGTGCCGTCAGAGCTAGGGTTCAAAATCTACAGCTAGGCACTTTGGAAAAAAAAGGTCCTTTGTCACTGTGAAAATGTGGTGTGTCCATGATGCCTTTGGGCCGTTTCCTGTTGCGGGCAATAGGCCTACCCACAAAAGTGAGGTACCATTTTTCTCAGAAGACTTTGGGGAATGCGGGGTGGGTGGAATTTTGTGGATCCACGCAGATTCCAGAACATTCCACCACAGAAATGTGAGGAGAATGTGTTTTTTTTTACAAAGTTTGAGGTTTGCAAGGGATCCTGGGTAACAGAATCTGGTGAGAGCCAGACAAGTCACCCCATCCTGGATTCCACTGGGTGTCTAGTTTTCAAAAATGTATAGGTTTGCTAGGTTTCCCTAGGTGCCGTCAGAGCTATGGTTCAAAATCTACAGCTAGGCACTTTGGAAAAAAACGTCCGTTTTCACTGTGAAAATGTGGTGTGTCCACGTTGCGTTTGGTCCGTTTCCTGTCACGGGCACTAGGCCTACCCACACAAGTGAGGTATAATTTTTCCCGGAAGACTTTGGGAAATGCGGGGTGTGTGGAATTTTGTGCATTCACGCAGATTCCAGAACTTTCCACCACAGAAATGTGAGGAAAATGTGTTTTTTGACAAATTGTGAGGTTTGCAAGGGATTCTGGGTAACAGAATCTGGTGAGAGCCAGACAAGTCACCCCATCCTGGATTCCACTGGGTGTCTAGTTTTCAAAAATGTATAGGTTTTCTAGGTTTCCCTAGGTGCCGGCAGAGCCAGGGTTCAAAATCTACAGCTAGGCACTTTGGGAAAAAAGGGACTGTTTTCACTGTGAAAATGTGGTGTGTCCACGTTGCGTTTTGGGCCGTTTCCTGTCGCGGGCACTAGGCCTACCCACACAAGTGAGGTACCATTTTTCTCAGAAGACTTTGGGGAATGCGGGGTGGGTGGAATTTTGTGGATCCACGCAGATTCCAGAACATTCCACCACAGAAATGTGAGGAGAATGTGTTTTTTTCACAAAGTTTGAGGTTTGCAAGGGATTCTGGGTAACAGAACCTGGTGAGAGCCAGACAAGTCACCCCATCCTGGATTCCCCTGGGTGTCTAGTTTTCAAAAATGTATAGGTTTGCTAAGTTTCCCTAGGTGCTGGCAGAGCTAGGGTTCAAAATCTATAGCTAGGCATTTTGCAAAAAAAGGGTCTGTTTTCACTGTGAAAATGTGGTGTGTCCACGTTGCGTTTGTTCCGTTTCCTGTCGCGGGCACTAGGCCTACCCACACAAATGAGGTACCATTTTTCTCTGAAGACTTTGGGGAATGCGGGGTGGGTGGAAGTTTGTGTATTCACGCAGATTCCAGAACTTTCCACCAAAGAAATGTGCGGAAAATGTGTTTGTTTTTTTACAGATTTTGAGGTTTGCAAGGGATTCTGGGTAACAGAATCTGGTGAGAGCCAGACAAGTCACCCCATCCTGGATTCCACTGGGTGTCTAGTTTTCAAAAATGTATAGGTTTGCTAGGTTTCCCTAGGTGCCGTCAGAGCTAGGGCTCAAAATCTACAGCTAGGCACTTTGGAAAAAAAGGTCCTTTGTCACTGTGAAAATGTGGTGTGTCCACGATGCGTTTTGGGCCGTTTCCTGTTGCGGGCAATAGGCCTACCCACAAAAGTGAGGTACCATTTTTCTCAGAAGACTTTGGGGAATGCGGGGTGGGTGGAATTTTGTGTATCCACGCAGATTCCAGAACATTCCACCACAGAAATGTGAGGAGAATGTGTTTTTTTTTTACAAAGTTTGAGGTTTGCAAGGGATTCTGGGTAACAGAACCTGGTGAGAGCCAGACAAGTCACCCCATCCTGGATTCCCCTGGGTGTCTAGATTTAAAAAATGTATAGGTTTGCTAAGTTTCCCTAGGTGCTGGCAGAGCTAGGGTTCAAAATCTACAGCTAGGCACTTTGCAAATAAAGGGTCTGTTTTCACTGTGAAAATGTGGTGTGTCCACGTTGCGTTTGGTCCGTTTCCTGTCGCGGGCACTAGGCCTACCCACACAAGTGAGGTATAATTTTTCCCGGAAGACTTTGGGAAATGCGGGGTGTGTGGAATTTTGTGCATCCACGCAGATTCCAGAACTTTCCACCACAGAAATGTGAGGAAAATGTGGTTTTTTTGACAAATTGTGAGGTTTGCAAGGGATTCTGGGTAACAGAATCTGGTGAGAGCCAGACAAGTCACCCCATCCTGGATTCCACTGGGTGTCTAGTTTTCAAAAATGTATAGGTTTTCTAGGTTTCCCTAGGTGCCGGCAGAGCCAGGGTTCAAAATCTACAGCTAGGCACTTTGGGAAAAAAGGGACTGTTTTCACTGTGAAAATGTGGTGTGTCCACGTTGCGTTTTGGGCCGTTTCCTGTCGCGGGCACTAGGCCTACCCACACAAGTGAGGTACCATTTTTCTCAGAAGACTTTGGGGAATGCGGGGTGGGTGGAATTTTGTGGATCCACGCAGATTCCAGAACATTCCACCACAGAAATGTGAGGAGAATGTGTTTTTTTCACAAAGTTTGAGGTTTGCAAGGGATTCTGGGTAACAGAACCTGGTGAGAGCCAGACAAGTCACCCCATCCTGGATTCCCCTGGGTGTCTAGTTTTCAAAAATGTATAGGTTTGCTAAGTTTCCCTAGGTGCTGGCAGAGCTAGGGTTCAAAATCTATAGCTAGGCATTTTGCAAAAAAAGGGTCTGTTTTCACTGTGAAAATGTGGTGTGTCCACGTTGCGTTTGTTCCGTTTCCTGTCGCGGGCACTAGGCCTACCCACACAAATGAGGTACCATTTTTCTCTGAAGACTTTGGGGAATGCGGGGTGGGTGGAAGTTTGTGCATTCACGCAGATTCCAGAACTTTCCACCAAAGAAATGTGCGGAAAATGTGTTTGTTTTTTTACAGATTTTGAGGTTTGCAAGGGATTCTGGGTAACAGAATCTGGTGAGAGCCAGACAAGTCACCCCATCCTGGATTCCACTGGGTGTCTAGTTTTCAAAAATGTATAGGTTTGCTAGGTTTCCCTAGGTGCCGTCAGAGCTAGGGCTCAAAATCTACAGCTAGGCACTTTGGAAAAAAAAGGTCCTTTGTCACTGTGAAAATGTGGTGTGTCCACGATGCGTTTTGGGCCGTTTCCTGTTGCGGGCAATAGGCCTACCCACAAAAGTGAGGTACCATTTTTCTCAGAAGACTTTGGGGAATGCGGGGTGGGTGGAATTTTGTGTATCCACGCAGATTCCAGAACATTCCACCACAGAAATGTGAGGAGAATGTGTTTTTTTTTACAAAGTTTGAGGTTTGCAAGGGATTCTGGGTAACAGAACCTGGTGAGAGCCAGACAAGTCACCCCATCCTGGATTCCCTGGGTGTCTAGATTTAAAAAATGTATAGGTTTGCTAAGTTTCCCTAGGTGCTGGCAGAGCTAGGGTTCAAAATCTACAGCTAGGCACTTTGCAAATAAAGGGTCTGTTTTCACTGTGAAAATGTGGTGTGTCCACGTTGCGTTTGGTCCGTTTCCTGTCGCGGGCACTAGGCCTACCCACACAAGTGAGGTATAATTTTTCCCGGAAGACTTTGGGAAATGCGGGGTGTGTGGAATTTTGTGCATTCACGCAGATTCCAGAACTTTCCACCACAGAAATGTGAGGAACATGTTTTTTTTTTTTACAAATTGTGAGGTTTGCAAGGGATTCTGGGTAACAGAATCTGCTGAGAGCCAGACAAGTCACCCCATGCTGGATTCCACTGGGTGTCTAGTTTTTAAAAATGTATAGGTTTGCTAGGTTTCCCTAGGTGCCGTCAGAGCTAGGGTTCAAAATCTACAGCTAGGCACTTTGGAAAAAAAGGTCCGTTTTCACTGTGAAAATGTGGTGTGTCCACGATGCGTTTTGGGCCGTTTCCTGTCGCAGGCACTAGGCCTACCCACACAAGTGAGGTACCATTTTTCTCAGAAGACTTTGGGGAATGCGGGGTGGGTGGAATGTTGTGGATCCACGCAGATTCCAGAACATTCCACCACAGAAATGTGATGAGAATGTGTTTTTTTTTTACAAAGTTTCAGGTTTGCAAGGGATTCTGGGTAACAGAACCTGGTGGGAGCCAGACAAGTCACCCCATCCTGGATTCCCCTAGGTGTCTAGTTTTAAAAAATGTATAGGTTTGCTAGGTTTCCCTCCATGCCGACAGAGCTAGGGTTCAAAATCTACAGCTAGGCACTTTGGAAAAAGGGTCCGTTTTCGCTGTGAAAATGTGGTGTGTCCACGTTGCCTTTTGGGCTGTTTCCTGTCGCGGGCACTAGGCCTACCCACACAAGTGAGGTACCATTTTTCTCTCAAGACTTTGGGGAATGCGGGGTGGGTGGAATTTTGTGGATCCACGCAGATTCCAGAACATTCCACCACAGAAATGTGAGGAGAATGTGTTTTTTTTCACAAAGTTTGAGGTTTGCAAGGGATTCTGGATAACATAACCTGGTGAGAGCCAGACAAGTCACCCCATCCTGGATTTCCCTGGGTGTCTAGTTTTCAAAAATGTATAGGTTTGCTAGGTTTCCCTATGTGCCGACAGAGCTAGGGTTCACAATCTTCAGCTAGGCACTTTGGAAAAAGGGTCCGTTTCTCACTGCGAAAATGCGGTGTGTCCACGTTGCGTTTTGGGCCGTTTCCTGTCGCGGGCACTAGGCCTACCCACACAAGTGAGGTACTATTTTTCTCAGAAGACTTTGGGGAATGCGGGGTGGGTGGAATTTTGTGGATCCACGCAGATTCCAGAACATTCCACCACAGAAATGTGAGGAGAATGTGTTTTTTTTTACAAAGTTTGAGGTTTGCAAGGGATTCTGGGTAACAGAACCTGGTGAGAGCCAGACAAGTCACCCCATCCTGGATTCCCCTGGGTGTCTAGTTTTCAAAAATGTATAGGTTTGCTAAGTTTCCCTAGGTGCTGGCAGAGCTAGGGTTCAAAATCTATAGCTAGGCATTTTCCAAAAAAAGGGTCTGTTTTCACTGTGAAAATGTGGTGTGTCCACGTTGCGTTTGGTCCGTTTCCTGTCGCGGGCACTAGACCTACCCACACAAATGAGGTACCATTTTTCTTGGAAGACTTTAGGGAATGTGGGGTGGGTGGAAGTTTGTGCATTCACGCAGATTCCAGAACTTTCCACCAAAGAAATGTGCGGAAAATGTGTTTTTTTTTTTACAGATTTTGAGGTTCGCAAGGGATTCTGGGTAACAGAATCTGGTGAGAGCCAGACAAGTCACCCCATCCTGGATTCCACTGGGTGTCTAGTTTTCAAAAATGTATAGGTTTGCTAGGTTTCCCTAGGTGCCGTCAGAGCTAGGGTTCAAAATCTACAGCTAGGCACTTTGGAAAAAAAGGTCCTTTGTCACTGTGAAAATGTGGTGTGTCCATGATGCCTTTGGGCCGTTTCCTGTTGCGGGCAATAGGCCTACCCACAAAAGTGAGGTACCATTTTTCTCAGAAGACTTTGGGGAATGCGGGGTGGGTGGAATTTTGTGGATCCACGCAGATTCCAGAACATTCCACCACAGAAATGTGAGGAGAATGTGTTTTTTTTTACAAAGTTTGAGGTTTGCAAGGGATCCTGGGTAACAGAATCTGGTGAGAGCCAGACAAGTCACCCCATCCTGGATTCCACTGGGTGTCTAGTTTTCAAAAATGTATAGGTTTGCTAGGTTTCCCTAGGTGCCGTCAGAGCTATGGTTCAAAATCTACAGCTAGGCACTTTGGAAAAAAAAACGTCCGTTTTCACTGTGAAAATGTGGTGTGTCCACGTTGCGTTTGGTCCGTTTCCTGTCACGGGCACTAGGCCTACCCACACAAGTGAGGTATAATTTTTCCCGGAAGACTTTGGGAAATGCGGGGTGTGTGGAATTTTGTGCATTCACGCAGATTCCAGAACTTTCCACCACAGAAATGTGAGGAAAATGTGGTTTTTTTGACAAATTGTGAGGTTTGCAAGGGATTCTGGGTAACAGAATCTGGTGAGAGCCAGACAAGTCACCCCATCCTGGATTCCACTGGGTGTCTAGTTTTCAAAAATGTATAGGTTTTCTAGGTTTCCCTAGGTGCCGGCAGAGCCAGGGTTCAAAATCTACAGCTAGGCACTTTGGGAAAAAAGGGACTGTTTTCACTGTGAAAATGTGGTGTGTCCACGTTGCGTTTTGGGCCGTTTCCTGTCGCGGGCACTAGGCCTACCCACACAAGTGAGGTACCATTTTTCTCAGAAGACTTTGGGGAATGCGGGGTGGGTGGAATTTTGTGGATCCACGCAGATTCCAGAACATTCCACCACAGAAATGTGAGGAGAATGTGTTTTTTTTCACAAAGTTTGAGGTTTGCAAGGGATTCTGGGTAACAGAACCTGGTGAGAGCCAGACAAGTCACCCCATCCTGGATTCCCCTGGGTGTCTAGTTTTCAAAAATGTATAGGTTTGCTAAGTTTCCCTAGGTGCTGGCAGAGCTAGGGTTCAAAATCTATAGCTAGGCATTTTGCAAAAAAAGGGTCTGTTTTCACTGTGAAAATGTGGTGTGTCCACGTTGCGTTTGTTCCGTTTCCTGTCGCGGGCACTAGGCCTACCCACACAAATGAGGTACCATTTTTCTCTGAAGACTTTGGGGAATGCGGGGTGGGTGGAAGTTTGTGCATTCACGCAGATTCCAGAACTTTCCACCAAAGAAATGTGCGGAAAATGTGTTTGTTTTTTTACAGATTTTGAGGTTTGCAAGGGATTCTGGGTAACAGAATCTGGTGAGAGCCAGACAAGTCACCCCATCCTGGATTCCACTGGGTGTCTAGTTTTCAAAAATGTATAGGTTTGCTAGGTTTCCCTAGGTGCCGTCAGAGCTAGGGCTCAAAATCTACAGCTAGGCACTTTGGAAAAAAAGGTCCTTTGTCACTGTGAAAATGTGGTGTGTCCACGATGCGTTTTGGGCCGTTTCCTGTTGCGGGCAATAGGCCTACCCACAAAAGTGAGGTACCATTTTTCTCAGAAGACTTTGGGGAATGCGGGGTGGGTGGAATTTTGTGTATCCACGCAGATTCCAGAACATTCCACCACAGAAATGTGAGGAGAATGTGTTTTTTTTACAAAGTTTGAGGTTTGCAAGGGATTCTGGGTAACAGAACCTGGTGAGAGCCAGACAAGTCACCCCATCCTGGATTCCCCTGGGTGTCTAGATTTAAAAAATGTATAGGTTTGCTAAGTTTCCCTAGGTGCTGGCAGAGCTAGGGTTCAAAATCTACAGCTAGGCACTTTGCAAATAAAGGGTCTGTTTTCACTGTGAAAATGTGGTGTGTCCACGTTGCGTTTGGTCCGTTTCCTGTCGCGGGCACTAGGCCTACCCACACAAGTGAGGTATAATTTTTCCCGGAAGACTTTGGGAAATGCGGGGTGTGTGGAATTTTGTGCATTCACGCAGATTCCAGAACTTTCCACCACAGAAATGTGAGGAAAATGTGGTTTTTTTGACAAATTGTGAGGTTTGCAAGGGATTCTGGGTAACAGAATCTGGTGAGAGCCAGACAAGTCACCCCATCCTGGATTCCACTGGGTGTCTAGTTTTCAAAAATGTATAGGTTTTCTAGGTTTCCCTAGGTGCCGGCAGAGCCAGGGTTCAAAATCTACAGCTAGGCACTTTGGGAAAAAAGGGACTGTTTTCACTGTGAAAATGTGGTGTGTCCACGTTGCGTTTTGGGCCGTTTCCTGTCGCGGGCACTAGGCCTACCCACACAAGTGAGGTACCATTTTTCTCAGAAGACTTTGGGGAATGCGGGGTGGGTGGAATTTTGTGGATCCACGCAGATTCCAGAACATTCCACCACAGAAATGTGAGGAGAATGTGTTTTTTTTCACAAAGTTTGAGGTTTGCAAGGGATTCTGGGTAACAGAACCTGGTGAGAGCCAGACAAGTCACCCCATCCTGGATTCCCCTGGGTGTCTAGTTTTCAAAAATGTATAGGTTTGCTAAGTTTCCCTAGGTGCTGGCAGAGCTAGGGTTCAAAATCTATAGCTAGGCATTTTGCAAAAAAAGGGTCTGTTTTCACTGTGAAAATGTGGTGTGTCCACGTTGCGTTTGTTCCGTTTCCTGTCGCGGGCACTAGGCCTACCCACACAAATGAGGTACCATTTTTCTCTGAAGACTTTGGGGAATGCGGGGTGGGTGGAAGTTTGTGCATTCACGCAGATTCCAGAACTTTCCACCAAAGAAATGTGCGGAAAATGTGTTTGTTTTTTTACAGATTTTGAGGTTTGCAAGGGATTCTGGGTAACAGAATCTGGTGAGAGCCAGACAAGTCACCCCATCCTGGATTCCACTGGGTGTCTAGTTTTCAAAAATGTATAGGTTTGCTAGGTTTCCCTAGGTGCCGTCAGAGCTAGGGCTCAAAATCTACAGCTAGGCACTTTGGAAAAAAAGGTCCTTTGTCACTGTGAAAATGTGGTGTGTCCACGATGCGTTTTGGGCCGTTTCCTGTTGCGGGCAATAGGCCTACCCACAAAAGTGAGGTACCATTTTTCTCAGAAGACTTTGGGGAATGCGGGGTGGGTGGAATTTTGTGTATCCACGCAGATTCCAGAACATTCCACCACAGAAATGTGAGGAGAATGTGTTTTTTTTTTACAAAGTTTGAGGTTTGCAAGGGATTCTGGGTAACAGAACCTGGTGAGAGCCAGACAAGTCACCCCATCCTGGATTCCCCTGGGTGTCTAGATTTAAAAAATGTATAGGTTTGCTAAGTTTCCCTAGGTGCTGGCAGAGCTAGGGTTCAAAATCTACAGCTAGGCACTTTGCAAATAAAGGGTCTGTTTTCACTGTGAAAATGTGGTGTGTCCACGTTGCGTTTGGTCCGTTTCCTGTCGCGGGCACTAGGCCTACCCACACAAGTGAGGTATAATTTTTCCCGGAAGACTTTGGGAAATGCGGGGTGTGTGGAATTTTGTGCATTCACGCAGATTCCAGAACTTTCCACCACAGAAATGTGAGGAAAATGTGGTTTTTTTGACAAATTGTGAGGTTTGCAAGGGATTCTGGGTAACAGAATCTGGTGAGAGCCAGACAAGTCACCCCATCCTGGATTCCACTGGGTGTCTAGTTTTCAAAAATGTATAGGTTTTCTAGGTTTCCCTAGGTGCCGGCAGAGCCAGGGTTCAAAATCTACAGCTAGGCACTTTGGGAAAAAAGGGACTGTTTTCACTGTGAAAATGTGGTGTGTCCACGTTGCGTTTTGGGCCGTTTCCTGTCGCGGGCACTAGGCCTACCCACACAAGTGAGGTACCATTTTTCTCAGAAGACTTTGGGGAATGCGGGGTGGGTGGAATTTTGTGGATCCACGCAGATTCCAGAACATTCCACCACAGAAATGTGAGGAGAATGTGTTTTTTTTCACAAAGTTTGAGGTTTGCAAGGGATTCTGGGTAACAGAACCTGGTGAGAGCCAGACAAGTCACCCCATCCTGGATTCCCCTGGGTGTCTAGTTTTCAAAAATGTATAGGTTTGCTAAGTTTCCCTAGGTGCTGGCAGAGCTAGGGTTCAAAATCTATAGCTAGGCATTTTGCAAAAAAAGGGTCTGTTTTCACTGTGAAAATGTGGTGTGTCCACGTTGCGTTTGTTCCGTTTCCTGTCGCGGGCACTAGGCCTACCCACACAAATGAGGTACCATTTTTCTCTGAAGACTTTGGGGAATGCGGGGTGGGTGGAAGTTTGTGCATTCACGCAGATTCCAGAACTTTCCACCAAAGAAATGTGCGGAAAATGTGTTTGTTTTTTTACAGATTTTGAGGTTTGCAAGGGATTCTGGGTAACAGAATCTGGTGAGAGCCAGACAAGTCACCCCATCCTGGATTCCACTGGGTGTCTAGTTTTCAAAAATGTATAGGTTTGCTAGGTTTCCCTAGGTGCCGTCAGAGCTAGGGCTCAAAATCTACAGCTAGGCACTTTGGAAAAAAAAGGTCCTTTGTCACTGTGAAAATGTGGTGTGTCCACGATGCGTTTTGGGCCGTTTCCTGTTGCGGGCAATAGGCCTACCCACAAAAGTGAGGTACCATTTTTCTCAGAAGACTTTGGGGAATGCGGGGTGGGTGGAATTTTGTGTATCCACGCAGATTCCAGAACATTCCACCACAGAAATGTGAGGAGAATGTGTTTTTTTTACAAAGTTTGAGGTTTGCAAGGGATTCTGGGTAACAGAACCTGGTGAGAGCCAGACAAGTCACCCCATCCTGGATTCCCCTGGGTGTCTAGATTTAAAAAATGTATAGGTTTGCTAAGTTTCCCTAGGTGCTGGCAGAGCTAGGGTTCAAAATCTACAGCTAGGCACTTTGCAAATAAAGGGTCTGTTTTCACTGTGAAAATGTGGTGTGTCCACGTTGCGTTTGGTCCGTTTCCTGTCGCGGGCACTAGGCCTACCCACACAAGTGAGGTATAATTTTTCCCGGAAGACTTTGGGAAATGCGGGGTGTGTGGAATTTTGTGCATTCACGCAGATTCCAGAACTTTCCACCACAGAAATGTGAGGAACATGTTTTTTTTTTTTACAAATTGTGAGGTTTGCAAGGGATTCTGGGTAACAGAATCTGCTGAGAGCCAGACAAGTCACCCCATGCTGGATTCCACTGGGTGTCTAGTTTTTAAAAATGTATAGGTTTGCTAGGTTTCCCTAGGTGCCGTCAGAGCTAGGGTTCAAAATCTACAGCTAGGCACTTTGGAAAAAAAAGGTCCGTTTTCACTGTGAAAATGTGGTGTGTCCACGATGCGTTTTGGGCCGTTTCCTGTCGCAGGCACTAGGCCTACCCACACAAGTGAGGTACCATTTTTCTCAGAAGACTTTGGGGAATGCGGGGTGGGTGGAATGTTGTGGATCCACGCAGATTCCAGAACATTCCACCACAGAAATGTGATGAGAATGTGTTTTTTTTTTTACAAAGTTTCAGGTTTGCAAGGGATTCTGGGTAACAGAACCTGGTGGGAGCCAGACAAGTCACCCCATCCTGGATTCCCCTAGGTGTCTAGTTTTAAAAAATGTATAGGTTTGCTAGGTTTCCCTCCATGCCGACAGAGCTAGGGTTCAAAATCTACAGCTAGGCACTTTGGAAAAAGGGTCCGTTTTCGCTGTGAAAATGTGGTGTGTCCACGTTGCCTTTTGGGCTGTTTCCTGTCGCGGGCACTAGGCCTACCCACACAAGTGAGGTACCATTTTTCTCTCAAGACTTTGGGGAATGCGGGGTGGGTGGAATTTTGTGGATCCACGCAGATTCCAGAACATTCCACCACAGAAATGTGAGGAGAATGTGTTTTTTTTCACAAAGTTTGAGGTTTGCAAGGGATTCTGGATAACATAACCTGGTGAGAGCCAGACAAGTCACCCCATCCTGGATTTCCCTGGGTGTCTAGTTTTCAAAAATGTATAGGTTTGCTAGGTTTCCCTATGTGCCGACAGAGCTAGGGTTCACAATCTTCAGCTAGGCACTTTGGAAAAAGGGTCCGTTTCTCACTGCGAAAATGCGGTGTGTCCACGTTGCGTTTTGGGCCGTTTCCTGTCGTGGGCACTAGGCCTACCCACACAAGTGAGGTATCATTTTTCCCGGAAGACTTTGGGGAATGCGGGGTGTGTGTAATTTTGTGCATTCACGCAGATTCCAGAACTTTCCACCACAGAAATGTACAGAAAATGTGTTTTTTTGACAAAGTTTGAGGTTTGCAAGGGATTCTGGATAACATAACCTGGTGAGAGCCAGACAAGTCACCCCATCCTGGATTTCCCTGGGTGTCTAGTTCTCAAAAATGTATAGGTTTGCTAAGCTTCCCTAGGTGCCCGCAGAGCTAGGGTTCAAAATATACAGCTAGGCACTTTGCAAAAAAAGGGTCTGTTTTCACTGCGAAAATGTGGTGTGTCTACGTTGCGTTTTGTGCCGTTTCCTGTCGCGGGCACTAGCCCTACCCACACAACTGAGGTACCATTTTTCTTGGAAGACTTTGGGGAATGCGGGGTGGGTGGAAGTTTGTGCATTCACGCAGATTCCAGAACTTTCCACCACAGAAATGTGAGGAAAATGTGGGTTTTTTGGACAAATTTTGAGGTTTGCAAGGGATTCTGGGTAACAGAACCTGGTGAGAGCCAGACAAGTCACCCCATCCTGGATTGCCCTGGGTGTCTAGTTTTAAAAAATGTATAGGTTTGCTAGGTTTTCTTAGGTGCCCGCAAAACTAGGGTTCAAAATCTACAGCTAGGCACTTTGCAAAAAAAGGGACTGTTTTCAGTGTGGAAATGTGGTGTGTCCACATTGCGTTTTGGGCCGTTTCCTGTTGCGGGCACTAGGCCTACCCACACAAGTGAGGTACCATTTTTCTTGGAAGACTTTGGGGAATGCGGGGTGGGCAGAATTTTGTGCATTCACGCAGATTCCAGAACTTTCCACCACAGAAATGTGAGGAAAATGTGTTTTTTTTTAACAAATTTTGAGGTTCGCAATGGATCCTGGGTAACAGAATCTGGTGAGAGCCAGACAAGTCACCCCATCCTGGATTCCACTGGGTGTCTAGTTTTTAAAAATGTATAGGTTTGCTAGGTTTCCCTGGGTGCCGTCAGAGCTATGGTTCAAAATCTACAGCTAGGCACTTTGGAAAAAAAAGGTCAGTTTTCACTGTGAAAATGTGGTGTGTCCACGTTGCGTTTGGTCCGTTTCCTGTCGCGGGCACTAGGCCTACCCACACAAGTGAGGTATAATGTTTCCCGGAAGACTTTGGGAAATGCGGGGTGTGTGGAATTTTGTGCATTCACGCAGATTCCAGAACTTTCCACCACAGAAATGTGAGGAAAATGTGTTTTTTTTGACAAATTGTGAGGTTTGCAAGGGATTCTGGGTAACAGAATCTGGTGAGAGCCAGACAAGTCACGCCATCCTGGATTCCACTGGGTGTCTAGTTTTCAAAAATGTATAGGTTTTCTAGGTTTCCCTAGGTGCCGGCAGAGCCAGGGTTCAAAATCTACAGCTAGGCACTTTGGGAAAAAAGGGACTGTTTTCACTGTGAAAATGTGGTGTGTCCACGTTGCGTTTTGGGCCGTTTCCTGTCGCGGGCACTAGGCCTACCCACACAAGTGAGGTACCATTTTTCTCAGAAGACTTTGGGGAATGCGGGGTGGGTGGAATTTTGTGGATCCACGCAGATTCCAGAACATTCCACCACAGAAATGTGAGGAGAATGTGTTTTGTTTTACAAAGTTTGAGGTTTGCAAGGGATTCTGGGTAACAGAACCTGGTGAGAGCCAGACAAGTCACCCCATCCTGGATTCGCCTGTGTGTCTAGTTTTCAAAAATGTATAGGTTTGCTAAGTTTCCCTAGGTGCTGGCAGAGCTAGGGTTCAAAATCTATAGCTAGGCATTTTGCAAAAAAAGGGTCTGTTTTCACTGTGAAAATGTGGTGTGTCCACGTTGCGTTTGGTCCGTTTCCTGTTGCGGGCACTAGGCCTACCCACACAAATGAGGTACCATTTTTCTTGGAAGACTTTGGGGAATGCGGGGTGGGTGGAAGTTTGTGCATTCACGCAGATTCCAGAACTTTCCACCAAAGAAATGTTTGGAAAATGTGTTTGTTTTTTTACAGATTTTGAGGTTCGCAAGGGATTCTGGGTAACAGAATCTGGTGAGAGCCAGACAAGTCACCCCATCCTGGATTCCACTGGGTGTCTAGTTTTCAAAAATGTATAGGTTTGCTAGGTTTCCCTAGGTGCCGTCAGAGCTAGGGTTCAAACTCTACAGCTAGGCACTTTGGAAAAAAAAGGTCCTTTGTCACTGTGAAAATGTGGTGTGTCCACGATGAGTTTTGGGCCGTTCCCTGTCGCGGGCACTAGGCCTACCCACACAAGTGAGGTACCATTTTTCTCAGAAGACTTTGGGGAATGCGGGGTGGGTGGAATTTTGTGGATCCACGCAGATTCCAGAACATTCCACCACAGAAATGTGAGGAGAATGTGTTTTTTTTTACAAAGTTGGAGGTTTGCAAGGGCTTCTGGGTAACAGAACCTGGTGAGAGCCAGACAAGTCACCCCATCCTGGATTCCCCTGGGTGTCTAGATTTAAAAAATGTATAGGTTTGCTAAGTTTCCATAGGTGCTGGCAGAGCTAAGGTTCAAAATCTACAGCTAGGCACTTTGCAAAAAAAGGGTCTGTTTTCACTGTGAAAATGTGGTGTGTCCACGTTGCGTTTGGTCCGTTTCCTGTCGCGGGCACTAGGCCTACCCACACAAGTGAGGTATAATTTTTCCCGGAAGACTTTGGGAAATGCGGGGTGTGTGGAATTTTGTGCATTCACGCAGATTCCAGAACTTTCCACCACAGAAAGGTGAGGAAAATGTTTGTTTTTTTTACAAATTGTGAGGTTTGCAAGGGATTCTGGGTAACAGAATCTGGTGAGAGCCAGACAAGTCACCCCATGCTGGATTCCACTGGGTGTCTAGTTTTCAAAAATGTATAGGTTTGCTAGGTTTCCCTAGGTGCCGTCAGAGCTAGGGTTCAAAATCTACAGCTAGCACTTTGGAAAAAAAAGGTCCGTTTTCACTGTGAAAATGTGGTGTGTCCACGATGCGTTTTGGGCCGTTTCCTGTCGCAGGCACTAGGCCTACCCACACAAGTGAGGTACCATTTTTCTCAGAAGACTTTGGGGAATGCGGGGTGGGTAGAATTTTGTGGATCCACGCAGATTCCAGAACATTCCACCACAGAAATGTGAGGAGAATGTGTTTTTTTTTACAAAGTTTGAGGTTTGCAAGGGATTCTGGATAACATAACCTGGTGAGAGCCAGACAAGTCACCCCATCCTGGATTTCCCTGGGTGTCTAGTTTTCAAAAATGTATAGGTTTGCTAGGTTTCCCTACGTGCCGACAGAGCTAGGGTTCAAAATCTACAGCTAGGCACTTTGGAAAAAGGGTCAGTTTTCACTGCCAAAATGCGGTGTGTCCACGTTGCGTTTTGGGCCGTTTCCTGTCGTGGGCACTAGGCCTACCCACACAAGTGAGGTATCATTTTTCCCGGAAGACTTTGGGGAATGCGGGGTGTGTGGAATTTTGTGCATTCACGCCGATTCCAGAACATTCCACCACAGAAATGTGAGGAGAATGTGTTTTTTTTTACAAAGTTTGAGGTTTGCAAGGGATTCTGGATAACATAACCTGGTGAGAGCCAGACAAGTCACCCCATCCTGGATTTCCCTGGGTGTCTAGTTTTCAAAAATGTATAGGTTTGCTAGGTTTCCCTACGTGCCGGCAGAGCTAGGGTTCAAAATCTACAGCTAGGCACTTTGGAAAAAGGGTCCGTTTTCACTGTGAAAATGTGGTATGTCCACGTTGCCTTTTGGGCCGTTTCCTGTCGCGGGCACTAGGCCTACCCACACAAGTGAGGTACCATTTTTCTCTGAAGACTTTGGGGAATGCGGGGTGGGTGGAATTTTGTGGATCAACGCAGATTCCAGAACTTTGCACCACAGAAATGTGAAGAAAATGTGTTTTTTTGACAAAGTTTGAGGTTTGCAAGGGATTCTGGATAACAGAACCTGGTGAGAGCCAGACAAGTCACCCCATCCTGGATTCCCCTGGATGTCTAGTTCTCAAAAATGTATAGGTTTGCTAAGCTTCCCTAGGTGCCCGCAGAGCTAGGGTTCAAAATATACAGCTAGGCACTTTGCAAAAAAGGGTCTGTTTTCACTGCGAAAATGTGGTGTGTCTACGTTGCGTTTTGTGCCGTTTCCTGTCGCGGGCACTAGCCCTACCCACACAACTGAGGTACCATTTTTCTTGGAAGACTTTGGGGAATGCGGGGTGGGTGGAAGTTTGTGCATTCACGCAGATTCCAGAACTTTCCACCACAGAAATGTGCGGAACCGGTGGGGGTTTTTTTTTTACAAATTTTGAGGTTCGCAAGGGATTCTGGGTAAGAGAATCTGGTGAGAGCCAGACAAGTCACCCCATCCTGGATTCCACTGGGTGTCTAGTTTTCAAAAATGTATAGGTTTTCTAGGTTTCCTAGGTGCCGGCAGAGCCAGGGTTCAAAATCTACAGCTAGGCACTTTGGGAAAAAAGGGACTGTTTTCACTGTGAAAATGTGGTGTGTCCACGTTGCGTTTTGGGCCGTTTCCTGTCGCGGGCACTAGGCCTACCCACACAAGTGAGGTACCATTTTTCTCAGAAGACTTTGGGGAATGCGGGGTGGGTGGAATTTTGTGGATCCACGCAGATTCCAGAACATTCCACCACAGAAATGTGAGGAGAATGTGTTTTTTTTTACAAAGTTTGAGGTTTGCAAGGGATTCTGGGTAACAGAACCTGGTGAGAGCCAGACAAGTCACCCCATCCTGGATTCCCCTGGGTGCCTAGTTTTAAAAAATGTATAGGTTTGCTAAGTTTCCCTAGTTGCTGGCAGAGCTAGGGTTCAAAATCTATAGCTAGGCATTTTGCAAAAAAAGGGTCTGTTTTCACTGTGAAAATGTGGTGTGTCCACGTTGCATTTGGTCCGTTTCCTGTCGCGGGCACTAGGCCTACCCACACAAATGAGGTACCATTTTTCTTGGAAGACTTTGGGGAATGCGGGGTGGGTGGAATTTTGTGGATCCACGCAGATTCCAGAACATTCTACCACAGAAATTTGATGAGAATGTGTTTTTTTTTTTACAAAGTTTCAGGTTTGCAAGGGATTCTGGGTAACAGAACCTGGTGGGAGCCAGACAAGTCACCCCATCCTGGATTTCCCTGGGTGTCTAGTTTTCAAAAATGTATAGGTTTGCTAGGTTTCCCTACGTGCCGACAGAGCTAGGGTTCAAAATCTACAGCTAGGCACTTTGGAAAAAGGGTCCGTTTTCACTGCGAAAATGCGGTGTGTCCAGTTTGCGTTTTGTGCCGTTTCCAGTCGTGGGCACTAGGCCTACCCACACAAGTGAGGTATCATTTTTCCCGGAAGACTTTGGGGAATGCGGGGTGTGTGGAATTTTGTGCATTCACGCAGATTCCAGAACATTCCACCACAGAAATGTGAGGAGAATGTGTTTTTTTTTACAAAGTTTGAGGTTTGCAAGGGATTCTGGATAACATAACCTGGTGAGAGCCAGACAAGTCACCCCATCCTGGATTTCCCTGGGTGTCTAGTTTTCAAAAATGTATAGGTTTGCTAGGTTTCCCTACATGCCGGCAGAGCTAGGGTTCAAAATCTACAGCTAGGCACTTTGGAAAAAGGGTCCGTTTTCACTGTGAAAATGTGGTGTGTCCACGTTGCCTTTTGGGCCGTTTCCTGTCGCGGGCACTAGGCCTACCCACACAAGTGAGGTACCATTTTTCTCTGAAGACTTTGGGGAATGCGGGGTGGGTGGAATTTTGTGGATCAACGCAGATTCCAGAACTTTCCACCACAGAAATGTGAAGAAAATGTGTTTTTTGACAAAGTTTGAGGTTTGCAAGGGATTCTGGATAACAGAACCTGGTGAGAGCCAGACAAGTCACCCCATCCTGGATTCCCCTGGATGTCTAGTTCTCAAAAATGTATAGGTTTGCTAAGCTTCCCTAGGTGCCCGCAGAGCTAGGGTTCAAAATATACAGCTAGGCACTTTGCAAAAAAAGGGTCTGTTTTCACTGCGAAAATGTGGTGTGTCTACGTTGCGTTTTGTGCCGTTTCCTGTCGCGGGCACAAGCCCTACCCACACAACTGAGGTACCATTTTTCTTGGAAGACTTTGGGCAATGCGGGGTGGGTGGAAGTTTGTGCATTCACGCAGATTCCAGAACTTTCCACCACAGAAATGTGAGGAAAATGTGGGTTTTTTGGACACATTTTGTGGTTTGCAAGGGATTCTGGGTAACAGAACCTGGTGAGAGCCAGACAAGTCACCCCATCCTGGATTGCCCTGGGTGTCTAGTTTTAAAAAATGTATAGGTTTGCTAGGTTTTCTTAGGTGCCCGCAAAGCTAGGGTTCAAAATCTACAGCTAGGCACTTTGCAAAAAAAGGGACTGTTTTCACTGTGAAAATGTGGTGTGTCCACATTGCGTTTTGGGCCGTTTCCTGTTGCGGGCACTAGGCCTACCCACACAAGTGAGGTACCATTTTTCTTGGAAGACTTTGGGGAATGCGGGGTGGGCAGAATTTTATGCATTCAAGCAGATTCCAGAACTTTCCACCACAGAAATGTGAGGAAAATGTGTTTTTTTTTAACAAATTTTGAGGTTCGCAATGGATCCTGGGTAACAGAATCTGGTGAGAGCCAGACAAGTCACCCCATCCTGGATTCCACTGGGTGTCTAGTTTTCAAAAATGTATAGGTTTGCTAGGTTTCCCTAGGTGCCGTCAGAGCTATGGTTCAAAATCTACAGCTAGGCACTTTGGAAAAAAAAGGTCCGTTTTCACTGTGAAAATGTGGTGTGTCCACGTTGCGTTTGGTCCGTTTCCTGTCGCGGGCACTAGGCCTACCCACACAAGTGAGGTATAATGTTTCCCGGAAGACTTTGGGAAATGCGGGGTGTGTGGAATTTTGTGCATTCACGCAGATTTCAGAACTTTCCACCACAGAAATGTGAGGAAAATGTGTTTTTTTTGACAAATTGTGAGGTTTGCAAGGCATTCTGGGTAAGAGAATCTGGTGAGAGCCAGACAAGTCACCCCATCCTGGATTCCACTGGGTGTCTAGTTTTCAAAAATGTATAGGTTTTCTAGGTTTCCCTAGGTGCCGGCAGAGCCAGGGTTCAAAATCTACAGCTAGGCACTTTGGGAAAAAAGGGACTGTTTTCACTGTGAAAATGTGGTGTGTCCACGTTGCGTTTTGGGCCGTTTCCTGTCGCGGGCACTAGGCCTACCCACACAAGTGAGGTACCATTTTTCTCAGAAGACTTTGGGGAATGCAGGGTGGGTGGAATTTTGTGGATCCACGCAGATTCCAGAACATTCCACCACAGAAATGTGAGGAGAATGTGTTTTTTTTTTACAAAGTTTGAGGTTTGCAAGGGATTCTGGTTAACAGAACCTGGTGAGAGCCAGACAAGTCACCCCATCCTGGATTCCCCTGGGTGCCTAGTTTTAAAAAATGTATAGGTTTGCTAAGTTTCCCTAGTTGCTGGCAGAGCTAGGGTTCAAAATCTATAGCTAGGCATTTTGCAAAAAAAGGGTCTGTTTTCACTGTGAAAATGTGGTGTGTCCACGTTGCATTTGGTCCGTTTCCTGTCGCGGGCACTAGGCCTACCCACACAAATGAGGTACCATTTTTCTTGGAAGACTTTGGGGAATGCGGGGTGGGTGGAATTTTGTGGATCCACGCAGATTCCAGAACATTCTACCACAGAAATTTGATGAGAATGTGTTTTTTTTTTTACAAAGTTTCAGGTTTGCAAGGGATTCTGGGTAACAGAACCTGGTGGGAGCCAGACAAGTCACCCCATCCTGGATTTCCCTGGGTGTCTAGCTTTCAAAAATGTATAGGTTTGCTAGGTTTCCCTACGTGCCGACAGAGCTAGGGTTCAAAATCTACAGCTAGGCACTTTGGAAAAAGGGTCCGTTTTCACTGCGAAAATGCGGTGTGTCCACGTTGCGTTTTGGGCCGTTTCCTGTCGTGGGCACTAGGCCTACCCACACAAGTGAGGTATCATTTTTCCCGGAAGACTTTGGGGAATGCGGGGTGTGTGGAATTTTGTGCATTCACGCAAATTCCAGAACATTCCACCACAGAAATGTGAGGAGAATGTGTTTTTTTTTACAAAGTTTGAGGTTTGCAAGGGATTCTGGATAACATAACCTGGTGAGAGCCAGACAAGTCACCCCATCCTGGATTTCCCTGGGTGTCTAGTTTTCAAAAATGTATAGGTTTGCTAGGTTTCCCTACGTGCCGGCAGAGCTAGGGTTCAAAATCTACAGCTAGGCACTTTGGAAAAAGGGTCCGTTTTCACTGTGAAAATGTGGTGTGTCCACGTTGCCTTTTGGGCCGTTTCCTGTCGCGGGCACTAGGCCTACCCACACAAGTGAGGTACCATTTTTCTCTGAAGACTTTGGGGAATGCGGGGTGGGTGGAATTTTGTGGATCAACGCAGATTCCAGAACTTTCCACCACAGAAATGTGAAGAAAATGTGTTTTTTTGACAAAGTTTGAGGTTTGCAAGGGATTCTGGATAACAGAACCTGGTGAGAGCCAGACAAGTCACCCCATCCTGGATTCCCCTGGATGTCTAGTTCTCAAAAATGTATAGGTTTGCTAAGCTTCCCTAGGTGCCCGCAGAGCTAGGGTTCAAAATATACAGCTAGGCACTTTGCAAAAAAAGGGTCTGTTTTCACTGCGAAAATGTGGTGTGTCTACGTTGCGTTTTGTGCCGTTTCCTGTCGCGGGCACAAGCCCTACCCACACAACTGAGGTACCATTTTTCTTGGAAGACTTTGGGCAATGCGGGGTGGGTGGAAGTTTGTGCATTCACGCAGATTCCAGAACTTTCCACCACAGAAATGTGCGGAACCGGTGGGGTTTTTTTTACAAATTTTGAGGTTCGCAAGGGATTCTGGGTAACAGAATCTGGTGAGAGCCAGACAAGTCACCCCATCCTGGATTCCACTGGGTGTCTAGTTTTAAAAAATGTATAGGTGTGCTAAGTTTCTCTAGGTGCTGGCAGAGCTAGGGTTCAAAATCTACAGCTAGGCACTTTGCAAAAAAAGGGTCTGTTTTCACTGTGAAAATGTGGTGTGTCCACGTTGCGTTTGGTCCGTTTCCTGTCACGGGCACTACGCCTACCCACACAAGTGAGGTATCATTTTTCCCGGAAGACTTTGGGAAATGCGGGGTGTGTGGAATTTTGTGAATTCACGCAGATTCCAAAACTTTCCACCACAGAAATGTGAGGAAAATGTGGGTTTTTTGGACACATTTTGTGGTTTGCAAGGGATTCTGGGTAACAGAACCTGGTGAGAGCCAGACAAGTCACCCCATCCTGGATTGCCCTGGGTGTCTAGTTTTAAAAAATGTATAGGTTTGCTAGGTTTTCTTAGGTGCCCGCAAAGCTAGGGTTCAAAATCTACAGCTAGGCACTTTGCAAAAAAAGGGACTGTTTTCACTGTGAAAATGTGGTGTGTCCACATTGCGTTTTGGGCCGTTTCCTGTTGCGGGCACTAGGCCTACCCACACAAGTGAGGTACCATTTTTCTTGGAAGACTTTGGGGAATGCGGGGTGGGCAGAATTTTATGCATTCAAGCAGATTCCAGAACTTTCCACCACAGAAATGTGAGGAAAATGTGTTTTTTTTTTACAAATTTTGAGGTTCGCAATGGATCCTGGGTAACAGAATCTGGTGAGAGCCAGACAAGTCACCCCATCCTGGATTCCACTGGGTGTCTAGTTTTCAAAAATGTATAGGTTTGCTAGGTTTCCCTAGGTGCCGTCAGAGCTATGGTTCAAAATCTACAGCTAGGCACTTTGGAAAAAAAAGGTCCGTTTTCACTGTGAAAATGTGGTGTGTCCACGTTGCGTTTGGTCCGTTTCCTGTCGTGGGCACTAGGCCTACCCACACAAGTGAGGTATAATGTTTCCCGGAAGACTTTGGGAAATGCGGGGTGTGTGGAATTTTGTGCATTCACGCAGATTTCAGAACTTTCCACCACAGAAATGTGAGGAAAATTTGTTTTTTTTGACAAATTGTGAGGTTTGCAAGGCATTCTGGGTAAGAGAATCTGGTGAGAGCCAGACAAGTCACCCCATCCTGGATTCCACTGGGTGTCTAGTTTTCAAAAATGTATAGGTTTTCTAGGTTTCCCTAGGTGCCGGCAGAGCCAGGGTTCAAAATCTACAGCTAGGCACTTTGGGAAAAAAGGGACTGTTTTCACTGTGAAAATGTGGTGTGTCCACGTTGCGTTTTGGGCCGTTTCCTGTCGCGGGCACTAGGCCTACCCACATAAGTGAGGTACCATTTTTCTCAGAAGACTTTGGGGAATGCGGGGTGGGTGGAATTTTGTGGATCCACGCAGATTCCAGAACATTCCACCACAGAAATGTGAGGAGAATGTGTTTTTTTTTTACAAAGTTTGAGGTTTGCAAGGGATTCTGGGTAACAGAACCTGGTGAGAGCCAGACAAGTCACCCCATCCTGGATTCCCCTGGGTGCCTAGTTTTAAAAAATGTATAGGTTTGCTAAGTTTCCCTAGTTGCTGGCAGAGCTAGGGTTCAAAATCTATAGCTAGGCATTTTGCAAAAAAAGGGTCTGTTTTCACTGTGAAAATGTGGTGTGTCCAAGTTGCATTTGGTCCGTTTCCTGTCGCGGGCACTAGGCCTACCCACACAAATGAGGTACCATTTTTCTTGGAAGACTTTGGGGAATGCGGGGTGGGTGGAATTTTGTGGATCCACGCAGATTCCAGAACATTCCACCACAGAAATTTGATGAGAATGTGTTTTTTTTTTTTTACAAAGTTTCAGGTTTGCAAGGGATTCTGAGTAACAGAACCTGGTGGGAGCCAGACAAGTCACCCCATCCTGGATTTCCCTGGGTGTCTAGTTTTCAAAAATGTATAGGTTTGCTAGGTTTCCCTACGTGCCGACAGAGCTAGGGTTCAAAATCTACAGCTAGGCACTTTGGAAAAAGGGTCCGTTTTCACTGCGAAAATGCGGTGTGTCCACGTTGCGTTTTGGGCCGTTTCCTGTCGTGGGCACTAGGCCTACCCACACAAGTGAGGTATCATTTTTCCCGGAAGACTTTGGGGAATGCGGGGTGTGTGGAATTTTGTGCATTCACGCAGATTCCAGAACATTCCACCACAGAAATGTGAGGAGAATGTGTTTTTTTACAAAGTTTGAGGTTTGCAAGGGATTCTGGATAACATAACCTGGTGAGAGCCAGACAAGTCACCCCATCCTGGATTTCCCTGGGTGTCTAGTTTTCAAAAATGTATAGGTTTGCTAGGTTTCCCTACGTGCCGGCAGAGCTAGGGTTCAAAATCTACAGCTAGGCACTTTGGAAAAAGGGTCCGTTTTCACTGTGAAAATGTGGTGTGTCCACGTTGCCTTTTGGGCCGTTTCCTGTCGCGGGCACTAGGCCTACCCACACAAGTGAGGTACCATTTTTCTCTGAAGACTTTGGGGAATGCGGGGTGGGTGGAATTTTGTGGATCAACGCAGATTCCAGAACTTTCCACCACAGAAATGTGAAGAAAATGTGTTTTTTTGACAAAGTTTGAGGTTTGCAAGGGATTCTGGATAACAGAACCTGGTGAGAGCCAGACAAGTCACCCCATCCTGGATTCCCCTGGATGTCTAGTTCTCAAAAATGTATAGGTTTGCTAAGCTTCCCTAGGTGCCCGCAGAGCTAGGGTTCAAAATATACAGCTAGGCACTTTGCAAAAAAAGGGTCTGTTTTCACTGCGAAAATGTGGTGTGTCTACGTTGCGTTTTGTGCCGTTTCCTGTCGCGGGCACAAGCCCTACCCACACAACTGAGGTACCATTTTTCTTGGAAGACTTTGGGCAATGCGGGGTGGGTGGAAGTTTGTGCATTCACGCAGATTCCAGAACTTTCCACCACAGAAATGTGCGGAACCGGTGGGGTTTTTTTTTACAAATTTTGAGGTTCGCAAGGGATTCTGGGTAACAGAATCTGGTGAGAGCCAGACAAGTCACCCCATCCTGGATTCCACTGGGTGTCTAGTTTTAAAAAATGTATAGGTGTGCTAAGTTTCTCTAGGTGCTGGCAGAGCTAGGGTTCAAAATCTACAGCTAGGCACTTTGCAAAAAAAGGGTCTGTTTTCACTGTGAAAATGTGGTGTGTCCACGTTGCGTTTGGTCCGTTTCCTGTCACGGGCACTACGCCTACCCACACAAGTGAGGTATCATTTTTCCCGGAAGACTTTGGGAAATGCGGGGTGTGTGGAATTTTGTGAATTCACGCAGATTCCAAAACTTTCCACCACAGAAATGTGAGGAAAATGTGGGTTTTTGGACACATTTTGTGGTTTGCAAGGGATTCTGGGTAACAGAACCTGGTGAGAGCCAGACAAGTCACCCCATCCTGGATTGCCCTGGGTGTCTAGTTTTAAAAAATGTATAGGTTTGCTAGATTTTCTTAGGTGCCCGCAAAGCTAGGGTTCAAAATCTACAGCTAGGCACTTTGCAAAAAAAGGGACTGTTTTCACTGTGAAAATGTGGTGTGTCCACGTTGCGTTTTGGGCCGTTTCCTGTCGCGGGCACTAGGCCTACCCACACAAGTGAGGTACCATTTTTCTCAGAAGACTTTGGGGAATGCGGGGTGGGTGGAATTTTGTGGATCCACGCAGATTCCAGAACATTCCACCACAGAAATGTGAGGAGAATGTGTTTTTTTTTACAAAGTTTGAGGTTTGCAAGGGATTCTGGGTAACAGAACCTGGTGAGAGCCAGACAAGTCACCCCATCCTGGATTCCCCTGGGTGTCTAGTTTTAAAAAATATATAGGTTTGCTAAGTTTCCCTAGTTGCTGGCAGAGCTAGGGTTCAAAATCTATGGCTAGGCATTTTGCAAAAAAAGGGTCTGTTTTCACTGTGAAAATGTGGTGTGTCCACGTTGCATTTGGTCCGTTTCCTGTCGCGGGCACTAGGCCTACCCACACAAATGAGGTACCATTTTTCTTGGAAGACTTTGGGGAATGCGGGGTGGGTGGAATTTTGTGGATCCACGCAGATTCCAGAACATTCCACCACAGAAATTTGATGAGAATGTGTTTGTTTTTTTTACAAAGTTTCAGGTTTGCAAGGGATTCTGGGTAACAGAACCTGGTGGGAGCCAGACAAGTCACCCCATCCTGGATTCCCCTGGGTGTCTAGTTTTAAAAAATGTATAGGTTTGCTAGGTTTCCCTACATGCCGACAGAGCTAGGGTTCAAAATCTACAGCTAGGCACTTTGGAAAAAGGGTCCGTTTTCGCTGTGAAAATGTGGTGTGTAAACGTTGCCTTTTGGGCTGTTTCCTGTCGCGGGCACTAGGCCTACCCACACAAGTGAGGTACCATTTTTCTCTGAAGACTTTGGGGAATGCGGAGTGGGTGGAATTTTGTGGATCCACGCAGATTCCAGAACATTCCACTACAGAAATGTGAGGAGAATGTGTTTTTTTTTACAAAGTTTGAGGTTTGCAAGGGATTCTGGATAACATAACCTGGTGAGAGCCAGACAAGTCACCCCATCCTGGATTTCCCTGGGTGTCTAGTTTTCAAAAATGTATAGGTTTGCTAGGTTTCCCTACGTGCCGACAGAGCTAGGGTTCAAAATCTACAGCTAGGCACTTTGGAAAAAGGGTCCGTTTTCACTGCGAAAATGCGGTGTGTCCACATTGCGTTTTGGGCCGTTTCCTGTCGTGGGCACTAGGCCTACCCACACAAGTGAGGTATCATTTTTCCCGGAAGACTTTGGGGAATGCGGGGTGTGTGGAATTTTGTGCATTCACGCAGATTCCAGAACATTCCACCACAGAAATGTGAGGAGAATGTGTTTTGTTTTACAAAGTTTGAGGTTTGCAAGGGATTCTGGATAACATAACCTGGTGAGAGCCAGACAAGTCACCCCATCCTGGATTTCCCTGGGTGTCTAGTTTTCAAAAATGTATAGGTTTGCTAGGTTTCCCTACGTGCCGGCAGAGCTAGGGTTCAAAATCTACAGCTAGGCACTTTGGAAAAAGGGTCCGTTTTCACTGTGAAAATGTGGTGTGTCCACGTTGCCTTTTGGGCCGTTTCATGTCGCGGGCACTAGGCCTACCCACACAAGTGAGGTACCATTTTTCTCTGAAGACTTTGGGGAACGCGGGGTGGGTGGAATTTTGTGGATCAACGCAGATTCCAGAACTTTCCACCACAGAAATGTGAAGAAAATGTGTTTTTTTGACAAAGTTTGAGGTTTGCAAGGGATTCTGGATAACAGAACCTGGTGAGAGCCAGACAAGTCACCCCATCCTGGATTCCCCTGGGTGTCTAGTTCTCAAAAATGTATAGGTTTGCTAAGTTTCCCTAGGTGCCCGCAGAGCTAGGGTTCAAAATATACAGCTAGGCACTTTTCAAAAAAAGGGTCTGTTTTCACTGCGAAAATGTGGTGTGTCTACGTTGCGTTTTGTGCCTTTTCCTGTCGCGGGCACTAGCCCTACCCACACAACTGAGGTACCATTTTTCTTGGAAGACTTTGGGGAATGCGGGGTGGGTGGAAGTTTGTGCATTCACGCAGATTCCAGAACTTTCCACCACAGAAATGTGCGGAAAATGTGGTTTTTTTTAAACAAATTTTGAGGTTCGCAAGGGATTCTGGGTAAGAGAATCTGGTGAGAGCCAGACAAGTCACCCCATCCTGGATTCCACTGGGTGTCTAGTTTTCAAAAATGTATAGGTTTGCTAGGTTTCCATAGGTGCCGTCAGAGCTAGGGTTCAAAATCTACAGCTAGGCACTTTGGAAAAAAAAGGTCTGTTTTCACTGTGAAAATGTGGTGTGTCCACGATGCGTTTTGGGCCGTTTCCTGTCGTGGGCACTAGGCCTACCCACACAAGTGAGGTACCATTTTTCTCAGAAGACTTTGGGAAATGCGGGGTGGGTGGAATTTTGTGGATCCACTCAGATTCCAGAACATTTCACCACAGAAATGTGAGGAGAATGTGTTTTTTTTTTTACAAAGTTTGAGGTTTGCAAGGGATTCTGGGTAACAGAACCTGGTGAGAGCCAGACAAGTCACCCCATCCTGGATTGCCCTGGGTGTCTAGTTTTAAAAAATATATAGGTTTCCTAGGTTTCCATAGGTGCCGTCAGAGCTAGGGTTCAAAATCTACAGCTAGGCACTTTGCAAAAAAAGGGTCTGTTTTCACTGTGAAAATGTGGTGTGTCCATATTGCGTTTGGTCCGTTTCCTGTCGCGGGCACAAGGCCTACCCACACAAGTGAGGTATCATTTTTCCCGGAAGACTTTGGGAAATGCGGGGTGTGTGGAATTTTGTGAATTCACGCAGATTCCAGAACTTTCCACCACAGAAATGTGAGGAAAATGTGGGTTTTTTGGACAAATTTTGAGGTTTGCAAGGGATTCTGGGTAACAAAACCTGGTGAGAGCCAGACAAGTCACCCCATCCTGGATTTCCCTGGGTGTCTAGTTTTAAAAAATGTATAGGTTTGCTTGGTTTTCTTAGGTGCCCGCAAAGCTAGGGTTCAAAATCTACAGCTAGGCACTTTGCAAAAAACGGGACTGTTTTCACTGTGAAAATGTGGTGTGTCCACATTGCGTTTTGGGCCGTTTCCTGTTGCGGGCACTAGGCCTACCCACACAAGTGAGGTACCATTTTTCTTGGAAGACTTTGGAGAATGCGGGGTGGGCAGAATTTTGTGCATTCACGCAGATTCCAGAACTTTCCACCACAGAAATGTGAGGAAAATGTGTTTTTTTTTTACAAATTTTGAGGTTCGCAATGGATCCTGGGTAACAGAATCTGGTGAGAGCCAGACAAGTCACCCCATACTGGATTCCACTGGGTGTCTAGTTTTCAAAAATGTATAGGTTTGCTAGGTTTCCCTAGGTGCCGTCAGAGCTATGGTTCAAAATCTACAGCTAGGCACTTTGGAAAAAAAAGGTCCGTTTTCACTGTGAAAATGTGGTGTGTCCACGATGCGTTTTGGGCCGTTTCCTGTCGCGGGCACTAGGCCTACCCACACAAGTGAGGTACCATTTTTCTCAGAAGACTTTGGGGAATGCGGGGTGGGTGGAATTTTGTGGCTCCACGCAGATTCCAGAACATTCTACCACAAAAATGTGAGGAGAATGTGTTTTTTTTTACAAAGTTTGAGGTTTGCAAGGGATTCTGGGTAACAGAACCTGGTGAGAGCCAGACAAGTCACCCCATCCTGAATTCCCCTGGGTGTCTAGTTTTCAAAAATGTATAGGTTTGCTAAGTTTCCCTTGGTGCTGGCAGAGCTAGGGTTCAAAATCTACAGCTAGGCACTTTGCAAAAAAAGGGTCTGTTTTCACTGTGAAAATGTGGTGTGTCCACGTTGCGTTTGGTCCGTTTCCTGTCGCGGGCACTAGGCCTACCCACACAAGTGAGGTATAATTTTTCCCGGAAGACTTTGGGAAATGCGGGGTGTGTGGAATTTTGTGCATTCACGCAGATTCCAGAACTTTCCACCACAGAAATGTGAGGAAAATGTGTTTTTTTTTTTTACAAATTGTGAGGTTTGCAAGGGATTCTGGGTAACAGAATCTGGTGAGAGCCAGACAAGTCACCCCATCCTGAATTCCACTGGGTGTCTAGTTTTCAAAAATGTATAGGTTTGCTAGGTTTCCCTAGGTGCCGGCAGAGCTAGGGTTCAAAATCTACAGCTAGGCACTTTGGAAAAAAAGGGACTGTTTTCACTGTGAAAATGTGGTGTGTCCACGTTGCATTTTGGGCCGTTTCCTGTCGCGGGCACTAGGCCTACCCACACAAGTGAGGTATCATTTTTACCGGAAGACTTTGGGGAATGTGGGGTGGGAGGAATTTTGTGCATTCACGCAGATTCCAGAACTTTCCACCACAGAAATGTGAGGAAAATGTGTTTTTTTTGACACATTGTGAGGTTTGCAAGGGATTCTGGGTAACAGAATCTGGTGAGAGCCAGACAAGTCACCCCATCCTGGATTCCACTGGGTGTCTAGTTTTCAAAAATGTATAGGTTTTCTAGGTTTCCCTAGGTGCCGGCAGAGCCAGGGTTCAAAATCTACAGTTAGGCACTTTGGGAAAAAAGGGACTGTTTTCACTGTGAAAATGTGGTGTGTCCACGTTGCGTTTTGGGCCGTTTCCTGTCGCGGGCACTAGGCCTACCCACACAAGTGAGGTACCATTTTTCTCAGAAGACTTTGGGGAATGCGGGGAGGGTGGAATTTTGTGGATCCACGCAGATTCCAGAACATTCCACCACAGAAATGTGAGGAGAATGTGTTTTTTTTTACAAAGTTTGAGGTTTGCAAGGGATTCTGGGTAACAGAACCTGGTGAGAGCCAGACAAGTCACCCCATCCTTGATTCCCCTGGGTGTCTAGTTTTCAAAAATGTATAGGTTTGCTAAGTTTTCCTAGGTGCTGGCAGAGCTAGGGTTCAAAATCTATAGCTAGGCATTTTGCATAAAAAGGGTCTGTTTTCACTGTGAAAATGTGGTGTGTCCACGTTGCGTTTGGTCCGTTTCCTGTTGCGGGCACTAGGCCTACCCACACAAATGAGGTACCATTTTTCTTGGAAGACTTTGGGGAATGCGGGGTGGGTGGAAGTTTGTGCATTCACGCAGATTCCAGAACTTTCCACCAAAGAAATGTGCGGAAAATGTGTTTGTTTTTTACAGATTTTGAGGTTCGCAAGGGATTCTGGGTAACAGAATCTGGTGAGAGCCAGACAAGTCACCCCATCCTGGATTCCAGTGGGTGTCTAGTTTTCAAAAATGTATAGGTTTGCTAGATTTTCCTAGGTGCCGTCAGAGCTAGGGTTCAAAATCTAAAGCTAGGCACTTTGGAAAAAAAAGGTCCTTTGTCACTGTGAAAATGTGGTGTGTCCACGATGCGTTTTGGGCCGTTTCCTGTCACGGGCACTAGGCCTACCCACACAAGTGAGGTACCATTTTTCTCAGAAGACTTTGGGGAATGCGGGGTGGGTGGAATTTTGTGGATCCACGCAGATTCCAGAACATTCCACCACAGAAATGTGAGGAGAATGTGTTTTTTTTTACAAAGTTTGATGTTTGCAAGGGATTCTGGGTAACAGAACCTGGTGAGAGCCAGACAAGTCACCCCATCCTGGATTCCCCTGGGTGTCTAGATTTAAAAAATGTATAGGTTTGCTAAGTTTTCCTAGGTGCTGGCAGAGCTAGGGTTCAAAATCTACAGCTAGGCACTTTGCAAAAAAGGGGTCTGTTTTCACTGTGAAAATGTGGTGTGTCCACGTTGCGTTTGGTCCGTTTCCTGTCGCGGGCACTAGGCCTACCCACACAAGTGAGGTATAATTTTTCCCGGAAGACTTTGGGAAATGCGGGGTGTGTGGAATTTTGTGCATTCACGCAGATTCCAGAACTTTCCACCACAGAAATGTGAGGAAAATGTTTTTTTTTTTTACAAATTGTGAGGTTTGCAAGGGATTCTGGGTAACAGAATCTGGTGAGAGCCAGACAAGTCACCCCATGCTGGATTCCACTGGGTGTCTAGTTTTCAAAAATGTATAGGTTTGCTAGGTTTCCCTAGGTGCCGTCAGAGCTAGGGTTCAAAATCTACAGCTAGGCTCTTTGGAAAAAAAAGGTCCGTTTTCACTGTGAAAATGTGGTGTGTCCACGATGCGTTTTGGGCCGTTTCCTGTCGCAGGCACTAGGCCTACCCACACAAGTGAGGTACCATTTTTCTCAGAAGACTTTGGGGAATGCGGGGTGGGTGGAATTTTGTGGATCCACGCAGATTCCAGAACATTCCACCACAGAAATGTGAGGAGAATGTGTTTTTTTTTTACAAAGTTTCAGGTTTGCAAGGGATTCTGGGTAACAGAATCTGGTGGGAGCCAGACAAGTCACCCCGTCCTGGATTCCCCTAGGTGTCTAGTTTTAAAAAATGTATAGGTTTGCTAGGTTTCCCTACATGCCGACAGAGCTAGGGTTCAAAATCTACAGCTAGGCACTTTGGAAAAAGGGTCCGTTTTTGCTGTGAAAATGTGGTGTGTCCACGTTGCCTTTTGGGATGTTTCCTGTCGCGGGCACTAGGCCTACCCACACAAGTGAGGTACCATTTTTCTCTGAAGACTTTGGGGAATGCGGGGTGGGTGGAATTTTGTGGATCCACGCAGATTCCAGAACATTCCACCAAAGAAATGTGAGGAGAATGTGTTTTTTTTTTACAAAGTTTGAGGTTTGCAAGGGATTCTGGATAACATAACCTGGTGAGAGCCAGACAAGTCACCCCATCCTGGATTTCCCTGGCTGTCTAGTTTTCAAAAATGTATAGGTTTGCTAGGTTTCCCTACGTGCCGACAGAGCTAGGGTTCAAAATCTACAGCTAGGCACTTTGGAAAAAGGGTCCGTTTTCACTGCGAAAATGCGGTGTGTCCACGTTGCGTTTTGGGCCGTTTCCTGTCGTGGGCACTAGGCCTACCCACACAAGTGAGGTATCATTTTTCCCGGAAGACTTTGGGGAATGCGGGGTGTGTGGAATTTTGTGCATTCACGCAGATTCCATAACATTCCACCACAGAAATGTGAGGAGAATGTGGTTTTTTTACAAAGTTTGAGGTTTGCAAGGGATTCTGGATAACATAACCTGGTGAGAGCCAGACAAGTCACCCCATCCTGGATTTCCCTGGGTGTCTAGTTTTCAAAAATGTATAGGTTTGCTAGGTTTCCCTACGTGCCGGCAGAGCTAGGGTTCAAAATCTACAGCTAGGCACTTTGGAAAAAGGGTCCGTTTTCACTATGAAAATGTGGTGTGTCCACGTTGCCTTTTGGGACGTTTCCTGTCGCGGGCACTAGGCCTACCCACACAAGTGAGGTACCATTTTTCTCTGAAGACTTTGGGGAATGCGGGGTGGGTGGAATTTTGTGGATCAACGCAGATTCCAGAACTTTCCACCACAGAAATGTGAAGAAAATGTGTTTTTTTGACAAAGTTTGAGGTTTGCAAGGGATTCTGGGTAACAGAACCTGGTGAGAGCCAGACAAGTCACCCCATCCTGGATTCCCCTGGGTGTCTAGTTTTCAAAAATGTATAGGTGTGCTAAGTTTCTCTAGGTGCTGGCAGAGCTAGGGTTCAAAATCTACAGCTAGGCACTTTGCAAAAAAAGGGTCTGTTTTCACTGTGAAAATGTGGTGTGTCCACGTTGCGTTTGGTCCGTTTCCTGTCGCGGGCACTAGGCCTACCCACACAAGTGAGGTATAATTTTTCCCGGAAGACTTTGGGAAATGCGGGGTGTGTGGAATTTTGTGAATTCACGCAGATTCCAGAACTTTCCACCACAGAAATGTGAGGAAAATGTGGGTTTTTTGGACAAATTTTGAGGTTTTCAAGGGACTCTGGGTAACAGAACCTGGTGAGAGCCAGACAAGTCACCCCATCCTGGATTGCCCTGGGTGTCTAGTTTAAAAAAATGTATAGGTTTGCTAGGTTTTCTTAGGTGCCCGCAAAGCTAGGGTTCAAAATCTACAGCTAGGCACTTTGCAAAAAAAGGGACTGTTTTCACTGTGAAAATGTGGTGTGTCCACATTGCGTTTTGGGCCGTTTTCTGTTGCGGGCACTAGGCCTACCCACACAAGTGAGGTACCATTTTTCTTGGAAGACTTTGGGGAATGCGGGGTGGGCAGAATTTTGTGCATTGACGCAGATTCCATAACTTTCCACCACAGAAATGTGACGAAAATGTGGGTTTTTTTTTACAAATTTTGAGGTTCGCAATGGATCCTGGGTAACAGAATCTGGTGAGAGCCAGACAAGTCACCCCATCCTGGATTCCACTGGGTGTCTAGTTTTCAAAAATGTATAGGTTTGCTAGGTTTCCCTCGGTGCCGTCAGAACTATTGTTCAAAATCTACAGCTAGGCACTTTGGAAAAAAAAGGTCCGTTTTCACTGTGAAAATGTGGTGTGTCCACGATGCGTTTTGGGCCCTTTCCTGTCGCGGGCACTAGGCCTACCCACACAAGTGAGGTATCATTTTTCTCAGAAGACTTTGGGGAATGCGGGGTGGGTGGAATTTTGTGGATCCACGCAGATTCCAGAACATTCCACCACAGAAATGTGAGGAGAATGTGTTTTTTTTTTACAAAGTTTGAGGTTTGCAAGGGATTCTGGGTAACAGAATCTGGTGAGAGCCAGACAAGTCACCCCATCCTGGATTCCACTGGGTGTCTAGTTTTAAAAAATGTATAGGTTTTCTAGGTTTCCGTAGGTGCCGGCAGAGCCAGGGTTCAAAATCTTCAGCTAGGCACTTTGGGAAAAAAGGGACTGTTTTCACTGTGAAAATGTGGTGTGTCCACGTTGCGTTTTGGGCCGTTTCCTGTCGCGGGCACTAGGCCTACCCACACAAGTGAGGTACCATTTTTCTCAGAAGAGTTTGGGGAATGCGGGGTGGGTGGAATTTTGTGGATCCACGCAGATTCCAGAACATTCCACCACAGAAATGTGAGGAGAATGTGTTTTTTTTTACAAAGTTTGAGGTTTGCAAGGGATTCTGGGTAACAGAACCTGGTGAGAGCCAGACAAGTCACCCCATCCTGTATTCCCCTGGGTGTCTAGTTTTCAAAAATGTATAGGTTTGCTAAGTTTCCCTTGGTGCTGGGAGAACTAGGGTTCAAAATCTACAGCTAGGCACTTTGCAAAAAAAGGGTCTGTTTTCACTGTGAAAATGTGGTGTGTCCACGTTGCGTTTGGTCCGTTTCCTGTCGCGGGCACCAAGCCTACCCACACAAGTGAGGTATAATTTTTCCCGGAAGACTTTGGGAAATGCGGGGTGTGTGGAATGTTGTGCATTCACGCACATTCCAGAACTTTCCACCACAGAAATGTGAAGAAAATGTGTTTTTTTGACAATGTTTGAGGTTTGCAAGGGATTCTGGATAACAGAACCTGGTGAGAGCCAGACAAGTCACCCCATCCTGGATTCCCCTGGGTGTCTAGTTCTCAAAAATGTATAGGTTTGCTAAGTTTCCCTAGGTGCCGGCAGAGCTAGGGTTCAAAATCTACAGCTAGGCACTTTGCAAAAAAAGGGTCTGTTTTCACTGCGAAAATGTGGTTTGTCTACGTTGCGTTTTGTGCCGTTTCCTGTCGCGGGCACTAGGCCTACCCACACAACTGAGGTACCATTTTTCTTGGAAGACTTTGGGGAATGCGTGGTGGGTGGAAGTTTGTGCATTCACGCAGATTCCAGAACTTTCCACCACAGAAATGTGCGGAAAATGTGGTTTTTTCTTTTACAAATTTTGAGGTTCGCAAGGGATTCTGGGTAACAGAATCTGGTGAGAGCCAGACAATTCAACCCATCCTGGATTCCACTGGGTGTCTAGTTTTCAAAAATGTATAGGTTTGCTAGGTTTCCATAGGTGCCGTCAGAGCTAGGGTTCAAAATCTACAGCTAGGCACTTTGGAAAAAAAAGGTCTGTTTTCACTGTGAAACTGTGGTGTGTCCACGATGCGTTTTGGGCCGTTTCCTGTCGCGGGCACTAGGCCTACCCACACAAGTGAGGTACCATTATTCTCAGAAGACTTTGGAAAATGCGGGGTGGGTGGAATTTTGTGGATCCACGCAGATTCCAGAACATTCCACCACAGAAATGTGAGGAGAATGTGTTTTTTTTTACAAAGTTTGAGGTTTGCAAGGGATTCTGGGTAACAGAACCTGGTGAGAGCCAGACAAGTCACCCCATCCTGTATTCCCCTGGGTGTCTAGTTTTCAAAAATGTATAGGTTTGCTAAGTTTCCCTTGGTGCTGGGAGAACTAGGGTTCAAAATCTACCGCTAGGCACTTTGCAAAAAAAGGGTCTGTTTTCACTGTGAAAATGTGGTGTGTCCACGTTGCGTTTGGTCCGTTTCCTGTCGCGGGCACCAAGCCTACCCACACAAGTGAGGTATAATTTTTCCCGGAAGACTTTGGGAAATGCGGGGTGTGTGGAATGTTGTGCATTCACGCACATTCCAGAACTTTCCACCACAGAAATGTGAAGAAAATGTGTTTTTTTGACAAAGTTTGAGGTTTGCAAGGGATTCTGGATAACAGAACCTGGTGAGAGCCAGACAAGTCACCCCATCCTGGATTCCCCTGGGTGTCTAGTTCTCAAAAATGTATAGGTTTGCTAAGTTTCCCTAGGTGCCGGCAGAGCTAGGGTTCAAAATCTACAGCTAGGCACTTTGCAAAAAAAGGGTCTGTTTTCACTGCGAAAATGTGGTTTGTCTACGTTGCGTTTTGTGCCGTTTCCTGTCACGGGCACTAGGCCTACCCACACAACTGAGGTACCATTTTTCTTGGAAGACTTTGGGGAATGCGTGGTGGGTGGAAGTTTGTGCATTCACGCAGATTCCAGAACTTTCCACCACAGAAATGTGCGGAAAATGTGTTTTTTTCTTTTACAAATTTTGAGGTTCGCAAGGGATTCTGGGTAACAGAATCTGGTGAGAGCCAGACAAGTCAACCCATCCTGGATTCCACTGGGTGTCTAGTTTTCAAAAATGTATAGGTTTGCTAGGTTTCCATAGGTGCCGTCAGAGCTAGGGTTCAAAATCTACAGCTAGGCACTTTGGAAAAAAAAGGTCTGTTTTCACTGTGAAACTGTGGTGTGTCCACGATGAGTTTTGGGCCGTTTCCTGTCGCGGGCACTAGGCCTACCCACACAAGTGAGGTACCATTTTTCTCAGAAGACTTTGGAAAATGCGGGGTGGGTGGAATTTTGTGGATCCACGCAGATTCCAGAACATTCCACCACAGAAATGTGAGGAGAATGTGTTTTTTTTACAAAGTTTGAGGTTTGCAAGTGATTCTGGGTAACAGAACCTGGTGAGAGCCAGACAAGTCACCCCATCCTGGATTCTCCTGGGTGTCTAGTTTTCAAAAATGTATAGGTGTGCTAAGTTTCTCTAGGTGCTGGCAGAGCTAGGGTTCAAAATCTACAGCTAGGCACTTTGCAAAAAAAGGTTCTGTTTTCACTGTGAAAATGTGGTGTGTCCACGTTGCGTTTGGTCCGTTTCCTGTCGCGGGCACTATGCCTACCCACACAAGTGAGGTATCATTTTTCCCGGAAGACTTTGGGAAATGCGGGGTGTGTGGAATTTTGTGAATTCACGCAGATTCCAGAACTTTCCACCACAGAAATGTGAGGAAAATGTGGGTTTTTTGGACAAATTTTGAGGTTTGCAAGGGATTCTGGGTAACAGAACCTGGTGAGAGCCAGACAAGTCACCCCATCCTGGATTGCCCTGGGTGTCTAGTTTTAAAAAAATGTATAGGTTTGCTAGGTTTTCTTAGGTGCCCGCAAAGCTAGGGTTCAAAATCTACAGCTAGGCACTTTGCAAAAAAAGGGACTGTTTTCACTGTAAAAATGTGGAGTGTCCACATTGCGTTTTGGGCCGTTTCCTGTTGCGGGCACTAGGCCTACCCACACAAGTGAGGTACCATTTTTCTTGGAAGACTTTGGGGAATGCGGGGTGGGCAGAATTTTGTGCATTCACGCAGATTCCAGAACTTTCCACCACAGAAATGTGAGGAAAATGTGTTTTTTTTTTACAAATTTTGAGGTTCGCAAGGGATCCTGGGTAACAGAATCTGGTGAGAGCCAGACAAGTCACCCCATCCTGGATTCCACTGGGTGTCTAGTTTTCAAAAATGTATAGGTTTGCTAGGTTTCCCTTGGTGCCGTCAGACCTAGGGTTCAAAATCTACAGCTAGGCACTTTGGAAAAAAAAGGTCCGTTTTCACTGTGAAAATGTGGTGAGTCCACGATGCGTTTTGGGCCGTTTCCTGTCGCGGGCACTAGGCCTACCCACACAAGTGAGGTACCATTTTTCTCAGAAGACTTTGGGAAATGCGGGGTGGGTGGTATTTTGTGGATCAACGCAGATTCCAGAACATTCCACCACAGAAATGTGAGGAGAATGTGTTTTGTTTTACAAAGTTTGAGGTTTGCAAGGGATTCTGGGTAACAGAACCTGGTGAGAGCCAGACAAGTCACCCCATCCTGTATTCCCCTGGGTGTCTAGTTTTCAAAAATGTATAGGTTTGCTAAGTTTCCCTTGGTGCTGGCAGAACTAGGGTTCAAAATCTACAGCTAGGCACTTTGCAAAAAAAGGGTCTGTTTTCACTGTGAAAATGTGGTGTGTCCACGTTGGGTTTGGTCCGTTTCCTGTCGTGGGCACTAGGCCTACCCACACAAGTGAGGTATAATTTTTCCGGGAAGACTTTGGGAAATGCGGGGTGTGTGGAATTTTGTGCATTCACGCAGATTCCAGAACTTTCCACCACAGAAATGTGAGGAAAATGTGTTTTTTTTTTACAAATTGTGAGGTTTGCAAGGGATTCTGGGTAACAGAATCTGGTGAGAGCCAGACAAGTCACCCCATCCTGGATTCCACTGGGTGTCTAGTTTTCAAAAATGTATAGGTTTGCTAGGTTTCTCTAGGTGCCGGCAGAGCTAGGGTTCAAAATCTACAGCTAGGCACTTTGGGAAAAAAGGGACTGTTTTCACTGTGAAAATGTGGTGTGTCCACGTTGCGTTTTGGGCCATTTCCTGTCGCGGGCACTAGGTCTACCCACACAAGTGAGGTACCATTTTTCTCATAAGACTTTGGGGAATGCGGGGTGGGTGGAATTTTGTGGATCCACGCAGATTCCCGAACTTTCCACCACAGAAATGTGAGGAAAATGTGTTTTGTTTTTACAAAGTTTGAGGTTTGCAAGGGATTCTGGGTAACAGAACCTGGTGGGAACCAGACAAGTCACCCCATCCTGGATTCCCCTAGCTGTCTAGTTTTAAAAAATGTATAGGTTTGCTAGGTTTTCCTACATGCCGGCAGAGCTAGGATTCAAAATCTACAGCTAGGCACTTTGGAAAAAGTGTCGTTTTCGCTGTTTTAATGTGGTGTGTCCATGTTGCCTTTTGGGCCGTTTCCTGTCGCGGGCACTAGGCCTACCCACACAAGTGAGGTACCATTTTTCTCTGAAGACTTTGGGGAATGCGGGGTGGGTGGAATTTTGTGGATCCACGCAGATTCCAGAACTTTCCTCCACAGAAATGTACAGAAAATGTGTTTTTTTGACAAAGTTTGAGGTTTGCAAGTGATTCTGGATAACATAACCTGGTGAGAGCCAGACAAGTCACCCCATCCTGGATTTCCCTGGGTGTCTAGTTTTCAAAAATGTATAGGTTTGCTAGGTTTCCGTAGGTGACGGCAGAGCTAGGGTTCAAAATCTACAGCTAGGCACTTTGGAAAAATGGTCCGTTTTCACTGTGAAAATGTGGTGTGTCCATGTTGCATTTTGGGCCGTTTCCTGTCGCGGGCACTAGGCCTACCCACACAAGTGAGGTACCATTTTTCTCTGAAGACTTTGGGGAATGGGGGGTGGGTGGAATTTTGTGGATCCACTCAGATTCCAGAACTTTCCACCACAGAAATGTGAAGAAAATGTGTTTTTTTGACAGAGTTTGAGGTTTGCAAGGGATTCTGGATAACAGAACCTGGTGAGAGCCAGACAAGTCACCCCATCCTGGATTCCCCTGGGTGTCTAGTTCTGAAAAATGTATAGGTTTGCTAAGTTTTCCTAGGTGCCGGCAGAGCTAGGGTTCAAAATCTACAGCTAGGCACTTTGCAAAAAAAGGGTCTGTTTTCACTGCGAAAATGTGGTGTGTCCATGATGCGTTTTGGGCCTTTTCCTGTCGCGGGCACTAGGCCTACCCACACAAGTGAGGTACCATTTTTCTCAGAAGACTTTGGGGAATGCGGAGTGGGTGGAATTTTGTGGATCCACGCAGATTCCAGAACATTCCACCACAGAAATGTGAGGAGAATGTGTTTTTTTTTTACAAAGTTTGAGGTTTGCAAGGGATTCTGGGTAACAGAACCTAGTCGGAGCCAGACAAGTCACCCCATCCTGGATTCCCCTAGGTGTCTAGTTTTCAGAAATGTATAGGTTTGCTAGGTTTCCCTACATGCCGACAGAGCTAGGGTTCAAAATCTACAGCTAGGCACTTTGGAAAAAGGGTCCGTTTTCACTGTGAAAATGTGGTGTGTCCACGTTGCCTTTTGGGCTGTTTCCTGTCGCGGGCACTAGGCCTACCCACACAAGTGAGGTACCATTTTTCTCTGAAGACTTTGGGGAATGCGGGGTGGGTGGAATTTTGTGGATCCACGCAGATTCCAGAACTTTCCACCACAGAAATGTACAGAAAATGTGTTTTTTTGACAAAGTTTGAGGTTTGCAAGGGATTCTGGATAACATAACCTGGTGAGAGCCAGACAAGTCACCCCATCCTGGATTTCCCTGGGTGTCTAGTTTTCAAAAATGTATAGGTTTGCTAGGTTTCCCTACGTGCCGGCAGAGCTAGGGTTCAAAATCTACAGCTAGGCACTTTGCAAAAAAAGGGACTGTTTTCACTGTGAAAATGTGGTGTGTCCACGTTGCGCTTTGGGCCGTTTCCTGTCGCGGGCACTAGGCCTACCCACACAAGTGAGGTACCATTTTTCTTGGAAGACTTTGGGGAATGCGGGGTGGGTGGAATTTTGAGGATCAACGCAGATTCCAGAACTTTCCACCACAGAAATGTGAAGAAAATGTGTTTTTTTTTACAAAGTTTGAGGTTTGCAAGGGATTCTGGGTAACAGAATCTGGTGAGAGCCAGACAAGTCACCCCATCCTGAATTTCACTGGCTGTCTTGTTTTCAAAAATGTATAGGTTTGCTAGGTTTCCCTAGGTGACGTCAGAGCTAGGGTTCAAAATCTACAGCTAGGCACTTTGGAAAAAGGGTCCCGTTTCACTGTGAAAATGTGGTGTGTCCACGTTGCCTTTTGGGCCGTTTCCTGTCGCGGGCACTAGGCCTACCCACACAAGTGAGGTACCATTTTTCTCTGAAGAGTTTGGGGAATGCGGGGTGGGTGGAATTTTGTGGATCAACGCAGATTCCAGAACGTTCCACCACAGAAATGTGAAGAAAATGTGTTTTTTTGACAAAGTTTGAGGTTTGCAAGGGATTCTGGGTAACAGAACCTGGTGAGAGCCAGACAAGTCACCCCATCGTGGATTCCCCTGGGTGTCTAGTTTTCAAAAATGTATAGGGGTGCTAAGTTTCTCTAGGTGCTGGCAGAGCTAGGGTTCAAAATCTACAGCTAGGCACTTTGCAAAAAAAGGGTCTGTTTTCACTGTGAAAATGTGGTGTGTCCACGTTGCGTTTGGTCCGTTTCCTGTCGTGGGCACTAGGCCTACCAACACAAGTGAGGTATCATTTTTCCCGGAAGACTTTGGGAAATGCGGGGTGTGTGGAATTTTGTGAATTCACGCAGATTCCAGAACTTTCCACCACAGAAATGTGAGGAAAATGTGGGGTTTTTGGACAAATTTTGAGGTTTGCAAGGGATTCTGGGTAACAGAACCTGGTGAGAGCCAGACAAGTCACCCCATCCTGAATTTCCCTGGGTGTCTAGTTTTCAAAAATGTATAGGTTTGCTAGGTTTTCTTAGGTGCCCGCAAAGCTAGGGTTCAAAATCTACAGCTAGGCACTTTGCAAAAAAAGGGACTATTTTCACTGTGAAAATGTGGTGTGTCCACATTGCGTTTTGGGCCGTTTCCTGTCGCGGGCACTAGGCCTACCCACACAAGTGAGGTACCATTTTTCTCAGAAGACTTTGGGGAATGCGGGGTGGGTGGAATTTTGTGCATTCACGCAGATTCCAGAACTTTCCACCACAGAAATGTGAGGAAAATGTGTTTTTTGTTTTACAAATTGTGAGGTTTGCAAGGGATTCTGGGTAACAGAATCTGGTGAGAGCCAGACAAGTCACCCCATGCTGGATTCCACTGGGTGTCTAGTTTTAAAAAATGTATAGGTTTGCTAAGTTTCCCTAGTTGCTGGCAGAGCTAGGGTTCAAAATCTACCGCTAGGCACTTTGCAAAAAAAGGGTCTGTTTTCACTGTGAAAATGTGGTGTGTCCACGTTGCGTTTGGTCCGTTTCCTGTCGCGGTAACTAGGCCTACCCACACAAGTGAGGTATAATTTTTCCCGGAAGACTTTGGGAAATGCGGGGTGTGTGGAATTTTGTGCGTTCACGCAGATTCCAGAACTTTCCACCACAGAAATGTGAGGAAAATGTGTTTTTTTTTACAAATTGTGAGCTTTGCAAGGGATTCTGGGTAACAGAATCTGGTGAGAGCCAGACAAGTCACCCCATGATGGATTCCACTGGGTGTCTATTTTTCAAAAATGTATAGGTTTGCTAGGTTTCCCTAGGTGCCGTCAGCGCTAGGGTTCAAAATCTACAGCTAGGCACTTTGGAAAAAAAAGGTCCGTTTTCACTGTGAAAATGTGGTGTGTCCACGATGCGTTTTGGGCCGTTTCCTGTCGCAGGCACTAGGCCTACCCTCACAAGTGAGGTACCATTTTTCTCAGAAGACTTTGGAGAATGCGGGGTGCGTGGAATTTTGTGGATCCACGCAGATTCCAGAACATTCCACCACAGAAATGTGAGGAGAATGTGTTTTTTTTTTACAAAGTTTGAGGTTTGCAAGGGATTCTGGGTAACAGAACCTGGTGGGAGCCAGATAAGTCACCCCATCCTGGATTCCCATAGCTGTCTAGTTTTCAAAAATGTATAGGTTTGCTAGGTTTCCCTACATGCCGACAGAGCTATGGTTCAAAATCTATAGCTAGGCACTTTGGAAAAAGGGTCCGTTTTCGCTGTGAAAATGTGGTGTGTCCACGTTGCCTTTTGGGCTGTTTCCTGTCTCGGGCACTAGGCCTACCCACACAAGTGAGGTACCATTTTTCTCTGAAGACTTTGGGGAATGCAGGGTGGGTGGAATTTTGTGGATCCACGCAGATTCCAGAACTTTCCAAAACAGAAATGTACAGAAAATGTGTTTTTTTGACAAAGTTTGAGGTTTGCAAGGGATTCTGGATAACATAACCTGGTGAGAGCCAGACAAGTCACCCCATCCTGGATTTCCCTGGGTGTCTAGTTTTCAAAAATGTATAGTTTTGCTAGGTTTCCCTACGTGCCGGCAGAGCTAGGGTTCAAAATCTACAGCTAGGCACTTTGCAAAAAAAGGGACTGTTTTCACTGTGAAAATGTGGTGTGTCCACGTTGCGCTTTGGGCCGTTTCCTGTCGCCGGCACTAGGCCTACCCACACAAGTGAGGTACCATTTTTCTTGGAAGACTTTGGGGAATGCGGGGTGGGTGGAATTTTGTGCATTCACGCAGATTCCAGAACTTTCCGCCACAGAAATGTGAGGAAAATGTGTTTTTTTAAAACAAATTTTGAAGTTCGCAAGGGATTCTGGGTAACAGAATCTGGTGAGAGCCAGACAAGTCACCCCGTCCTGAATTTCACTGGCTGTCTTGTTTTCAAAAATGTATAGGTTTGCTAGGTTTCCCTAGGTACCGGCAGAGCTAGGGTTCAAAATCTACAGCTAGGCACTTTGCAAAAAATGGGTCCTTTTTCACTGTGAAAATGTGGTGTGTCCACGTTGCGTTTTGGGCGGGTTCCTGTCGCGGGCACTACACCTACCCACACAAATGAGGTACCATTTTTATCGGGAGAGTTAAGGGAACACAAAATTGTAGAGCAACTGTTATTACCTATTGAATTTCAATGCATTTCTGCCTTCCAAATGTAAGACAATGTGCAAAAAAGAAGTCACTTTGAAAAATGACCTATAATTCACATGCTGGTATGGGTACCCACAATTTCGGAGATGTGCAAATAGCTACTGTTTCTAAACTCTACATTTTGTTCCCATTTCAGAAATACATAGGTGACTTTCATACCGATTTTTCCCTGTTTATATTTTCCCAAATGAATTGCTATATACCCGATACACAATAAAAAACCATTGCAAGACGCTGCTCAGCTATTGGCTCTGGGTTCCTCGGATTCTTGGTGAACCTACAAGTCCTATATATCCCCACAACAAGAAGGGTGCAGCGGATGTAACGGTATATTGCTTTCAAACATCTGTCATACTTGGTAGAAGTTACAGGTAAAAACTTTGGCACAAATGGCTGTTTTTTTTAACTCATTTTCAATTTTTTCTATTTTCAACTGTTAGTTTCTATACGAAAACCTTGAAGGATCTACACAAATGACCCCTTGCTGAATTCAAAATGTTGTCTACTTTTCATAAATGTATAGCTTTCCATGATCCATCATTGCTTTCATACCCATTTTTACCATTAACTGGAAGGAGGTTGAAATCACAAAAAATAGCAAAAATAGGCTATGTCCCAGAAAAATGCCAAAACTGTGTAAAAAAATGTTGGTTTTCTGACAAAAGTCTGCTTGTCCCTGAAAGCTGGGAAGACGGTGATTTCAGCACCACAGACCCTTTGTTGATACCATTTGCAGGGAAAAAACCAGACGCTTTCATCTGTAGCCCTTTTTCCCATTTAAAAAAAAAAAAAATTAGCTGTACTTTGGCTAATTTCTGGGTTTCCTCCAGGGTATCAACAAACCCTGGGTACCTTTAAAATCCCCATGATGTTGGAAGAAAAGGACGCAAATTTGGCGTGGATACCTTATGTGGTCAAAAAGTTACAGAGGCCTAAGCGCGAACTACCCCAAATAGCCAAAAAAAGGCTTAGCACAGGGGGTAAAAGGCCTATCAGCGAAGGGGTTCAAATGTTGTTTTTCTCATCCTTCCCCTCGTTTAATGTTTATTATTCAACACACCGCCATACGATGGATAGCCGAGAGATGATGTCAGCCAAAGCTCCCCTGCAGTTCCCCATTAAGTCCACTGGAGGGCGTCACCACACCTTCAGTCAGATTTGTGAAACTACTGGCACCCGTTCCAGGCACGAACCGCACGCATCATTGTTATTCGCAAAACTGCTGTGAACACGTCATCAGCTGTTATTGCCGAAACACAACACACTATTCATGCAGTGTTCATTCATAGCATTACACACATGCTGGAGCCGCCCTGCGCCTTTGTTCGAAGTTGAAGAAGTGAAAAACAGGAACAGGTGCATAATATAGCAGAAAGTACGATTTTAGGATACTGCTTTTACCACTGCTTTATACAAACAACATTATAAACAACTAATTTTATAGCACATCCTGCAAATGTAGTTACCCGTTCCCACTGATGATAGGTTTTTCTATTAACGAGTCAACCGACTACAGAAGAATGAAGGGCTGGGTCGGCCCCAACCACATTTAAATGAGTTAACCAGCTGGTAACGCCTGCGTATCTGTAGCGTGTACAAAAGGGGATGATGGACGGAACATTTGAGCCAATCAAACACTCACCCCCAGTCAACTGATCTGGGTTTAATCCATCATCATTCTTTAGCTCACTCCACCACCCCAGTTCAGACATGGCCATATGCAAATCAGTCTGACCCTGTGCCTCATGGGAACAGTCCAGCCCGAACTGCCAAGCCATGTCTTCCCTGGACCGGAAACAAGCATCCTAGGACCGGTTTCTGGCATTTCAGTCGTCATCAGCCAGGCTTGCTTGAATCCAGTGGCAAAGTGAGCAAGGGACCCACGTCTGGGCATACCCCCGCCAACTTAGGGCGACCAAAGCGATACAAAAGGGGATGATGGACGGAACATTTGAGCCAATCAAACACTCACCCCCAGTCAACTGATCTGGGTTTAATCCATCATCATTCTTTAGCTCACTCCACCACCCCAGTTCAGACATGGCCATATGCAAATCAGTCTGACCCTGTGCCTCATGGGAACAGTCCAGCCCGAACTGCCAAGCCATGTCTTCCCTGGACCGGAAACAAGCATCCTAGGACCGGTTTCTGGCATTTCAGCCGTCATCAGCCAGGCTTGCTTGAATCCAGTGGCAAAGTGAGCAAGGGACCCACGTCTGGGCATACCCCCGCCAACTTAGGGCGAACAAAGCGATACAAAAGGGGATGATGGACGGAACGTTTGAGCCAATCAAACACTCACCCCCAGTCAACTGATTGTGAATATGGTGCATCCCTGCATTTTGAAACTGTCGGAGCGCGGTGTTACCAATTTTGGCGTAACAACGTGCTCCACCAGTTTCTTGTAAATATGGCCCCTAAATAATTTCTGAAATGCATGCTGTTCCTATAGTCTGAGAGGAGCTTGGAGAGAGTTCCATAACGACATCCTGACAAATAGACCTCCGGCACAACCACCAAACTCTTTCTACCAAAGCTTCTCTATAATCCCACACTCTACCAAGCATGAACAACGATGTATTGCTCATTTCTAAATTAGACACCATGGGGCAGATTGTCATAAGTGCCAATGTTGACAATCAAGTGCCGGTGCCATGCACCGGAAACCACCGGCTCAAATTACGCACTGCCTACAATGCAATGTTAAGTCATACAGCAATGGAAAAATTTAAATACACATTAGTAATGGGGGCACGTGGTTGCTAAGGAACCGTGAACAATATGCAGTGTGTTAAGTAAATTAACTACGGTATTGATATTACCCCAATAACAATCACAGAGCTTCCTTCTATTTTGTTCTGGTTTTTACTAATGAAGCAAACGCTGTACATAGAGCGTCTGTGCAAAGTAGCACGGGTTTACATGAGAAAATGACAGAAGGAAGTGGACATAAAGCAGTTGCTTAGGATGAGGATGGAGAAGGGGAAGACTCAAGATTGTAGTTTAAGGTAATACAAGCCATAAACTTAGCAACAACTTGTCTTCTGTGTCGCCCACTGTAGTAGTAGATGCACCGTCTGTTAGGGAGCATCATAGGGCATATGGTACTTTCTTTCTTGTATTTCTAAAGAGGTTTCTAGCAGTTACCGTCTGTTGTGGGCATCATTCAGTACAAATACTTAACTAGGGATCTTTTTCAAGGGATTGTTTGTTCATTTCAAGCTAAATTGTGCTTTACCCTTTTGACAGCTTGCAACTTTAATGCAGTAACAAACCATTTTTCTGCAGATACTGTGCGGATTTTGCATGCTACGGGCCTTTTGGGATATGTAAGCATAGTACTGAACACTGGACGGTCTGCAGGGTTTAATGCTTAAACTGGCATACCGGTAGTGATAATTCATTACATGTGCTTTGGACGTTTCTTGTCACAATGGTTCCCAGCCCCGGTCTAATGCTTGCCGTGGCATGATATGAGTATATTCGGAACACTAATAACATTATCACAGCTCTTTGCGAGCTCAACCTGTACTCGTAATGTACATGTAGGTCTACGTCCATGCACTCACTCATCCATTCATCAAACCACTCATCCATGCATGCACTCACTTGTTCATCCATGTACTCACTCACCCATTGGGTATCCAAATGTTGACTCGTTCTCACATTCATCCACTCCCACTCCCCATCCACAAAACCACACACATAATCTCTGCATGAGATAAACATGCGATTGCACTTTTAAAATAGCAAGGCTGTCTTTGCCAATGCTCGTTTTTGATTTTTTTCCAGCAACACATGCTTTTTGCACGTCTAATCTTCTGCTTAAATACACAGCAATAACCTCCATAAATAAAACTTGGGGGAGGTCCTTAAAGGCAATTTAAATATTATGAAACACACAAAGATCATGACGTGCCGGAGGCCAGAACTTATGACAGATCTCCTGGGTAAAAGGCTTTCCGAACATACATTGCTAAATCGTTACTAAATGGAGTCACTTCCAAGAAGGCAAATCCTTTAACGTACAGTGCAAAGTGGGATGCAGATATACAGCCCGACTTAAAGCGTATACATTGAAGTTTAAATTTGAAAGCTTCCTAGCGCCGCAGGCAGTGTCTCCTTTAAATAAGATTTATATTCTGAAAATGCACAGTTAATACATGACAGATTCGTTTTCAAACGTGACGGAAGTCCCTAAACACTCTTCTGGCCACAGAAAAACGATGGATTGGCGCAATAATACGCACCCGACAGTTCAGGACCGGAGCACCTCACTGGCTAAAGATCACACATAAAAAGGGAACTAAAACAATTGTGTTCCTTGACAAAAAAATTAAAGCAGTGTCTACTGAAGCGACTGCTGCTCCACAGACAGTCCCTATTATAGCCGGCCCGGGAGGAAAGTTCAAGCCGTGGTCATGGAGATGGGCGCTGGTTTTTAAGGTTCCTGCTGCTGTGTTTTTCTTCCCAATCCATCACGTTTTAACAGGTAGAATTCGGTAGTTTGCACGGAAAAGCACTATTGGGAAACTCCTCGCAGTCAGTGTCGGCCCCGCGCTGGACTTTAAGACATGGCGCCGGCTTTGGCTTCTTGCACTGTTCTTTCTACGGTTATGTCTGCGGTTGAAAGGGAGCAGGCATGTGGGGGTGAAGCCTGGATACAGAACGGCTTCATAAAGGTTTGGGGATTGTAACTCGCATGTGCATAGTGCCTTTCACCAGTCTCAAAACTACATTCTATTTTGCACACTAATTTTGCAGGTAAAAAATGCCCAAGGTGTAAAGAGAGTTGTGGGGGGGGGATTCCACATACATGTTTTTTGTTACGAGTGCATCTTAGTGCGTAGTGCCTACAATTCTCACGCTCAGGCGCATGTAAGCGGTTCGTATTATTAATTGCCAGTCAGCTCAGAATGGAGAGCCTTTGTTTGTGGGACTGTTTTTGCCTTCACTCCATGCTGGCCTTTCTTAACAAGCCCGGCCGTTGTGTGCGCGCGCTCTAAAATGAAGAGAAAAAAAAGCATTTGCAATTCAATAGGTCTCGCATTTATGCGAGTTTAAGCTATTGGCATTGTAAATTACAGTGCCTGTTATTTTTGTTTTGATTTTTAAAACATAAATAAAAGGCATTGTCATTAACAATGCCAATAGCTTAAACTCGCGTAAATGCGAGACCTATTGCATTGCAAATGGTTGTTTAACTTTAAAACTGAGCGCGGCGCAGCTTCAAGGACACGACGCTCGTTTTTTTTTACTTTAACACTGAGCGCGGTGTCCTTGAAGCGGGCGCCGCGCTCAGTGTTAAAGTTAAAAAAAAAATAAAGAAACCGAGCGCGGTGTCCTTGAAGTGGCGCTGCGCTCAGTTTTAACTAAATGTGAAGAGGAGTTAGATTGGCAAATGCCTCGTAGTGGCTTGATAGCAGTCACCGAGGACCGCATGCAGCCGATAAACTGTTGGCTGGCCCGGCCGGCACCCTGCTACACCTATGACCACAGTGCAGCGGCCGCTCGTTTCCTTCTGCTACCACTGCAAACAGGTAGGGGCAGAGAACTCGTTGGCAGGCTGGCTCGACCCACGAGAATCTATGGGTTTAATCAGAAACGTGCGGGGGAGTTAAGCCTCTATGACGACCCAGCGTGATTGGATCCTGTGTAGCGGTATACACAAAGAGCGACTAGCGGAGGAGCGGTAGAAATAAAGTGAACCAAGCATATGCTCCAGATTCGAGTTTGACACCCTTCTAGGAAGCGCGCTGGCGGTGGTAGCCTCGCACTTCAGGGCAGAAGGTAGTCCATCAAAAGCTTTAGCAACAAGCCGACAGAAAGGCTGCAGACACTACAGAACAACTAGAAAGAGACGCGCGAAAGTGAAAGCAACTAAAAAAAAAAGGAGCGGGGGCGAGCGAGCGCGGCAGCCTGCTGAGCTGACCACACGCTCGTGCATCGTGCGGGTAACCGCACGGAAAAGGCCATTGTGCACGAGCGTGTGGTCAGCTTGTAAATGCCCCTTACATAAAGTCTCGCAGAGCAGCGCTTGCGCGCTACTCGAGGCTCGACCTAAAAATAGAGTGTATTTTAATGAATTTTCAGAGTCCTTGATCAACAAAATCCACAGGAGGGTTCCAGAGCCGCAGATTTTTAAAGCATTAAAAAGCTTTTAATCCAATCGCAAACAAGCATTGTAAACTTTCAAAAAATTTGAAATAGTTCTGCAACTCTGGCCCATCTTAGGTAACCAAATCCGATGGGTCAGAGAAGTAGGAGGCGAGTAAGGTTACTTTGGACAGGTACCTAGTCACCAGAGCCTTTTCCAGTCCAGTTCCAGCCTTTAGGAAACGACCGCCATAGACAACAATGGAGTGGTCCAGTTGCTGGGGATGCAGAAGGAAAAGTTGCTCAAAGATGCTCCTGGTGCTGTGCGGTCGAGTGGGGTAAGTTGTGCTTGAGTCCTCAGTTGACTGGTGAGGTGGGGTGACTTTGGCAACAGAACTTGAGGTCCCACGATGTCTTCTTTGCGACATTAGAAGGCCAGGCTAGGCTACCGATCTTGTGACACAACGGTCACAGCGAAAATTCTTGGTGGGGGCTAGTGTCGCTCTTGGTTTATGAATACGGTCTTTGGCACTCCAGCAGATTCGGGTGCAACTTTTGGCCATCGTGGATTGGTCACTTTAGGTGCCCAGCGACAGGTAGCAACAAAACTTCTGCAGTGGCTACCAACTTGCCGGTTTGGACTTCTTCAGCTCTTTTGTCCCTGGAGCTGGTTCCAGGGGATCAACTGACTGATCCTTGGAGTCACTGCTTCAATCTGTGGCCGGGAATTAACATTTCCTTGAGTCAAGAGCCACAGGCACAGTCCGAACTTTACTAGCCCAAAGTGCAGCAGTTGCAGTCCATCCGGCGGTGCAGTCTCTCTTCGTGCAGCTTCAAAGGCAACAGGGCAGTCCTTCTTCAGTCCTTTTTCCAAATCCAATGTGTACTAAGGCCCAGGGTGCAAGGGGTGCCCATTCTATCCTGGGAAAGTTCCCCAAGGGGACAACATGATCACTAGCCAATGGGCTAGTAGGTCCCCTCCTCACTACTGACAACTTCCAGTGATGTGTGGCATATGGCAATCCCAGAGTGAAATATTCTTGCCACTTTCGAGATGTTGGGATCTTTCCTCAACTGTGAGGAGCTTGATAGCCCACCCCAGAGGTTTTGCTACCTAATGGCTATATACCCACGGGAAAACCAGTTTGGGGACCGGTTTTCCCTTTCTGTCCCTGTCTCCAACTCGCCTGCAGGAACAAAAGACATCCTGCTTGGGAGTGCAGTCAGAGGCGGCCCTTCAGAGGCAGCTTCCCCTTTGAAGCTCACCTTTTGGGCCAACACCTTGAGTGGCCTTCCTAGGAGAGGAGGTCCCACCTCACTCTGTGGCAACGGCCTTTGTTCCTAAACCTGGGAGTCGTTCACACGTCTCCCCAGGAGGGCAGAAAGCTGTCTGTGCGCTAGCGCCCGAGTGAGGCCACTGGAATAGCTGGAGCATAGAGTGGCAACTTTCTAAAAGTTGCTTAACTTTAATAATGACTTACATATATTACTAAGGAGGTGGTGACTTTGCCATTAGTTTAAATGGCAAAGTCGAACCAGTAGTGTAAACACTGCCCTTCCAGTCTTCAATGGCAGACTGGGTGCCATTTTGTCCTTTGCCACACTCAGGGTGGCACCAACAGTGCTGCAGCCCTGGGTGGACACTCTGCCTCACATGCCTTCAGTACCCTGGGCACCATATACTAGGGACTCATAAGTAAGTTAGTACTTGCCAATTGGGAACATCCAATAAGACTTACTTTTTGTAATGGGTCAGAACACTGGCACTGGGGTCTGGTTAGCAGGCCTCAGTGCACTCTCAGAGCCGAAATCCAGCAGCTAGTAGTCCAAATAGGGCAAAAAGTGGGAGGAAACCTACACAAAGCTTGTTTCCTTACACTACCTCTCCTACATCTCTCTGCCTCTGTCCGTACTTAAAAGTATTCATGTGTTCACCTCCACGTGATTGGCGCACCACTTTAAACCGCTCACAAAACAACCAAACTATTTCCTCCTGTGCCACTATAAACCCACACTCTGCCAGCCATGCACAACATGCCGAGATACTCCCTGACCGACCACATGAAGAGCTTTGAAAAGTTGTCGGGGAAACAAGGCGCTATCGAATTCTCAGATATAATAAAATACAATGCACCGGGACACCTACGTTGGAGGTAGCTGCGCGCTGAATAAATGTCCATTGATTGATTGATGCACTAAGCAAGTGCATGTGTTCTAACATGCCTCTGCTGGGAGAGGGAAGTGGGCCGGGTTGTCAAACCTCCTGTTGTGAAGATAGATAGAAGAAAGGTGCTTTGCTGGCACAAGAATAATCATAATTCTGCACAGGTTGAGATAGCTCCTATTGGGCAACTGTGGTGCTGGAAAGGGAAAAAATACTTCGAGAACACACACATTTTGAGGAGGGAGGTGGGCAGTCGGCAAATTGTGATGTGTATCCAGAAAGTCTCAGGGTGTAATACTAGTAAGATAGCTCAGGTGGCTAGTGTAGTTGCTGCAGAGAACTGCGTGTTAGCCCGCCTACTGGAATTATCCCGACCAATCATAATGAGGGCCATAGCGTGTAGACACAAAATGTTAACTCCTGCTGAACTTCAAATGGATGAGAATCCCAACATTTTGGCTTCTGCCTTGCAGAGGGAGCCAAGCCCAACAGGATACACCATTCGGCAGTCTCTCCCTGGGGACCCAGATATTGGCAGCAGGTCAGACTCCCATGGGCATTAAAACTGAGGGCCACGAATATTATGGGTGGTAGGAATCCGATGGGCCCCTCAATGGGGGCCTCGTGGTTCATAGTTACAACGCCGGCCGTGAACAGTGAATATACACAGAGCCCCAAATCCTAGGCTCTCTGCAGAGTAGGTGGCGTCAGATGTCCAGCAACCCGCAACTTACATCCCCAACAGCCTCTGGCATGATATTCATGGCTGCCACCAGTGCTAAACTAACATGACAGCCCCAGATCCCCTACGCCAGTTACCTCTACAGAGTGTGTGCATAGAGGGATCCTTGACCGTGACTCCTGGGCCTCTGCCCAGTGCTCAGTGCATGGACCCCTAACTCCTGGTGTCCTGCACAGTTCTAATAACTGGTGTGACTGCCCGCTGTTTACAGGGGTATCCCAAAGTCCTGGGCCCTTGTTAAGTGCACAGTGCATGGAGTCCCAACTCCTGGTGTCCTGCACAGTGCTAACACCTGGTGTACCTGCACGCTGTTTACACGTATATCACTAACTCCTGGTGACCCTATACAGTGCATGGACCCCTAACTCCTGGTGTCCTGCACAGTTCTAATAACTGGTGTGACTGCCCGCTGTTTACAGGGGTATCCCAAAGTCCTGGGCCCTTGTTAAGTGCACAGTTCTAATACATGGTGTGACTGCCCACTGTTTACAAGGGGAATCCCAAAGTCCTGGGCCCTTGTTAAGTGCACAGTGCATGGAGTCCCAACTCCTGGTGTCCTGCATAGTGCTAACACCTGGTGTACATGCACGCTGTTTACACGTATATCACTAACTCCTGGTGACCCTATACAGTGCATGGACCCCTAACTCCTGGTGTCCTGCACAATTCTAATACATGGTGTGACTGCCCGCTGTTTACAGGGGTATCCCAAAGTCCTGGGCACTTGTTAAGTGCACAGTGCATGGAGTCCCAACTCCTGGTGTTCTGCACAGTGTTAAAATCTGGTGTATCTGTACACTGTCTGCACATATATCACTAACTCCTTGTGCCCTGCACAGTGCAAAGAACTGGTGTACCTGCCCGCTGTGTACACGGATATACCTAAATCCTGGTGACCCTATACAGTGCATAGACAGGGATCCCTAGCTCCTGGTGCCATGCACAGTGGAAAGAACTGGTGTACCTCTCTACCATTTACAGGGGTATCCCAAGCTCCTAGGCCCTTGTTAAGTGCACAGTGTTTACACATATATCACTAACTCCCGGTGACCATATACAGTGCATGGACCACTAACCCCTGGTGTCCTGCACAGTTCTAACACCTGGTGTGACTGCCCGCTGTTTACAGGGTTAGCCCAAACTCCTAGGCCCTTGTTAACTGCACAGTGTTTACAGGTATATCACTAACTCCCGGTAACCCTATACAGTGCATGGACCACTAACCCCTGGCGTCCTGCACAGTTCTAACACCTGGTGTGACTGCCCGCTGTTTACAGGGTTAGCCCAAACTCCTAGGCCCTTGTTAACTGCACAGTGTTTACAGGTATATCACTAACTCCCGGTAACCCTATACAGTGCATGGACCACTAACCCCTGGCGTCCTGCACAGTTCTAACACCTGGTGTGACTGCCCGCTGTTTACAGGGTTAGCCCAAACTCCTAGGCCCTTGTTAACTGCACAGTGTTTACAGGTATATCACTAACTCCCGGTAACCCTATACAGTGCATGGACCACTAAGCCCTGGTGTCCTGCACAGTTCTAACACCTGGTATGACTGCCCACTGTTTGCAGGGGTATCCCTGTAACTTGTCCTGGGCACTTGTTAAGTGCGCAGTGCATGGAGTCCTAACTCCTGGTCTTCTGCACAGTGCAAAAAACTGGTGTACCTGCACACCGTTTACATGTATATCCCTGACTTCTGGTGACCCTATACAGTGCATAGACAGGGATTCCTAGCTCCTGGTGCCATGCACAGTGCTAACACATGGTGTACCTTCCCACTGTTTATAGGGGTACCTCAAACTCCTGGGCCCCTGCCAAGTGCTCAGTGCATGGAGTCCCAACTCCTGGTGTCCTGCACAGTGTTAACACCTGGTGTGTCTGTACGCTGTTTACAGGTATATCACTAACTCCTGGTGAACCTATACAGTGCATGGACCCTTAACTCCTGGTGCCCTGCACAGTGCTAACACTGGTGTACCTGCACACTGTTTACACGTATATCACTAACTCCTGGTGACCCTATACAGTGCATGGACCCCTAACTCCTGGTGTCCTGCACAGTTCTAACACCTGGTGTACCTGCCCACTGTTTACACATGGATATACCTAACTCTACAGTGCATGGACCCCTAACTCCTGGTGCCCTGCACAGTGCTAACACCTGGTGTACCTGCACACTGTTTACACGTATATCACTAACTCCTGGTGACCCTATACAGTGCATGGATCCCTAACTCCTGGTGCCCTGCACAGTGCTAATACCTGGTGTGACTGTACACTGTCTGCACATATATCACTAACTCCTTGTGCCCTGCACAGTGCAAAGAACTGGCATACCTGCCCGCTGTTTACACGGATATACCTAAATCCTGGTGACCCTATACAGTGCATAGACAGGGATCCTAGCTCCTGGTGCCATGCACAGTGGAAAGAGCTGGTGTACCTCTCTACCGTTAACAGGGGTATCCCAAGCTCCTGGGCCCTTGTTAAGTGCACAGTGAATGGACCCCTAACTCCTTGTGCCCTGGACAGTGCTAACACCTGGTGTGACTGCACGCTGTTTACAGGGGTAGCCCAAGCTCCTGGGCCCTTGTTAAGTGCACAGTGTTTACACCTATATCACTAACTCCAGTGACCCTATATAGCAAATGGACCTCTAACTCCTTGTGCCCTGCACAGTTCTAACACCTGGTGTGACTGCCCGCTGTTTACAGGGGTAGCCCAAGCTCCTGGGCCCTTGTTAAGTGCACAGTGTTTACACCTATATCACTAAACTCCAGTGACCCTATATAGCAAATGGACCCCTAACTCCTTGTGTCCTGCACAGTTCTAACACCTGGTGTGACTGCCCGCTGTTTACAGGGGTATCCCAAGCTCCTGGGCCCTTGTTAAGTGCACAGTGAATGGACCCCTAACTCCCTGTGTCCTGCACAGTGCTAACACCTTGTGTATCTGTACGCTGTTTACAGGGGTATCCCAAACTCCTGGGCCCTTGTAAACATTTGCAAGCCTAGTGTGTATGTGTGTGTGTGTATGTATGTATGTATATATATATTTATATACATATGTTATGTTATGTTATGTTATAAAGAACTTGTAAAGCGCAAACTTTCACTCTGAGGAGCATCATGGCACTGTGCGGATCCCTAAAGACCACGAAGACTGAAACTGGGAAGAGTTAGATGAGTGATCTGCATGGAGCATTAGGGGCCATAAAGATCCAAGTTTTCAGAGCTTTCCTAAAAAGGGTTTCTGATTGGATGAAGCGTAGGTGGTTGGGGAGTCGGTTCCAGGCCTTGGTCTCAAGAACTGCAATAGATTTCCCCCCTTTTGAGACACATCTGAAAGCAGGGGGTTTTAATAAATTTGCATTAGACGATCTGAGTGTGCAGTGTGGCACGTAACGTGCAAACCTGGGCCGAAGGTAGTGGGGGCCTGAGGAGTGAAAAATTCTAAAGGTAATTATCAAGACCTTAAACAGGATTCTTTTATGGATGGGTAGCCAATGCAGTGCTTCCAGTGCGGCAGATGCTGATGAGCTCTTAGGCCATTTTAATACTAGTCTAGCTGCTGCATGTTGTACCATCTGTAGTCTGTGTAGGACCGACATATTAGTTTCTGCATAAAGGCTGTTGCAGTAATCTAATCTGGAGGTGATTAGGGCCACTGCGACTGCCTTTCTAGCTGTGCAGGGATGTAGGTCTAAGAACTTTTTAAGTGACTTTATCAGATGGAAGCAGGTCCAAGCCACTGCCAGGGATTGCTGGTGAAAGGAAAGTGCTGAGTCAAATTTGACCCACTGATTCCTAGCTACCGTTACTGTATTGGGAGGAGGAGGAATATCAGAGGGCCACCATATATATATATATATATATATACATATATATATTGCACATTTGCTCCAAATGGTTGCCCTCCACTCGGGCTCAGCTTTCCACACGTTTACCAGGGCAAAATGAAGCACAGCACTTACAGGAACTGACTTCAAAAGGGCTTTATTAAAATATAACAAAGAGCCTCTTCATACGAAGCCTTCACAAGCTAAGTGCAGGGGTGCATACAAAACGATGACCTACGCGTTTCGGCTTGCGCCTTCTACTGGTATATATATATATATATATTTTTTTTACCTACTGGCGATAGGGTCTCTGCACAGTGGGTACACACATGGGTCTCTACCCTGTAGTGCCCCCACACAAAGAGTAGATACCAATCCCTAACTCTTGGTGCCTCTGCACTTTGTAGACACACAGGTCCTAACCCTTGGTGCCTCTGCACTTTGTACACTCACAAGTCTAACCTCTGGAGCTTCTGCACTTTGCATACACACAGGTCCCTAACCCTTGGTGCCTCTGCACTTTCCATACACACAGGTCCTAACCCTTGGTGCCTCTGCACTTTGCATACACACGGGTCCCTAACCCTTGGTGCCTGTATACAGTGTGTACACACAGGTCCCTAACCCCAGGTACCTGTGCACAGCATGTACACACAGGTCCCTAACTCCTGGTGTCTGTGCACAGGGCCGGACTGGCCGTAGCGGGCACCGGGCGTTTCCCCTGTGGGCCGCCAGGGTGGGGGCCGGTTTTGGGCCCCAGGTGGGCCGTTTTTGTTACCGGGTCAGTTTTGCAGCATAGCTGCAATATCGGCTCCTGTAACAAAATTGGCCTAAAATGGCCCTGTCAAACTGCTCAGCCGTACCCCCAACCCCACGGGGGGCCGGCCGAGTACTTTGCCAGGGCCGGTCTTGGTTCCCAGTCCGCCCCTGTCTGTGCACAGTGCGTAAACACCGGTCTCTAAGCCTTGGTGTCTGTGCAGTGTGTACACACAGGTCCCTAAGCTCAGATGCCTGTGCAGAGTGTGTACACACAGGTCCCTATGCCCTGGTGCCTGTGCACAGTGTGTACACACAGGTCCCTAAGCCCTGGTGCCTGTGCATAGTGTGTACACATGGGTCCCTAACTCCTGATGTCTGTGCACAGTGTGTACACATGGTCCCCTAGTCCCTGATGCCTCTGCACAGTGTGTACACACGGTTGCCTAACTCCCGGTGTCTGTGCACAGTGTGTACACACGGGTCCCTAAGCCTTGGTGTCTGTGCACAGTGTGTACACACGGGTTCCTAGCCTCTTGTGCCCCTGAACGCTCGGATCCCAGCGCTCTCTTTGCTGTATGGCTGCTCCGCTAGTCGTCGGGCCGGGTTCACTAGTGCCTTGGCAGGCTGCGGGTATTCCTGCTCTTACATAAACCGAGATTATCACCAGCCCAGACTCCCCTGGCCTTGATTTTGCTCTCAGTTGAACAGCGCGCCTGATGCTCGGCCCGCTGTCCCAGACCCGGACCTGCTATATTTTTCTTGGCCTCTTCTCACAGGCCGCCTCCCAGGCTTGAGTCACACTGGGGCAGTGCTTAATTTGAGCAGGTGTTTGCAGTTGGGGCCCGCCGGCACCCCATCATCAGATTTTAACCCAGAAAATGAAAGAGAGAGAAAGGCAGAAATGGGGGGGGGGGGGGATGGGGGGTGTGTGATAGGTAAAAAACAGTGAGAAAGGGAGAAAGCACAGAAGAAAAAGAAACTAAAAGAGTACACACCGGGGGCCCTATTCACGAGAAACTAACGCAGTGCGGTGCCACAAGTCATTTTGCTGTGCCGCGCTTAGTTTCGAAGCACAGGGATGCGACATATTTACAACAATATGTCGCATCTTTGTGCTTTTCCCTGCGCTGGCTCACACACTGCTGCCATGCGCCGGCGCAGGCACCTTTGCACCCTGGTTCAAGGATGACTGCGTCGTGGGGAGATTGTTTTTGTGCAGGAAGGGGCACCTTCCTGCACAAAAACAATCAATTGAGGCAGCCGCGGTCCGTGCAGGTAACAGCGGTGGGGCGGTGGTGCAGTGTAAAGGGGGATTTCGAGGGACGATGCCGAGGGAAAATTAATTATTTATTTAATTTTCCCTTGGCATCGTCCCTCGAAATCCCCCTGTACACAGCCCCACGGCCCCACCGCTGTTACCTGCACGGACCGCGGCTGAATTGAGGTAATTTCCTTTTTCAATGCATGCTGTAGAATGCAGCACGCATTGAAAGAAGAAAAAACACGAGGAGAAATGAAACAAGCATTTGCAATGCAATAGGTCTCGGATTTGCGAGAGTTAGAGCTATTGGCGTTGTAAATGTAAAAGTTTTTACTAATGTTTTTTGGAGTGGAGTGGATGTTGCGTGTAGTGGAATTATGTGGTATGTTGTGCAGTGAAATTAGGTGGCTCCACATGGCAAAGTGGGTCAGCAAATGGCTCTTTCTTCCCCGGCAAGAACAATTGACCCAAATGCATATATTGAACACACACTTTTGAAGCCTTCAAACTGAATATGGCTGCAAGTTGCATGTTGCTTGGAATCGGTCTCTCTGAAAATGAACTGCACCTACACTTCTGGATGTGTCACCCATCTGTTGGCTGGGACAGAAAGAGACGGCAGTCTCATCATTGATCGTATGGCACCAGTCTCACAAAATGTCATGCAGCTGCAGTCTCACAAGAGCTCATTTGAAAAATCCTACCGAGAGCTTGTTCTGCAGCAGTCTCATAAAACGTTGTGCACCAGCAGTCTAGCAATTGAGCGTATAGTAGTAGCTTCATTACAGTTTATGCATCACGGTTCTCACAATCCCTTTCCGAGTCATCTATCCATGAAGTCACCCATTCATCCTTCCAAACACTCATCTATTCATCCAGCCATCTGTTTATCTATTCACTCACCAACTAATCAAGCAGTCATCATTAATGCACCCAATCATCTATCCACGTAATCGATCTGTCATCCATCCGTTTATCCTTTGACTCATTTTCGCATTCAGCCACTCAACAAACCATTCAACTAGAAAAACAAAGTCACCAATCAATGAAGATCTATTTCCAATGAAAGTACAACACAGCTATTAGCTTTGCCAGTGGTTGTTTACAAGGCACCATTTTTCCCGCATCTGCCTCTAATTAGCAATATTTCCACCTGCTTCCGTGACTTTGGGGTCTGTTTACCTATTGCCGGGAGAGAAACAAACAAATGGGGCTTGAGAAAGAGCAGTAAGCCGTCAGTGTCTCCTCTCACGGCTTGTGAAATGGCACCTTGGCACCTTCCAAGAATCCCAAACACAATTAAAAGCTTGTCCCCGGTAAGTGAGTGACACTTCCAGGCTCGAGGACACGCTGCACGCCTTAATCACTTCCCAGCACCGAGCACAGCTTGTTTTCCTCCCAACAACAGAGACCCGAGGGCTCCGGCCGATTAGTGGTAATTTAATTCAGAGCAAATCAGATAGAGTCGCCCAGGCCTCGGCGGGACTCAGGTGCCTCAGTCACTGTGCCATGCCGGGGTATAGGCTAACGTACTGCACCGGAGTACAGCTCACTGTGGCGGTGCACAGATCAAAGGTGCTATGATCGGGTACTTGCGAACAGCTTACTGCACCGGAGTATAGCTCACTGTGGTGGAGTATAGCTCACTGAGGCAGTGCACAGATCAAAGGTGCTATGATCACGGTACTTGAGAACAACTAACTGCACCGGAGTATAGCTCACTGTGGCGGTGCACAGATCAAAGGTGCTATGATCGGGGTACTTGTGAATACCTTACTGCACCGGAGTATAGCTCACCATGGCGGTGCACAGATCAAAGGTGCTATGATCGGGGTAGTTTAGGAAGAAGCGAAGAAGGACACGTCTGTTCCTTATTGCTACGAACGTTAGCAAAATATTTTCTAACCCAAAAGAAACCAGTGGTGCGCGCGCACCACAGAGAAGCTGGGGGGAAAGGGAGCGCGGCAGCGAGGTGAACGCGCGCTGCTGCGCGTGCTAGCCACCAATGGGAATGGGCGGAGCAAAGGCGGGACATGCGCCTGCCTTTGCCCAATTGCTTGCATTACTTTTTTTTTTAAAACACGCAAAAGCCAATGGCCGCCGCCGAAAGCAAAACCACACGCACGAGCGTGTGGGCAGCTTTCAAAAGCCCATACAAGAGGTCTCGGGCTGCGCGAGCAGTGCTACGCACTGCAACGCTAGGCCCGAGACCTAAAAATGGGTAAGGGCATTTGAGCAATAGTGACAAATGTAAAAAAACATATTTCAAGTCTTCTGTGTGTCATGCAACAGGAGACATGATTGTAATCATATTCTCATGCCTATGGCCTGGATTCCAACACGAACAACTCACTTAGACGCCTTACTTACCCTTGTGGTTAGGAAGGAACAAAGCCAAACGAGAGATATTGAATAACATGTTAAAAAATGCTCAACATCCTGTGAATCTGGGCAAATCACTTAATCTCCTCCGTGCCTAATAAAATGAATGTGTCATCTGTAATGCAACTGGTGCTCATGTAAAGCACTCTGATACCTTCGGGTCGAGTTGGCGCTATATAAAAACTGCAAAATAAAAAAAAGTATTTTTGTAGCAGATTCCAAACTAATACAAATACGTGAGAAATAAATGTTTCGCCCATACTTATGAACAACTTGTGCAATTCCCCCACGCCAGTTACAAGGGGCTCCTTGCTGCTTTGAATTCCATTGTAGTGCAGACTCCTGAAGCTACCGCCCTCTGCTGCAGCTCATCAGACAAGAACACGACAATGCTTGTTTTCATGAACTAGCAGAGCGCTCTGAGTCAGCCTAATGACAAGCTTTAACAATGGCACTCATTATTGTCATCCTAAAGCGAAAACATGTCTCACTATTCAGCAGAGTACAGGACAGGTAGCACGTATGGATGAGCACGCGCCTCTCCTCCACGGAACAGGTACAGTATAGCGCCACGGGACCGGTAAAGCATAGCGCCGTTAGCAGTGAAGATGTGCAGCTCTGGACCAGCAGCGCGAGCATCCCTCCTCCAGAATACCTCAGGAGTGGAAAGTTTCAAAACACAGCACAAATCCAGGTGGTGGCAGCAAGAGTGCACCACACCCTCACAAGCGCCTGGTGCAGCACAGGACGTAGCAGTGCGTCCTCACACTCACTCTCTTTGCCCGGGGGAGAGTACACAGCCATCTTCACCTTTTTTCTCTCTCTCCGGCTGTCTATATATTCCACGTTCTCTCGCCTTCCCTCCCTTTATTTCGCCCTCTCCGCCATTTTTCCGGCATCCCTTTCACTATACCTCTCTGTGCACCTGCCACACATCCGTGGCTGCACCGGTGTCCATTGTGCAATAGTGGCTGGAGGCACGGGGTGGCGTTCGGGGACAGAGGGTGGTTGGTGCAAAGATGGCGAGAGAGAGGGTGTGAACCACAGAGGGCGCCACTCCTCTCTAGAATGTAGACGAACCAGTGTTGACAAGGGAAGGGGTGACGAAGGAGACGGGTGCAAAGAGGTTGGCAGACAGCAAAATGAGTGGAGAAGTGGACAACGGGAAGCAAACAAAAGAGACAGATAGTGGGGGGACAGAGGGAACTGGCAGAAGTGGCAGTGACAGGAGAAAGTTAACAACAGGATATGGCAAGCGCTGAGGGGGCAGAACAGGACACAGGTAATACAACATGAACATGCTCCATCTATGCCAGGTGTGATGCCAAGGACACCAGCAGCATCACTTCAGGCCAGGAAAACGACAACATCCACAGCGCCACATGATGGCCAATGTGCCCTGCCACAAGTGGACAGTTCACCATCCATGCATTGCAATGGAAACACTTTTTGGCAGTGTTTTGGTACATTATGTAACTGGGTCAACCTGTGATGCCTTCAGTTACACTACACGCATCAGAGCATTTCTTGAAAGATATACAGAATAGTGCCCATCTAGTGCCACTTTCAACAAAATAAAGTGAAAAAGAAAAGTAGCATTACTGCGATTTACAGTCACCATGACAGTACAATGGATATGTAAATATATCTATTTTTCCTGACGTCTAGGTCAGCGGAGTTTTGATATGACATTTTCAATTCCCAAAATGCATGAAAAGCTAAATTAAGTCTCATTTACTGGGGCAACTGGATTTCGACGAGCACTGACAAACACAACAGTTATGCTTTTTTTTCTACGCAAGGACATAGACAACATCCATAAAGCGGCATAGATATAACAAGCGCACAGAACACATTCACTGATGGACAACTCCATGCACACAAGTCAACAATAAGCCGAGGACCTAGGCCACCAAATATTCAATTTTCTGTACACTCAGAAGCTACACACAGGGAACACAAACAATTCTACATAAAACGCATAAATCAGACAGTATACAACGAGTCACTGTAGACAATGTTAAAAGGCTTCATCTATACTTAATCTTTAGCCCCGCTGCCGAGGGAATCCATCCTTGAACTCTTTGCTATAAAAACCAGTGGTGCGCGCACCACAGAGGAGCGGGGGGGCGAGGGAGCCTGTCGTCTGTGATGCGCGCTGACGTGCGTCCTAGACACGGACGGGAATGGGCGGAGCAAAGGCGGGACATGCGCCCGCCTTTGCCCAATTGCGTGCCGTTTTTTTTAAAAAAACGCACGCTACAGCCAATGCCAGGCTTCAGAAAGCTAACCACACGCACGAGCGTGTGGTTAGCTTTCTAAAGCCCATACAAAAGGTCTCGGGCTGTGCGAGCAGTTCTGCGCACTGCAACGCTAGGCCCGAGACCTAAAAATGTCTTTTCGTTGCGCCTCGCTACACCACCCCTGTGATGGCGTAGCATTCTGACGCATTTCCAAGTTTACGATTCCTCATAAATGTGGAAATGCATCAATGGACATGGGTGTTGCGTGGGAACACCCACAGCAACACCCATGACACGCCCCTAACAGGCAAAGTGTTGCGTGAAAAGGAGCGATATTTACAAGCACACGTAAAGCCATGCAGGGTGGCTTTACGTATGCTTGTTAATATCACGCAGCAGTTTGCGCCGCCGGTGCATCACGCAACGTGATGCACCGGCGGCGCAAGGGGCTTGTAAATAAGCCCCTGGGAGTATAGGGTAGTCTATGAAAGAGGCATGCGGTCGAGCAAAAACTACTGACATTTGGTAATCCCCCAACTCCGACTTTGAGCATCCTCGGCGGCCACCGGTTTCTGAATAAACTTTGGGGACTGGCATTTATCATTTTGCAAATTAAGCCCTGCACTGGGTGAGGTTCTCATGTGGAGGGCGGTGGCGGCCATTACGATCTCCGCAGCCTCGTGGTCTCACGCGCGCCTCACAGGACTTCCTGGACAGCTTGGAGCAAGGAGACACTTGAACAGACAAAAGAGAGTCCTGTCAATAGGTGCACTCTCAAGATATCCTCTCACCCACCGAGGGAAAGAGAGGTGACTGCCCATCTTTTATGGTCTCTGTGTACTGTTTGCAGTAAGGAGCACAGTTGTCTGGGTGTTACATTAATGCCTGAATATTTAATCTTAGGTCTATCAGTCAGAGCTGCGTGTATAAGCGTAATTGCATGCTGGCATTTGTTTGGTCATCAGTAAGGCTCCCAGTTTTCAGTTGTTAATGATTTTTACAGATAAATACAGACAGAAAACAATGTGTTATCTGTTTGTATTTATTCTTAAAAGCGGAAAAATACTGAAAATCGTGTTTCTTGTGAGTGACTCTCTGTCTGTCTTTAACTAATTACAGACCAACAGCTGAGCGGACAGACAGCATGGGGAGTTAAAAAGCAGGATGAGAGCTCCGTAAATACAGGCATATGTTAATATATAAATGCACACACGTACATATATATATATATATATATATATATATATATATGTGTGTGTGTGTGTGTGTGTGTGTGTGTGTGTGTATATATATATATATATATATATTTTTTAACATAATGGTATTATTTAGCTGTGGGTGTAGTGTTTTGTTTTATTTGGCTGCCTAATTTGCTAAAACGCGACAGGTATCAATGTATGAATGCAGGTTCCTCAGTTAAATAAATGTGGGAATATACCATTTTACGACTCTATTTATTATATCTTTGTGACTCTTTGTCTACTTAATGCTGTATTGTTTTTAACTTTTGACTCATACGAATCCCTTCTTAAACCTCTTGTAAACGTACTCTCGCAACCTGTAAAGCGCTCTGATACCCTTGGATCTAGCTAGCGCTATATAAAACTAAAAAAAAAACACATTCTCAAAACACAAAATAAATATGGATAGGTACCAATAAGATGGCCCAAAAAAATATGGATAGATACAGATGGAAATGTTAGAAAAATAAATATCATAAAACCGGGAACCCTAGTCATGAGCCATGGAGGGGTAATTACTCTTAAGTTCTGTTTATAGCCCAGTTCTGAGACAAATTGGTCAAGGATGTTGAGAAGGACTTGTGTCGCCACTGTAGTAGTACTCACATGCAGCAGGATGGTGTGTTGAGCCCCTTAATCAAGTCAGTGGATCTAATTGCATCTGTCAGTGGTACTATGGCCTGGGCACAAGGAAATGTATAGGGGACCACCTTGTCTCATGTCCTTCTCTTGCATTACAGAGCTGGATTAAAGTATGTTTAATCTGTACTTTGAGGTGGAACCCATGGACTGTGGTGTATCAAATGCACTATGGGCACTAATGCAACAAAGGACCCCCCGCTTACCCCAGGTTAGGCAATAAAAATCACTATAATTGGAATGCATTTGGCCTCTCAAACACTTGGACCCAAGTGTATTGATGACATCTAAGCCCATGTATATGAACTTTGTATATGAGGTTTCCAAATCCACAATGCTTTGACGCAAGGGCATTTAATGTGGTCGAAAGCATTCTCCGTGTTGAGCACCTTCACCTCCGCCTTGTCCTCAGTATTGACATAACATTTTTAGGCTGCCTGCTATGCAGCAGAAGGCCAACATGCCTAAGTATACGAAAAGTGATGGGTGGAATGCTTGAATTAATTTCAGCCACTGGTAATTACTGCTGGTCACACCCCAATCAATTGTTATTTTTGCACACCATGCCACCTCAGTTTGGACCCAGATATATGCAAATCATTCTTGACTCTGCTCCAATGGGAACAGTCCAGCCTGAACTGCCAAGCCAGGTCCTCCCTAAACCCGAACACAAGCAACCCAGGACCGGTTTCATCCTTGGTATGGGTTCATCAGCAGGTATTGCCTGGTTCGTGACACAGTGCACGGGACTCGCATCTGGGCATGCCCGTCCCACTAAGGGCAACAAACTAAAGTATACAAAAAGTGATGGATGGAACTCTTGAATTAATCTCATCCACTTGCAATTATTCGGGCTGATCCTAGTCCATTGCTACCTCAGTTTGAACCCAGCTATATGCAAATCAGTCAGGCCAGCAGAACACAGGCATAAACAAGGCGCATTTGTTGTCTGTTGAAGGACATATTGTGGCTCATCAAGCACATACAGGGGCTTGGAGCCCACCCATAACTTACCATTGGTTGGCTTTCCTTGTCACCAGGGCCGGACTGGCCGTAGTGGGTACCGGCGTTTTCCCGGTGGGCCGGAAGAGTGGGGGCTGGTTTTGGACCGGTGGGGGCCGTTTTTGGTGCAGGGGGCCGGTTTTGCAGCAGTGCTGCAATATCGGCCCCATGTACCAAAAGCAGCAGCAGTGTTTCCCACCAGCCCCTGCTCCCCCCCCCTCCCTGGGGCCGGTCAGACTTGATTGCTAGGGCCGGTTTGCGTTCCCAGCCCGGCCCTGCTTGTCACTCTTGTTTGCCTGCTTCTTATTCCTGACCATGCTTGTCAGTCTGGTGTTTGTCTCTGCCATGAAGCATTGCTTCTTTACATCTCTTTTGATTGGTTGCCTTCGCTGTTTGCACTGCTTGCTTTTCAAGAACAACTTTTTTCATTTGTGCTAAGCCCCCCATGAGAGTGCGTGTGTTTTTGAACTGTCTCCTTTATGTAGTTCTCTCCCCCTGCACTCCGTGTTACTCTGTCACACGTCTGCTTCTCCCTGCCCTCCATGTTGCGCTCACCCATGTGCTTCTCCCCACTGCTGCCCCCACCCTCGCACTTTGTGTTGCTTCCCCCTACCCTCCTTCTCTCTTGCTTGTTGCTACTGTAAAAACAACCAGGTTTGGCAGTACTGTAGAGAAGCACCAAGAGTAGCCGGTGCGTGAAAATTATAACTATGTTCTGCTGTTTTGGAAATATCTGTTTATTTAATTTGCCCATTGCATTCAGCAGTTACCCCCGAGATTGTATGCTTTTATCTTCACTGCTTCACGGACAGGAAAACCGATGTATGGCCACTGTGGGGCAACTTTAGTCTCCCCATAGACAGGGGGGGGGGAGGGGAAAACACTGCAGCTGGTTTTGGTACCGAGAGCTAATATTGCAGCACTGCTGCAAAACCGGCCTCCTGTACCAAAACCGGCCCCACCGGTCCAAAACCGGCCCACCCTTCCGGCCCACCAGGAAAACACCCGGTGCCTGCGACAGCCAGTCCGGCCCTGCCCGTCCGGCCCTGCCCACAGACTCCCTTGTCTGTGTGTTATCAAGTGCCCTGGTGACTGTCCTTCGTGGACCAAGGACCGGTGTTGTGTCAGTGTGGACTCTTCTGCTCCTCGTTGAGTGTGGGATTTGTGTGGGCCAGCGCAGCACCTGCCAGATCAGACAGAAGCCCAACACTCATCTACGTGGAAGTGCAGGGACCTGGCCAGGGTAGGGAAGCATTAGTATTTATTTATTTATTGTTTATTTTTAAGTTTTATATAGCGCAAACTAGACCCGAAGGTACCAGAGCGCTTTGCAGAGTAAGCATCACAATAACATGAGATACATAGAGAGTAGAAACAAATATATAGTAACAATAAAGAAGTAAATGGTATATAAAGTAGGGTATATAAACTAAGAAGTAGGGTATATAAACTAAATAGCAACAGGTACCTGAGTTACATAAAACGTAAATACATACACATTATATAAAAGCAGAATCAGATAAATAGGAGGATATGTCAATGTAAAAAGTTCTGAGGTAGTTGTGGTAGGGGGTTGCCAGGGTGGGGAGGGTAGATGCACAATTTCTCCCCAAGGTAATGAACGAACATGGCATCTTATCGCTTATATACATGACAACGTAGCACTTTACAGAGTAGGTACAGCAACAAGAACATGAGGTATGTAGAAAGTAAATAAAAATATGATGACGGTAAAAGAGTAAATGATGTACAGTGGGATATGTAACGAGAATAGCAGCAAGTACTGAGTTACCGAGAGTGTTAATAAAAGAAATAGTGACAATAAATCGAGGCGGGATAAGAAAGACAGTGTACACTAAAGTTCTGAGGTAGTCTTGAAATGGAGAAGCAAGAGTCAAGAGAGCAGATGCGCAGTTTTCCCCGAAGTAAGGACCCATAGATTTACGTGGAGGGCGGGGTCAAAACAGCGAACAAGTGAATGTCCAATTCCACAGTGGGGGAGGAATTTGTTGGATAGAAAGATTTTTACTTCTTTCCTTAAGAAGGATGGGGATGGGTTGCATCTGATCTCAGTAGGGAGAGAGTTCCAAACATATGGGGCCAGTCCAGAGAAGGAATAATAATAAGTTTTCTTTTTCTTGAATTTTTGTGGCTTGAGAAGTAAGGATCTTGTACTTTTGGATGATCTGTTTCCACCCAAAAGGGTCAGTTTCTGGAACAGGTAGGAAGAGGAGCAGCGCTTTATGAGTCATGGAAGCAATTTTAAAATGCATACTGGCCTCGGAAGGTAGCCAATTCAGAGCTCGAAGGTCAGGGGCGATGTGATCACTTTGTTTTGATCCTGTAATGAGCCTAGCTGCTGCATTATGTGCAGCCTTCAGAGGAGCAAGTGAGGTTTTCGGGAGGCCCACAAAGGTAGCGCTGCTATAGTCTAATTTAGAAAGCACAAGTGCATGAGTTGCTGTTGTGAGGTCAGCCACAGGGAGGAGAGGTTTTAGTTTCCTAAGGATATGCAGTTGAGGGTTAGCTCCTCTAATGATGGCGCTGTTATGTTTATGCATGGAGAGGTCTTTGTCTAAAGTAATACCTAGGGACTTGGCGGAATCAACGATGTGTGGGGTGCAGTTCAAAGCAGAGTGAAGAGGTAGACAGTCTTTGACGTTAGAGGTGGCAGTGGGAGGAGCGATTAGTAAGAATTCAGTTGTAAGGGCATTGAGCTTGAGATAACTGCGAGTCAGCCATTGTTGTGTTAATGTTAGGGTGTTATTGAGGTTGTGGATATCATTCAGGAAGCTTATTCTCATGTAGAGTTGAGTGTCATCAGCATACATATGGCAGGAGATGTGGGAGCATTTTAGGATATCAGTTACGAGCTCCATGTAGAGGTTGAACAATGTCGGGGAGAGGATAGAACCTTGGGGACACCCAGTGATAGTGGAGCCAGCTCAGATAGAGTTGATTGATTAGGAAGCGCTGTGACCTGTTGTGTAGAATGGAGGAGAATCATTTTAGCACAGTGTCGGAGAGGCCCACATTAAGTTCTCGTAGGTCGAGCAGAGTAGCATGGTTGATGGTGTCAAAGGCTGCTGACAGAATTAGAAGGATCAGGAAGCAAGATTCATTCTAGTCAAGCAGGCGTACGGCATCATCGACAATGTGGACCATGGCGGTTTCAGTGCTGTGACCTGAACAGAAGCCAGACTTGCAATGGTCTAGGAGTTGGAATTGTTCAATGTGATTGTGTAGCTGTAGTAGCACACATTTTTCTAGGAGTTTGGCCAGGGTAGGGATGGATGTTGGAGATCAGGCGGTAGTTGTTGGGATCGGATTGGTCGGAATTGGGTTCTTTTAGGATAGGGGTAACCTGACCAGTTTTGAGGCAGTCTGGTAGGGAGCCTTGGGTTTGGAGGGGAGGGGATCGATGAAGCGGTTGGAGTATTTCAGGGAGGTAAGAAGATTTAGAGTGCCAATCTCATCGAGTGCTATGAAGCTAGACCAGGTGGCGTCATTTTTTAGAGAGATGAGGTGGTTATACAGGCAAGCCTCATGAACCATTGTGGAGGGGAGTAGGAGGGGTCCACTATCCTCCCAGCAGAACTCAATACCTTAAGGAAGGCTTGATGCCTCCAACCGTGAATGGTGCCTGCCACCATGATGCCGCCTTTACATATGCATCATAGCGGGACCCACAGAGGGAATTCGCAGAGTTGCAGAAGCTTGCAAGGCCCAACCCTGGGCCTACATAAACATAGGGCCAAACACCAGGGGCAACATTTTCGAATTGTGTAAACCTTGTGCAAAATGCAGTAGACATGATTTTTGAATTGTGTGTACCCTCTGCCAAAGAAAGTTGGAAGGCTTGATTTTTAAATTGCGTAAATCTTCAACAAAATACAGTGGACTGGGTTTTTTAATTTTATAAATCTGTGCTAATGAGAGGAGGGTTTCTAGGCCTACGTCTTCTAGACAGTGCTGTTGCGAGACATTTTATAAAGAACATGTAGGAGGAGCCTGGAGCAGCCCATTGCTTACCATTGATTGGCTTTCCTTGTCACTCTAATTTGCTTGCTTCTCATTTGTGACCCAGCTCATCAATCATGTGTTAGACCATGTCATGGAGCATTGCCTATTTACATATCTTTTGATTGGTTGCATTCACTGCTTCCACTGATTACTTCTCAAGAACATATTTTTCTTTTAAGGTAAGCACTGGAGGAAAGTGTACTTCTCTCTCTCTCTGCAGTCCGTATTGCTCTGTTGCCGTCTGCTTCTTTCCACCCCCCTCCATGCTGCACTCACTCAAACGCTTTTCAGCATTGCTTCTCTTATCCGCACACTCCGTGTTGATTACCACAGCCTCGTTTTGCTTCAGCCTTCCTTCTGCCGTCTCTAGGTTGCTTCCGTGCCCTGACCTCCCACGTGTTGCTTCCACATACCCCTCCCTACCTCCCCACGTCGCTTCCACCCCCGTTACTTCCTCTTTCTCCCATCCACTTTGAAAAATACATCTGCACATTTCAATTTGTTTTTAATTACTGATCCAACACGAATTGGTAACTAAAAATATAAAGAAACGTGCCCAAAGGCTTTTTTAAATCTTTAATCTTACTGCACACAGTACTTAATTTGAGCTGGTGGTTTCCGGTGTTCAGTACCGGCACTTCATTGCCAACACTTGCACTTATCACCATCTGCCACATGGGGGCACTGTTTGTCAGATTTAAAGATGAGCACAACAACACTTGCATATTAATTCAATATACATTGAAAATGGCTAAAACCTGCCGCCCAAGCTATTGTTATAGTGTTGGGTGACCTGGAATATTCTGAATTGTCACACTTGTAGGAGTGTGATGGTTAGTAGTTTTGTTGGTATTGTCATTGGCAGCACTGACAGTGGCAATGGGTAATGCAAGCTTCAGTGGATTCCTGATGAGGGCCCTGTCACTTTTTTTTTTTTTACAAATTAAGCACTGGCTGAAAAGCATCAGAGATGGTATGCAACATGGATACACGCAATTGGCAAAGCCAATAGGTTTCAACGGCGAGACCAAGGGCAGCACTGACAGTGGCAATGGGTAATGCAAGCTTCAGTGGATTCCTGATGAGGGCCCTGTCACTTTTTTTTTTTACAAATTAAGCACTGGCTGAAAAGCATCAGAGATGGTATGCAACATGGATACACGCAATTGGCAAAGCCAATAGGTTTCAACGGCGAGACCAAGGGCTTTGCCAATGCTTGTTTCATCTCTTGGTGGAAGAGTGAAAATACTCAACACCCAATCAGTTGCAAGGAGCGTGGGACATTGGTAAGCTCTCTCGAGTAGTGATTATGTCACAAAGATGCATGCTATGCAACATCCAGCCCAGCTAAGCCAGTTAATCCTGATTCCCAGGGAAAGTTCTGGGAGAAATTGTTAGAATCAGAACTTTCTCATGCTTTCTTGAAGCACATTTGACACCCGTCCCAGCCTGTTAGATTTTTGAATGCATTCCTGGGCTTCATTTTCGCTGTAGGAATACTGTGAACTCCCATAGCACGGAACCATGACACAAGCAGACTCTGCATATTAAGGGAGGAGTAACTGATCCGGTCCCAGTCTCAATGACATTTACTCTTCACTCATGTTATTGACACAGGCAAGCACCAAAAAAGAGGGTTTAAGGTATGTTGAACAGCACTCCAGAGTTTTCCTGTTATAGGACCGTGGCAGGACCAGTATTAGAAAGTTGGATGGATAGATGGATGAATGGATAGACAGACGGACTGACGGACGGAGGGGCGGAGGGCGAGCAGATGGGATGCTAAGTTATTGGATGGACGAAGGACAGGTGGATGGAAGGATGGATGGCTGGACAGGCAAACCTACAGATGGATGAACAAAAGGATGCCATGTGTAGGAAAGTGCCCCTTTTTCATGGTCACCGCTAACTTTTTGTCAGATACCTGATGCCAACTTGACTGAGTGTGTGCTGGGATCCTGCTAACCAAAAAGCCATTTAGTGACATTAATTAACAAGCATTGGCATAGCCAATAGGTCTCGCTTTTGGGACCTTATAAGTATTTAGTTATGCAGCACAATATCCTTGGTGCAACATCAACTGTTGCATGGCTAAACACTTATAAGGTCCCAAAGGCGAGACCTATTGGCTATGCTAATGCTTGTTTAACTTGGAGGTAACCCAGTGCCCTTTACAACACATGTTTAAATGGGAAACGGCTTCACTCTAGCTAGAACCCTGCCAGGAGGGCGCTTGAGCTGGACCATGTTGCCAGACATAGGGGTGCCCCTTTCCCTGGACCATCGCCGCAAGGCCCAGGGGTCCCCTGGCCTGCAGCGCTGGAATCTGGGTCATGTCTGCTGGGCCCAAGGGAGGAGGAGGATGGCCCATTTCCTGACCTTACAGCACTAGAGCCTGGTAAAAGTTGGAGGGGCCTCGTAGCGGGCAGCTGCACAGACTCCCAGTGCATTGTGCCGGCCTTGGCAGCAAAAGCGAGCTCACTCGAGTTAGGATTCTGAAATGAGGTCGTTACCTTCGGGGATTGGGGAGCGGCATGAGGCGTGTCGAGTGGTGTGCACTGAGTGTGGCTAGAGGACACTGGACTTTCCACTTCTCTCCCTCGCCACCTCCTCTCAGTAGAATGAATGCGCCCTTAACAGGTTCAGTCTCCAACAGCTTTCATAAGATGAGGTCGCGTGGTTGGGGAGGCCGGCGAGTGGTTTTTCACTTGAACCTCTCCTGATGCGTGCTCTGTGAACGACGTGGCGCGTGGAGGCCTATATTCACCATCCACGACTAACAACGCCCTCTGAAGCCTATTTCTGGAAAGACGTGCACATGCAAACGCACCCCAACTGTTAAGGTGGTCTTTAAAGTCTGCCCTAGAAGCCGTTCTGCATCCTTTCTTCAGGGGTTCCACCGAGGATATGGTGGGCAATAAAACGAGCCAGACACCCAAACATAGCACTGGAAACAAGTTCCTCAAATTCCTCCAGGAAAACACACACACTTTACTGGAAAAAAATGTTACTCAGTGTACTGTATGATACGCCATACCCCATGTGACTGACACCCCTGCGTCAACCCCACAGAACTGCCACCCCAATCAAATCCCCTAGCAGAAAGCATCTAAAGTTCGGAGTGTCACTCTACTGTCAAACTGCATCAGACGCATGAGGAAAACAAGCATTTGAAGGCACGCGCGGGGAGGAGGGGGCGACGCGAGTGGTGCGCGCGGCTCGCGCTGAAAGTTAATATAAAAAATTTAAAAAAATGAAGCTGATAGCCGCGCGGCCGTGAAAGTGACACGGCGGAGCGGCGCGAAAGTGAAAGGAAAATGAAGCTGACGAGGAGGGAGTGGGAGGAGGGAGGAGGGTATTCACGCGCTGTAGTGCACGTCGCGCATGCTTGTGCGCTTGCGAGCAGCAGGCGTGACCACACGCTCGTGCACCATGGCCTTTGCTTGCGCGTAACCGCAGGGTAAAGGCCACGACGCACGAGCGTGTGGTCAGCTTTTGAAACCCCCTTACATAAAGTCTTCGCCTTGCAGCGCTTGCGCGCTACTCGAGGCTCGACCTAAAAATGACATGGTAGTCAGTAACAGGAGATGAGGGGCTAGCGAAACACTGACAAGGTCATGTATTGACAATTACTCGTATATGGCATAGTAATCAGTAGCGGGAGACGAGGGGTAAAAGAAACATCGAAACGGACCTGGTCCTATTCGGAGAAGGCACGCACTTACATACAAGTAAGGTGCAAGCCCCCTTCCCAGAAAACTTACTTCATAGCTGATCGGGACCTTGCCGTCTGACCTACCCGCCTCCATACGGCCTGGAACGCTGGGGCTGCGAGGCGGCGTCCCTCTTATAGTGATGCCAGTCACGTGACACGCGTCACTTGCAAGCAGTATCTGGTCTGATTGGGCTGAGCAGCCAACGCGGCGGCCATATTGGAAGAGGGAACTCGAACCGCATTTATAATCTCTAAATGCAAATCTGTGATCAAAGCTAGGGAAAAATAGGTAATGTTCGGCAATTATTACAGACCAAAGTGCCTATCCTCTACCAAAGGCCATTGACAATCAGTGAGGTCTCTCGTGCTGGGAACCCTAAGAAGTACTGTAATGGCTATATAGATGTTGGGTCACTCGGTGGCCATCTGAGGAGTGGTAAGAGTGCTGGTGTTGAAGGGATGACAACCAGGAGTGGTGTATGTCACTAACCCCAAATGGCACTGTAAAATGGATAGAGGAAAGTAACCGGGTAGTGAGTGTTTCGCTAGCCCCTTGTCTCCCGTTACTGACTATCATGTTTTTAGGTTGAGCCTGCGCTGCTCTGCGAGACTTGTAGTGGAGTAGGGTATAGAAGCCCCGCCCACTCTCCACCCATGTTTGCCATTGGCTTGTGTCATTCTCCGTCCTAAATGCTGGCTTCTGATTCGTAAATAGGCTTGTTAGCCCCTCCTTAGTACTGCCTTCTCTTCATTTGTCACCTCCCATGGCGACAGGCCCTTTTACTTCGGTTGTTACATGGTACGTGTTATTTAGACTGTGATCATTATTTTCTTTATCCAGTTTCTCTGGAGGCACGACGTGCTTTGGTGCCTTCTTTGGAACACCGCCCTCCCTCCGTTGTCCATGCCTTCTTTACCCCCCCCCCTCCCCACGCCCTCCCTCCTGTTGTCCTCTGGAGATGATTAAGCTGCTGCAGACCCCCTGGGAGGAGAGATTTAAGGTAAGAAAACCAAGCAAAGGGAAACGTACCGGCGACTCGCAGCTCTCCAGCTGAGCAGGCCTGAGAGGACACTACTCTTGGGCACTGACTATCACGTTGGCATCACGTTTGCCACCCCCCCCCCACCCCATGCAGCTTTGTTTACACGCCTGTTAATAACTGCATCTTCTCTCTCCATTGAACATCGTCATGTTTGTGTTCATTTTGCAGGTAATCCCGCCAGTAAAAAGATTTGGAACTGCAAACGGTGTAATGTATAATCCTCAATTATAGGGCGTCGCCTGGGTGTCACGGCCAGTCTCCGCCCTGAGAAACAAGCCTCTTTCAGCAGGGTAGGGGTTTTGTTTTCCTGACGAGATAAGGCGGACGCTTGTAAACAGACGCCTCAGTAGGCCTGCGCGCGGCAGGGGGAGGATGTGCTGCTCCCGTAGATAAGCACGGGAGCCCTCCTAGTAAAAGTGAGGTGCACAAGTGTTACAATCTCTGTGAAACTCCGCTAAACGGAGAGCTGGCAGGTGGGAAAGCCACATTCAAAACTTTCTGATGTCCTGCTACGTCACTGTGTGCCAAATGAACCCAGAATATACTCCCCTTGAACGTCGAGTTGAAAGCAAGCCTTATTACTTACAAACGTTTCCTGACATATTGTTGCAAGTGTTAGAGTTACATTCCTCATTTTCCTACTCTGAAATGGTAGCCATTTTTTTAGGTGACAGTTTGTTCTGTTACTGAGTAAGGTGTCAAAGTTGTTGTTGAATAAAATGTGGACACCTTTTATTTTGCCTGATCCCTGGTTGCCATTAATGTCTTCTGCAAACAGAACCCGGCTGCTCGTGGGCCAGCATGGGAAGCTGTTTGGAGAGCGAGCAATTGAGTCTTCCATGTTTAACATGTAAAGTGCCACGATTTAGCTGCTTCAGAGCACTTTGTGAGAGATTCTTTGGGGATAAATCGAAAATCGGGCATGGATCTGGCCTTCGGGAACCAACGCTCGACACCCCTGACCACAGCAGAGAAGACCGCCCTCTCTCCCGTTGTCTGTGCCTTCTTTACACCCTCCCTCCGCCCTCCGTCCCGTTGTCTGTGCCTTCTTTACCCCCTCCCATTGTCGTGCCTTCTTTACCCACGCCCTCCCTCCCGTTGTCCGTGATGCCTACCATTTGCAATGCAATAGGTCTCGCATTTACGCGAGTTTGAGCTATTGGCATTGTAAATGACATCGCCTTTTATTTATGTTTTGGGTTTTAAAACATAAATAAAACGCATTGTCATTTACAATGCCAATAGCTTAAACTCGCGTAAATGCAAGACCTATTGCATTGCAAATGCTTGTTAATTAATGTCACTAAATGGCTTAAAGAACATCACGGCCATAGTACCCCAGGGCAGGGTACTATAGGGCTCAAAGTTATTTTGTTGTAAAGAGCGAATCATTTCAAATTGATCAAAAGATATGGCTATAGTGCCCCGGGTTAGGGTATTATAATATTCAATCCTGGTGTATTTGGGCTGCATTGCGGTCAATAGACAGTAGTGCATGATGTATCTGCACTTTATATTTACTTTTAGGATCAGAACACACGCAGCATTGGGGGCAATTTTCACAATAGTGACATGATACTGCACGCATTACTCATTCCACCCCGTGGCATGACGTGTGTTTCGCACCTTCACAATGAGAACATGAAAGTTTAGTTCACCACGTTAACGGCCATTTGACACATTGTTCTAATCAATGACTTTGGTTGACTCTTCCTCCCTCAAATTGACCGCGACCCTCCATCTTGCCTAAGAAACATTACTTTGCCTCACTCCAGGTAAGTTACTTCTATGCCAAAACATAGTTCCTACTACATCACGTATGCAAGCCTGTTGTTCACCAGTTCACGTGATCGGATTTGACGTATGCATTTGTACCATAATCCACAGGGTACCTCTACGAGTTGCGACTTAGATTTTTTAACGAATGTCTGTTGAGCTTTGCACTGAGAGTATTGGTTGTCTCATTGTCAAGCCGAGCAGGCACACATCACCTTCTAAAGAGGCACTAGTGAGTTCATCTTTGTACCGTTATGGTGGACCTAGTCCCTTGTTTTTTAATGATCTGCTGCTTGTATTTCTCCACCTTGTGTTTCCCTCTCCTCTAGGTGGATCCGTTGGCCGGCAACACTTTAGGGGTAGGCCGGTGAACATTGTTAGGACATCCTATACTAGAAGGGAGGCCTGAAGCCTCAGACAGGGGCACCAATTGACAGTTTATAATGGTCCTGACAAAGTGCCACCCGATCATTGGGCTGTCAAGGCACGAAACATGCTGTCCACATTTCACTAGTAAGCTATCCTGGTACTTGAAGACCACATGATAGCACCACTGTTTTTACTTAGTCCTGGTACCCTTCTCCTATAAAGATTTGTCTTGAGGATACCAGAGCCTATTTTAGTCACCACTCACTCATCTCACTTGACACACTATCATCTAGCCCCCACACTTGCACTCATCTATACGGCGTCCTCGGATCAAAAGATCTCCGACAAAGAGCCCCCAGGCCCGTCAGGCTTTGCAGCGCCGGCCTGACGAGGAGCGCCCATTGATGAAGCATGACACCCTAACAGGTGTGTGAGGGCACCAAGATCTGACCTTCAGGTCTTCCTGCGACAGTACTAACAGCCACCTGGTTCAACCTGTGGAGACCACTTGGCATAGAAGGAACTACCCCGACCTTGATAATTATTTAGTAAATGGATGGACAGAATGTCAGATGGGTGGATAGATAGATGGCCTAAATGGCTCTAGAGAACCAAAGGTAGATGGATGAACAGGTGAATGGATGAAGAGATAGATAGATAGATTTCTAGCAGTGAGCCAGGACTTTTAAAATCCTCTTGATACAGGAGGTGTTCGGGGTGTCCTTTTGGGGTATGAGGATCAAACTCTGGGGACTAGACTACAGAATTCTACCCCTCTTTAAATTTCTACAAGGGCCAACCTAACACTTTCAAGCCTTAGGGCTTCATTTAGATCTTGGCGGGACTACCGTCGTCCCACCGTGGCGGCGCTCCCAAGTACTCCGTTGAGCTGACGGCGGTCCGAATGCCGTATTTAGATGTTGCAGCAATAGATAGGTTCTCGCCTCTGTGGCGTTCTTCTTAGCTGGCACGCAGTACTCCATCAGATTGGTGGGTTTGCATCAAGATGATTAAGATGTTCCCAATGTGCTGGCGATGTCCTGGTGGCAAAGGCCTTATGGAGTGAGGCAATGATGGTGTGGAGACAGGTAAGTAATACTCATCATTATCTCAATACACATACATATGTTCTGCATGTGTCATAATGTAAATGGAGGCAATGTACATATAGCATTGCACAACAACAACATACACACACTATTGCATGTACACCCACAGGCACAACACCCACAACTACTACCACTAAAATAATTTTTTTATGTGGCAATACATTTTACCATGATAAGTGGTAAGATGTATGTTTTATCAACATAAGTGGTACATTTACCACGATAAGTGGTAAGATGTACACTCATGCATTACACATAAAAATGTATTGTAAGAGCTATGCAAAAACACACAAGGAGATAGCTAATGTTACCACATGATTTATAGTGAGACAAGTGACACAAAAGCATACCTTAGAATCCGGTGAAAATGGGGTGGCTGAGGGTCATGATGAAATGGCACAATGGCATTCTAGATGGAAACGGAAGTGGGAACCCGAAAAAAGGTAAGTTTTCACTTCTTTTTCATCGTTTCTGTCAAGCTTGGAGGTTTCCGCGCCACAGTTGCCTCGAGGCACATTGTAATCAGGAAGGAGGGAATCTTGGTGGCAATCCCTCCGAAAGCCGCTTCTGATTCTGTCGACGCAGTAAAAAGATCCTGGCGAAGGCGGCTAGACTGTGACCGTCTTTCCTCCAACAACCCACTAACATCTAAATACAGCGGGCGTACTACCAAGCCGGCAGGTGGAAAGACCGCAGAAAAAGCGACGGCGGGACCAGTTCCGCCAACATTTAAATCAGGCCTTTAGCCAACCTCCCTGCTACAGGTACATGCCTGATGAACAGCACATGGAGGCTGTACCCGAATCAATGCGCTTTATAAATGTCCTTATCCTTCGAACTGTGGATGGATAAGTTCAGTAAACAGATAGAGAGGTGTGCTGGAAAGGCTATTAAACAGGAAATGTGTACATTTACCAGAAGAATGCTTTGTTGGTCAATTTACAAGACCAAGACCCAAGAAAACAACAGATTTATCCATTTAGCCCTTCTACTGGCAAAAGATTTATAGCAATACTTTGGAGGGGGGCAGCACCCCCTACAGAAGAATGTCGAAAAAGACGGGACTCAGTGGGCCGAATAGTGGGGCATTTCTCGCCACACATGGTAAAGAAAAACAAGCATTGACAACACGAATAGGTCTCGCCTATACAAGAGCTATTGGCTTTGGAAATGTGTTTTAGCCATGTTGTACACCAGCGTGGCTGCTGTTCAGCATGGCTAAAAGTTAGTGGCATAGAGGAGAGTGGTGTGGAGTGTCGTAGAGTGTAATGGAGAAGAGTAGAATAGAATGTCGTAGAGGGGAGTGGCATAGATTGTCGTGTACTGGAGTGGCATAGAGTGGAGTCGCGTAGAGTGGCATAGAGTAGAGTGGACTGGAGTAGAGTGCATTGACGTAGAGTGTTGCAGAATATAGTTGCATATAGTGCAGTGGTGTAGAGTGCAGAGGCATAGAATTCAGTGGTGTATAATGCATCATCGTCGAATGCAGTAATGTCGATTAGAGTGTTACACCGTGATAAAGAACTTCAAGTTGTAATCTACCAGAATATCATGTATGAATATCACTCTACAACATCATAGCCAGAATATCAGCTACCACAATATTGCACATGTAAATGTATATAGGTGTGCACAGATATACTATTCATACCGCATTTATGTACCTAGGTGATATACATAACTCTGAGGTATGTAGCTGAACACTTAAGTATAGTAAACATAAACTTACCAAATGTGCTTGTCTTAATGATATTGTGGCAGTCGATTTTCTGGTGACAATATTTTTCGTAGGACAATTTTTTTGTATGCAATATTGGACCCGTGTATGTCAGGTTATCATTATCAAAATTATCGGCAGATGACAATATAACGTCCTAAATATTATTTACAAAAATATTGAACCATTGGATGTAGATATTAATACCTCCAATGGGGCAATATTTTTGTCAATGATATCTAGGACATATTGAGTCCGGAAACTCAATATTTTGGTTATAATGTTCTGGCACCATACCATTCAGACATGTAAGCCCTCTTCCTCCATTATTGGAAGGGTTTAGGCTAGATGGGTATTACCAGGTTCATCACACGATTGTCCCAGATGAAAAGAGCTGATTCTGAATTTCCAAAGGCAATTATGATGGACCCAATATTAGTGAAATGGCTGGGTCCCTCCTCCCTGACTCCAGCGGATCACTGACAGAATATCGAAACCACAAATACCGTGTGGACAGAATAGCGTGTCAAAAATATCGAGGACCAAAATATCGAGAAGGTAAGTGCAAATATTTAAGTATAGATTTATTATTCTTAACTCCACATCTACATACCATGAAGATATATATAACGTCAAGGTACATATATGTGGAGTTACATATAGTAAAACTTTACTTACCTATAGAAACTTTTCTTGATAATATTTTTGTCCTCGATATTTGTTATACAATATTTTGTCCCACAATCTTTGTGTTTTAGATATTTTGTCTAAATACCACTCCAGCAAACAGAGAGAAGTCTTGTGACTAAAGCGGGGATGCTGATTGGGTAAATCCTAGGCTGGCCTGAAACTCTCCATCTGAGCAGGACCAATGACATATCCCGACCTTCAGTCAGAGAGTTTCGAACATTGTCCATGGTGGTTCACTTAGGCAAAGACTGAGGTTATCCAGATGGCACAAGCCGAGTGAAGGTCTGTTTCCTTTTGGATACATACTTTGATGGCTTCAAGCTGAAGTCTGACGTAGTCAGGAAGGTCGGAGTAATCCCAATGGAGATCACCATAGACCTTCTCCTCCGATGTAGAAAGCTCTTCGGGCAGTCCTTTGATGAAATGATGCACTGGATCTTTGGGTCGGAAAGCACTCTCTTCCAGTCTGAGCTGTGGAGTGGGTCCCACTCTTTTTTTCCGCATAAAGGTTTCTACATTAAGCCAATCAGAATCATCATTGTCATGTTCAAGTGTTTCCCTCCTGGTTGAAGTCATCTCTGAGGTTCATTTCTCCAAGACAAGGACATCTCATCTCACATGTAGCAAGATGGATCTAATCTGTAACCAATCTAATTCAAATATATAATCTAATTCATAGTAGTGATGGGAAATGTTCTAAGGAGCCAGTGCTCTCTGAGAAACACATGAAGATGTCACCCTATGAGCTGGGCCGCCAGTTTGTTGGTGTCAGGTTGAGGTGGGATTTCGATGCTGTGCTCTACCAACAGTCACTCCATCCAAGCTGAGGCTAGACCCGCTGCCAGTTCCACAGAGGTATTTGGCTCTTGCTCGGGAATACTGCCAGAATATTGTAGCCAAAATAGCAACTTCAAAAATATCATGAAGGTAAATATAGATTTTCTGAACTGAACTCCACATATATGCTCATTGACAACATATATATCTTCACGCTATGTAAATGTGGTGTTAAGAATAGTAACTCTATACTTACCTATATACTTACCTTCATGTTAATTTGGTGGCAGGAACTTTGCAGACAGGTCCACATTCAGTATTTGTAGCGATGCGCTAACGCTAACCTTCAGCCAGTGTACAGGAAGATTAGACGCCCCCACCCCCCAAAACCTCTCCTCCCTGCATCCCAGTGCGTCCTGCTCCAAATGCCTCATTTCAAGGACAGTCAGTAATTCATGTTGTCAGAATGTCCTGGCTGGGTGCATGTGCTGGAAGTCAGCAGGAGCCCAGATAGATCTTGCCACATCTTTTCTTCAGACTCAGCAGCCCATCAGGGGAAACAAAGATGTGCTGTGCGAGTCTCTTCACAAGCAGCCCAAGAGGCAAGCTGATATATGAAAAGATTCCACTTTTTCAAGCTCTCTAATAAAAGGCAAATGATTTCCAATGAAAGACTCATGAAAATGTAAAGAGGCAACAAAATAGGGAGAGGGCAAAAAACAAAATATCTAATTCAGGGGTCTCCAACCTTTTCTTTTAAAAGAGCTACTTATGTTCAATGAAAACCATCCTGAGCTACTGACATTATTAGAATTGTTTTAGTGCCCACGTCACACAACAGAAAAGGTTACACTAGTGGCCATCACATGCAAGATTACCAGCAGTAATCATCTCAGTGCTTTGGGCACTGTTGCCAACAGTACTGTAAAAGAAAATTGTCAATGTGGAAAACGTCTCCATGGCCTATACATAAAGCCATAGCTGCAGTGCCCTGGCACCGGGTAAATATCAATAATCAGTCTACAACACCGCATGATTCATCACTCAAAAATCAGCTTTAAATATAGTTTGGAAATGAAACCATTTTTCTTCAAACATCAGCTTATGATTTTTTAAATACTAAAATACACACATTTTCATCTCAAATACACACTTCTAATTTAGTAGGCTGGGCTGCATACAGGAGAGCTACTTACAGGAAGGTGGAGAGCTACCAACAGCTCACGAGCTACTCGTTGGAGAAGCCTGATCTAATTGGTACAGAAAATATATAATGTATCATATACACATAGGAGAATGGGTACAATGATGTTAATAATAACCATTCACACAGCACACAGTTCACAATGGGATGTTTTTATCTCTTACTAATGGGTATTAATTACTAGGCAATCAAATGCTACCTATTTAACAATTTTATAAGAAGAAAATCGTGATGTTAATCAAACAAGGATCCAAATGTATCCCTTGCAGGCTACCTGTAGATGTTTTCAGCAGGGACGCAACAGACTTAGCTATTTTACTTTGACTGAAACTTGTGGTTTCCATTTTACTCAAGACTTTGCAACTAACACATTTTTCCCCTCAGCTATCTTACTAGCATATAAACTACTGACCTACAGGTTACACACCAGTGCTTAATTTGTATAAAAGGTAAGTCAAGGCCCCTTCTCAGGGGGCCACTGCAGCCTGCACCACCCATTGCCCCTACCAGCGCTGCCAATGACAGTATCAACACAACTACTAACCATCACACTCCTACAAGTGTGATAATTCAGACTATTCCAGGCCCCCAAAGCTATAATAGTGGCTTGAGCGGCAGGTATTATTCTTTTTTAATATATGTTGACTTATTAAACACTGTTGTTGTGCTCATCTCAAAATTAGATAGACAGCACCACCATGTGGTGGACTGCCACTAGAGCAGGTACTTACAATTAAGTGCAGTGTCGAGCACTGGCAACCACTGTCTCAAAATAAGCACTTTTACACATGCTACCCTGCAGAGGGAATTATAACCCTCTAAGCTGTTTTATGTTGTTTCAAACCTGTGACGAGCAGATAACAGTAGTTACCACACATGCAGGAATTATGTGTTTGCTGGCTAACACAGCACTCTCAGGTTTCCCTGGATAAATATCAGCAGATCAAGCCAGCCAAAATATAGTGGGGGGAAAAATGTGCACTAATTCCCGGGGTATGCGAATATTGCTATGAGAACCACCAAAATCTGCAATGTTATTCCCCATTGTCAGGGACGGACTTGTAATTGGGTGCCATTTATTCCCCTGGAATTATGGCTCATTGTCTACGCAGCAACTCACAATCAAAAGAGCAACTAAATCATTGACCACTACATAAAAAAATGGAAACAACATTATTACATTGGGGTTAAAGGTCAGTAAAAAAATGCATTGAATTGAATCAAATATATTTAATAATGAATTCTGTTTCAAATAATAAAACAGAATAACAAAGTTTAAGGGAGGTTCCATAAAATATATTATTTACATATTTATTTTTTACTTTTTTGACATTTAAATAAATAATTAAGAAGAAGGGCTAGCAAAGATATGGGGTGACCCAAAATGAATAAAAATAGGTTAAGAAAAACGATAAAAACAATAAATAAAGCAGAACGTAATAAATGGAAATTTTATAAAGTGGTCCAGGGGTGCCCCTAGATAATTATTTACAAGCTTTATTTTTAATGCAATTAAAATACTATGTACCATAATTAAAACTGGGCTTACTATAATGTAAAAATAAGACTTTAGAAAGTAAAATGAATTGACTAATTATGCAGCGATATTTACGTTAATATTAGGTTTAGGGTTGGAATGAAAAATAAATGCATTTTAAAATAAATAAAGAATTAGGGTCATGAGAGGTACTAGGTTTAGATTAAAGGTTTAATAATCCATTAAATGCATTTAAAATTAGTTAACCATAATGGTTAGGCTATGGATGATAAATTAGAAATCTCTTACATAAAAAAGAAAATGGTTACACTTCAAATTAATTAAATAATTCTTATCAAAACGTTTTTTTTTATAAAAAGTGTCAATGCCCATGTATGGAATGGGCAGGCAAAATGTAGTGGGGGTCAAGGTAATGTGCGGAGGCCCCCCAAGAGACAAAGATTTATGCTGGCTTACTATGCAGGGCACCCAGATTTGGGCATCCATCAATTGCCTGCGCGGAAGGATAATAAGGTAAGGATTTGTTTCTACGCACTGTTCAGATGCCTCAGGAGTTAGGGATTCATGTTTATTACGCAGGGCACCCAGAGTTAGATATCCACTGATTTGCTGTGTAGAAGCATGACATGTCAGAGATCTGTGTGTTTGAATGGTGCAGATGAACCAGAGTTAGTGATGCTATGTTACAGGCATTTGAATAACAAATGCTTACAACTAAAACAGCTTCTTAGTGCAGCAAGGGCTGCAGACTGCCTTTCTTCTGGACTGCTTGGAGCCAGTGCTTAATTTGAGCCGGTGGTTGCCAGTGGGGGTCACCAACACTTATTTTTGGGGACCGCCACTTATTTTTCTGCATGGGAGAGCAAGACAAGGAAAAACAAAAAAGCAGGAAGATGGAGGAAGAGAAAGATGGGAAAACCATCATAAAGGGAGAAAGCAGAAGCCTGTAAGACCGAGATAAAAGGGCAGGGAGTGCCTGGTAGTGAATTCAAGAGGAATGAGGTGGATTCAAGACTAGCAGCCTTGGTATTCGCTGCACCAACATTTAATTGCACCGGTCCTGGGTTTAAGAGCAGAGCATTGGGCACCGGCACTCATTCCATTAAAAATTAAGCACTGCTTGGAGCATAGCATATGGAACTGCATGTAGCTAAGTTGGCATCACCACATTGCAAAGGGAGGCTCCTGGTCTAGAATCCCAGGCTAGACTTTTTCTAAAAGTCACGTGTCTCTTCAGTAGTAGAACATTCCAGAGCCTACTCCCAGGACTGAACATTGTCTTCTGTTACCAGTGGCTCGTTTAATTCTCGGTATCACTCAGAAGCCTTTAGAATCTGAGTGGGGCGTCTACCCGGAGTACAGCCAACCAGAAGACTCTTCAGAAGGACTGGGGCTGATGACCAAGCATATTTATGTAAGAATGAGAACTTCATGCAAGAACGAGCAGCTTGTGACATTTTTGCAAGTGGGAAAGATATGGCTCCATCTGGGGATCATGGCAACTGCCCTTGCTGCTGAGTTTTGTAGCTAGGGTGTGAAGTAGGTGGGGTATGAACAAACATCAGCAAAGCCCATAGATCTTGCCTTTTAAATGAAAGTGCTAAGCCTTTGGCCTTTGCCAATACTTGTTTGTAAAGTATTGTTAAAAAACCAGTAAGGGGTGGAATTAGCATTATTTGCTTTTGCATCACTATGCAAAATATCTGCAACAGTACTCAAAATGACACGCAAATGTGTCATTTTTAATGATGGGCAGAATGTCCTGTTCCGCCCGTGAAATTGGTGGAATTTTGTCCACTCAGAGTTACTCTTTAACGTGGCATTCTGGACAAATTCCACCAATTGCCTTGCAGTGGAATTTTTCTCCTGCGTGGCCCCAGAATGTGCATTCTGGTGAGCACGCGCGAAATTTGACATCCCCTAATTCGATTTTCTAGCACCAGCAGTCACCAGCGTTCGTGAGCGGTCGCAGTAAGTGGTCCGCCATTCGAGTAGATTTGCTGCCACTTGAGTAGATATTCTACTCGAGCAGCAGAAAAATCAACTCAAATGTCATGCACTCTTGCGGAGCACATGTGCCGTTCGTGCTGATTTTCAGCGCTGCTCGCACTACCGGCGCTAAATTGTTGCGCTTGCAGTGCGAGCTGCATATCCCGTTGACAGAATTACGTTTTTTTCTGTAACTCTGCAGAATTCCACAGAGGGAAACTCTGCGAGTTCCGCCTAACCATAGTCATTTAGCACGAGATACATATTTGCATCAATTTTTGATACGAGGACACCATTAGCACTTAAAAAAGTGCAATAAACAAAAGCACCATGAACAACAGTTTGTGTTATGTTGTTCTTATGTGCATACTGTAAATTTTTATACTGAATGGCACGTAATTACACAGCATGGACTAATGATGTAATTTCAGGAATCTGGTGCAACAACATAATCCAAAATTCCCAAAATTAAGTAAATTACACCCGCATAATTAAAAGTCTAAAAGAAATTAAAAGAAACAAAACTTGAAAATACTGGAGGAAAAGCAAGCACACATCTTAAGGTATCTCAAAACTAAATATTGAATTATATAAAATTTTGTACAGGAAACTCCAAACAGAAATAAAAAAAAAGTGGTTGCATTTGAACTAGTTTAAACATAACACACAGGACTTGTTGCAGATACTTAAAAATAACAGAACAGCTGTTTGAGAAAGTGTCCAAATTTAAAAGAAAATGCTTACTATTTACTTTCCATGCGACTTGATCTAGCACAAATACTCTGACTATTTGGTGCTCAGCAGCAGCGTGGGGAGGAGATTCATGGGCCTCCATCAGAAGAGACATCACCTTTCTTGCACCTCTAAGTAAACCTTCGGCCTTAAATAGCGGCTGAATGGGTGCAGAAGCCTGCCTTCTATGCCATGAATGGTGCCTTTGTGTGCCAAAGCCTGGGCTTTGAGGAGGCAAACATGGGAATGCAGGTGATAGAAGAAAACCAACAAAATAATGTCTGCTGTTTCTTCAAACCTGGCAAAAATGTTGCTGTGCTTTTACATACATGCTGTGAAGGGAGGGGAGCAACACAGAAAGCACGTGCTGAAGGGATGTGAGGGGTAGCAGCACATGGGGGAAAAGTAGTTCCCTGATGTGAGCCATGGAAGGTTACAAAATCATCCAGTGAACAGCACTGTAAGAAGCTATGCTCCGGGTGGTGCAGGGAGGGGGGCAAACACAAGATGAGGAAGGAATACCATAGAATAAGAAGAAGCTAAATCTTATTGACAAGAAAGCCAACACATGATAAACAATGGGTTGACCCAAAGCCCACTAATATTGGTTATGTATATAATAGGTATTCGAAATCAACCAGCTAAAACAAGCCTTGTCAACACCAATAGGTTTGGCATTTAAGTCAATTGCTTCTGCGTGGATTCTTTGTGTAGTTGTGTGGATCACAGATTTATTAAAGATTCAGACATACAGACAAAGCCACCTGGTTTGGTTTGAACATGTACAACTGCATGACAAAGAGTGGGTTTCTGTGTTATTAGCTGTGCTTGATGCTGTGGTCTCTTTGGCGCTAGCAGCTGTTGTTGTTCATGTGGTGTCTTCAGTGGTGAAAGCTGTTGTCACTGCTGCTGTCCCTGATGTGAAGGTAGCTGTGGTGACTGCTGTGTAGACAGCTGTGGTTACTGTTGTTGTCTCTATTGTGGTTACTCCTGTGGTCGCTCTTTTGGTCCCTGCTATCATGACAGCTGTTGTTACTGCTCGGTTCCCTGCTGTGCTTCCAACTATTGTCACTGTTGTTGCTGGCGTAGTTGTAGAAGATGTCATGACACTGTTGTGGCTCCTTTTATTATTGCTGTAGGCCCGGCAGTGGCAGGCGTCATCACAGATGCTGTTGTTTCTGCAGTCGCTGCAAATGTGGTTGATGCTGTTGTTCCTGCCAAGGTCACAACTGTGGACCATGCCGTGGTGACAGCTGTGGTCACTGCAATAGTCACAGCTATGGTTTCTACTGTTGTCCCTCTTTATGTGGCTGGTGTCATTGCTGCTGTTGCCCTTGCTATTATGGCAGCTGTGGCTGTGACTGTGGTCACTACTGTGGTCCCTGCTGGGTTGGTAGTTGTATCTGCTGTTGCAGCTTAGCAGTAGTGAGTACTGTGGTAATACCTGTATCTGCAGGTATTTTTTGCTGCTGTGGTATTGGTTGTTGTGGTAGCTGTTATGGTTGCTGCGTTGGCAGATGTTTTTGTTACCGTGGTCCATGCTGTGGTTCCAGCTGGGCTTTCTGCTATAGTTCCTTCTGATACAGTTGCTGTTATCCAGCTCTGCTTCATGTTGTTGCGCCTACCATAGTGGCAGCTACGGTTGTTACTTTGTTTCCTGTTAAGGAAGCTGATGTTATGGTAGCTGTAGTCACTGCTATTGTGGCATGAGTGTTTGCTGTTGTGGTCCCTGCTGTGACGGAAGATGTGGTTGCTGCTGGGGTCACTGTTGTATTTACACAGGCTGGATTCCTGTTGTTGTGACAATTGTAGTCTCTGCTGTTTTCTATATCATGGTTGCACCTGTGGTCACTACTGTAATCCTTGCGGTGGTGGCAGGTATGCTTGAAGCTGTCATTACAGACATGGTCCCCTCTATTCTTGCGATTTTTGCTGTATACGTTGTTGCTGTTGTTTTGGCTATGGTCACCACTGTTGTGGTTACTGTTGTGGCTCATGTTTCTGCAACTATGGTCCCTTCTGTTGTGGAATCTACTGTTGAATGTTGTTGCCTTCATGGTGGCATCTGTGTTTAATGCTGTTGTTCCCGCTCACGTTGCAGCTGTGGTCTCTGCTGCAGTCCCTTCTGTGCTCCCATCTATCATGATTTCTGTGTTTACCATTGATAGTTTGGTCACTGCTATTGTGGCAGCTATCATTGCTGCTGTTGTGCCTGCTGTGATGACAGTTGTGGTAATTACTGTGGTCTCTGCCTTGCTATCAGCTGTTGTTGCTGCTGTTGTCCCTGACATGGTGGCAGCTATAGCTGCTGATGTAAGTAGATGTGTGGTTGCTGCTATTATACGTATGGTAGTTGGGCCTATTTTTTTGCTACATTTGTTTCAACCTTGGCAATTCTTGTCGAGCTGTGGCACTAACTCTGATCTCTGCTGTGCTCCCTGGGGTGGCAAATATTGCTGCTAGTGTAGTCCCTGCTGTTGTCGCTGCAGTAGTTGGTGCTGTGGCTTTAGCTGTTGTAGCCACTCTTTTCCCTTAAGATGATGCTGTTGTCACTGCTGCGACCCCTGCTACAGCAACGGTTGTGGCAGCAATGTTCCTTACTGTATTACCTGCTGGAATGGCAGGTGAGATTACTGCTGTCAACACAGCTGCTGTTGTTATCGCCGTCACTGCTATGGTGGCATATATTGTGCTGCTGTGGTTGTGACCATGGTCATTGCTTTGCTCCTTGTTGTTGTGACAGTTCTGGTCACTGCTGTTGTCCCTGCAATAGTGGCAGTTGTTGCCATTGCAGATGTGGCCCTTCTGGTGGCCAGAGCTTTTGTGTAGACTTTAGTTAATGCTGTTGTGCAAGCTGATGTTTTTGTTGTGGTCCCTGATGTTGTTATAGCTGTTTTCACTATTGCTGTCACCCGTTAGTTTGCTGCTGTGGACCCTGCTGCTACTGCTGTCACTGTTCTGGTCCCTTCTGTTGTGTCAGTTGTATTCCCCGCTGTGGTATCAGCTGTTGTTGCTGCTATGACAGTAGCTGTGGTAGCTTTTGTGGTGTCCTTAGTTGCAGTTGTTGTTGCTGTTGTGGCAGCTGATGCTGCTGTGTGATCTCTGCTGCTGTTACTGATTTTGTCCCTACTATATTGGCAGCTGTGACCACTGCTGTGGTGGGCATGCATGGAAGAGAACCAGCACAGGGGAGTTACTAGGCACTCAAGCTGCAGGCTGGGCTTTTGACATTGTTGTGGTTGCTGCTTCTGTCCCTGCTATGGTGGCAGCTGTTGTCCATGCTGCAGTTGCAGCCGAGGTCTTGCTGTGGTCTCTCCTGTTGTGGTAGTTGTGGTGACTGCTGTTGTGATAGCTCCTGGTGCTGTAATCCCAGCTGTGGTTGCAGCTATGATCATTGAGGTGATCCCTCCATTGCCGAGGTCCGTCATTACTGTGCTTGTTGCAGTGGTTCCTACTGCTGTGACAGATGTTGCTGTTGTCCCCGCTGTGGTCCTACTTGCAGTCACTGCTGTGGTCCCTGCTGTGCTGATGACTGTTGATGCTACATTGTTCCTGCCACAGCGCCAGTGTGCTGGGGTGCTGTTGTTGTCGCTTCTGTGGTCCAGGCAGTGCTGTTGTGAGAGCTGATGCTGTCATCCTAGCAGTGTTTGCGCTATCATCATTAATGTGGTCCATCCACTTGTTAAAACTGTGCTTGCTGGTTACTGTTGTTGTTGTTGTGGTAGAGGTTGTTGTGTCTGATCTCGCTGGTCATTGTGGTTACTGCTGTGGCTCTGCCGTGTAGATGGTTGTTATTGCTGCTGTTTCCTCCTGCCACAGTGCCAGCTATGGTCACTTCCATTGTTGTAGTTGTGCTCGCTGCTGAGGTTCCTGTTGCCGTGGTAGACATTGTTGCGTCTGATCTCGCTGGTCCTTGTAGTCACTGCTGTGGCTCTGCCGTGTAGATGGTTGTTATTGCTGCTGTTTCCTCCTGCCACAGTGCCAGCTATGGTCACTTCCATTGTTGTAGTTGTGCTCGCTGCTGAGGTTCCTGTTGCCGTGGTAGACGTTGTTGCGTCTGATCTCGCTGGTCCTTGTAGTCACTGCTGTGGCTCTGCCGTGTAGATGGTTGTTATTGCTGCAGTTTCTTCCTGCCACAGTGCCAGCTATGGTCACTTCCATTGTTGTAGATGTGATCGCTGCTGCTGTCCATGCTGGGATGGAAGCTGTGGTTGCTGCTGTAGGTCTGGCGGTGTTATACCCCAGCAGCTAATGTTATGGTTCCATCTATGGTATCAGATGTTGTCATTGCAGCACTCTATAACACACCAGACCACACTGCATCACACCACACCAAATTAAGTCATATTCACGGTTGCTGCTGCTGCTGTTTGGGGTTCTTGTCTGCTCATGCTCCCGACGGTGGGTCCAGGAGGACCACAAATACCAATATTCATAGCGCGAGGACGCGCTATTAAAGAGGGACGCCGGCCCGCGGCGCCTTGTATTCACGGTTGCTGCTGCTGCTGTTTGGGGCTCTTGTCTGCTCACGCTCCCGACGGTGGGACCAGGAGGACCACAAATACCAATATGCATAGCGCGAAGACGCGCTATTAAAGAGGGACGCCGGCCCGCGGCGCCTTGTATTTACGGTTGCTGCTGCTGCTGTTTGGGGCTCTTGTCTGCTCACGCTCCCGACGGTGGGTCCAGGAGGACCACAAATACCAATATTCATAGCGCGAGGACGCGCTATTAAAGAGGGACGCCGGCTTGCGGTGCGGGACACGCCCGGGCAAAGCCCGGGCCAAGGGCAGGCCCGTCCACGCCCGTCGGAGCCCGGAAGAGGCGGGGTTGGGCTAACCCTCTTTCTTCTGCAACCGAGTAAGGTATTGTTTTAACAGCTGCGACTATGGCAAAAAGAAGGGGCCCAAAGGAGAAAGTCGGGGGAGGAGTGGGAGCTACCCTGGACTCATTCCTGGTAAGAGCAGTGAGTGTCTTGTCCCATGAGATTGAGCTAACCGAGAGACGTCTTTCTCTCGAGCCAGGCTCCTCAATATCGAGACTATCTATTGGGCCTGCTATTGATCACTCCCTGGCTACCCAGTCTTTACCATCATTAACCTTGTCAGACTCTGCTCAAGAGCGGGTTAGTCCTCCCCCACCCAACACAAACGCAGAGATCTCCCCAGGGGTCCATACAATTCTTTTACCGGCAAATACATCACTTTTGGATACTTCGCCGTTACCTCCGGCTAAGCGTACTAGAGCAGGGGGTGTTATAAGTGGCGCTAAATCAAAACAAACTAAAAACAGTTGCGCCACTAAATCTAAAGCATCCCAAAAAAAGTCACACATAATGAACCGTAAAATATCGGTAATTCCTCCAGTGGCTGTCAATATTCCATCCCTCCAAGCTCAGCAAGATAATACTATTTGGCCGGAACTTACGTTAAGGCTAAATAATATAATAGCTCCCATTTTAACCAAACTGTCGCAAATCGAACTTCGGTTGGCAGATTTAGAGACTCAAAATCGCTCATTACTTGAGCAAGTGTCCCAGATAAACGTACCTCCTTCAGCAACACTAAGAAGCATAGATCCAGCACAAGAGATGGAAGCAAGAGGACCACCTGCTCCCACGAGAACGACAGCAATAACACCAATAACTTTAGTTGATTCTGATAATGTATCAGTACAGTCTTAAATGCGAACTCTAATACCATCTTAACAAGAGGCAATCGGACTTACCAAGGGCTGAATAAAAGTGGGTCATCGTCTCACCCTACATTAGCCGAGAAGGAAACAAGAGGGGCTACTCATTCGGCAGGACTACCTGAGAATTCTTCGAAGCAGAGTGAGGGTTACCCGCAACAAACTCTCTATCTTCCCCCCGCTGCTGTTCCACTGGCACTGGTCTTAGCTAATGTCCCACTTCTTCGTGAGGAACAAACTGAATCAACAGGCCAATTAATGGACAAATGTCTTCACTGGCTATCAAATAATGCTAAAATAACAGAGAGGGGAAGGGAGCAGTTGGCAATCGATATTATCATGGCAAGAAGAGTAGGATGGGTGGGTGGCCTCAGAAAAGTTTATTCCGGTGACTGTGTGGTCATAAATTTTAATAATGCCGACACAGCCCCTAATCTTTTAGCTAACCTGTGTACCCTTCCCCTAAGGAACACACAGATAATACCCCTATCACTAGAGTATTTTTACACCGGCCATGGACCCACAATGGAAAGGTACTATAGGGGCAGGAAAACATTTTTAATCCCTGGTGAGAGAGGGAAAGAGGGCCCTCCTGCAAATTATGGGATTAGATTACAAAATTGATATGAAGCCCTGTCAACTCTGGAGGACTGTGATTGACTAATTCCTTCATCCCCTTTTTTAATATCAAAGGCAAATATCCCGGCTGTAGTAGAGAACAATACTAATCAAGTGGAGATCCAACGTATCAAATTACTCCCGTTAATATCTTGGTAGATGTCAGCCCTATATCCACTACTTCGGTACAAGTTCAGACCTCCTTACACCCTAAGACTGACAGTAAGGGCCTTAAGACTAACATGATAACATGGAATGTGGCAGGCATAGCTTCTAAACTGGGAAATTCTCAGTGGTTAAATAAGTGGCAAACTATGGAGATAGTCTTTTTTCAGGAGACTTGGGCTAAAGACCCAGTCTTCTTTCATGGGTTTCGAACTTTTTATTCTCCGGCACTTCCGTCACCCTCTTGGAGGGCATAGGGGGGTCTATTAACTTTGATTTCGAATACTATACCTATTCAAGTCAGGCAGGTTGGCCCCATACACAAGCATTTTCAGATCTTCCAGCTGAGTCACAGGAGCCAGGATCCCTGGACTATTGTTAACTTCTATAACAATGAAACTGGGAGAAACATGAAGGTAGTGGTGGACGCCCTAGAAATGGAGATTGAGAAATTGAATATGGCAAAGAAGGGGGGAAGTGCAAACCTCATTTTGGTGGGGGACTTTAATATCCACATGTGCAAATTTAATGGGTCTAGAGTATGTGGAGTAGAAGACTTCCATGGTAATCCATCGCTACACTTTACACATAGTGAGTATGGTGAAACTCTAAACACTTTGTTACACAAGTGGAATTTATGTATAGCCAATGAATTAAAAGAGTGAGAGCAAGCGCTAACATTTAGAAGGGGCATACAAGAGTCCATTATTGACTTTATCTTAGTGCCAGTACATTTACATATACATGGGAAAGTGACACATATGAATACACTATTCACTACCCATAGTGACCACGCTATCCTATTTATACATTTAAGTATTTTGCCCAAAGTCAAAGAACACAATGAGGTAGCTGCAGATGTGAATTTGACTAGGAAGAATGGGTATCAACTAAAATGGTCACAGGCACATAAGCTAAACATAGTCCCTGAAATCTTAGTTCAAGTTAAGGATGATATATTACTATGTCTGGGAGAAAACACACCCCCTGCGTTTCTGGTCACCCAGTTCTGTGCCCTTTTGGCTAAAATAAAAGCCGCGCTTACCAGATTTAAGTCCCCAAACGCCATTATTAATAGTGGGTGGTTTGATATAACCTGTTCTAAAGCTAAAAAAGCTCTTGTAAGAGCCCTAAAAACGAATCCTAGAGATCCCAATAATCTTCGTGCACTACGCAACAATTATAAATGAGCCAGGAGAGCCAGAGAGAAGGATCTCAAGGATCAGGCTTGGGAAGACCTGGAGCAAGCAGCCACTTCGGGCAGTAGTAGAGATTTTTGGAGAATAGTGAACGCCCCGTACTTCAAAGAATCTAGTGATCCTACGTTAGATGTACATGTAGACGAAGAAGTATAGGTGAGCTATTTTGAAAATATATTTGGTGTCCCAACCCCCTTGAAGCAATCGTCCCATAACACAGTACCTCCATTGCAAGGAGGGTTAATTTTTTCTCATTCAGAGGTTAGAAAGGCACTTGAAGCATGCACTCCTAGTAAGGCGCCAGGTCCAGATGGGATCCCTATTGACCTATTTCAGGATAATTATCACTTGTGGGTCCCTCTGCTAATGAATATTTTTAATAGCATTCAGACAGTAGGTCCCCCTTCATCATGGAGACAGAGTATTATTGTACCCATTTTTAAAAAGGGGAGAGGGGGTTACCAAAGAATTATCGTCCTATATCCCTTCTTGACACTACTGCCAAACTTATGGGAAGGGTCCTTTTGGCCAGATTGGAGGTATGGGCCGAAACTAATAACATCTTTATGAAGGCACAATATGGATTCCGTAGGGGTATGGGCACGGTGGATCAATGCCTAAACCTCTCCTTAACTATAGAGAAATATACAAAGGCAAAAGGTGGGAAGATCTATATGGCCTTCATGGACCTGACCGCAGCTTTCGACTGTGTTTCCCATTCGAGGTTATGGTCCATGATGGAGGGGATGGGCATTGATCCGCCGATAATTGCCTTCATACGTCAGCTGTACGCCAACGCCACCGCTTGTGTTCGGTATGGTAGGAGGGGAGAGTGCACACGTCACTTCAAAATCGAAAAGGGAGTAAGACAGGGCTGTGTTCTCGCCCCGTTTCTTTTTTCCATCTATACAAACGGGGTAGAGTCCTCCCTGTCTGCTTTATCCGTAGATGTTCCGAAGTTTGATCAAGCCCCCCTCCCGATTTTAGCGTACGCTGATGACGCAGTATTGATAGCTAGATCGGGGCTAGCCCTGCAAGTGTTAATCACAGCCTACTCCACTTTTATGGCCTCACTTGACCTCAAAGTAAACAAATCAAAATCGTTTATTATTGTGACAGGAGCCTCCAGAGGAGAAAACCCCCACTTCCAGCTGGTAGGAAAGAAAATTGAGGTTGTTAATTCATTTTCATACCTGGGAGTTCTCTTTGATAAGGACCATACATGGTCCAGATTAGTGGCGGTAAGAGCTCAGGGCATGCAAAGGAACCTCAATGCAGTAAAAGATTTGCTAAGAAGTTGGGAGGGAGCCCTCTGGATATAATAAAAAACATTTATCTTGCAAAAACAAAGTCTGCTGCAATCTATGGAGCGGGAGTATGGGGAATGGCAAATGTTGAGCAGCTCCAGCAAGCAGAAGATAGCTTTTTTTTAAATAGGGTGTCTTTACCGCAATCAGCTCCAAATTATATCTTACACCTCGAACTAGGTCTTCCTTACATTAGTGATTGTATAAGATTAGCACCAGCATTGTTGTGGCTTTCAATTTGGCGGAGGACCACGGTGGATCTGACACAAACTATTATCAGGGATTGTTGTAAGTTGGACTACTACAAAAGAATTGGGTGGCTAAATTATGTAGATGACCAACTGAATGCTCTAGGGCTGGGAGAACTATTTAAAGACCCTGATTCTTGTAAAAGGATCACAAAGAAAACGCTAACTGACTTATTCAACCGGAGAGTAAATTATGAGAGAAGGGGAATGAAATCTTGTTTCCACTCCTCCATTGCTTACGATCTGGTTCCCTCAAGACCTGGGGAGGGTTTTTACTACCTATCACGCATAAATAACACTCAGCATAGATTTATTTTACTGCGTTTTCGATTGAATATGATCCCGCTACTTTTGGGGTATCCAGCTAAGAGATACAAACTGGCAGATTTGTCTCCTTGTCCGTGTAATAACTTTGCCGTGCAGTCAGACCCTCATATATTACTGTTTTGTAAAAACTATTCTGAAGAAAGAAAAACATTTATAATTCCGATCTTGAGGTATCATAATTTTAAACAGTATCGGGTGGCAATGTATTTTCTAAAGGCTTTATCGGACCCATTTGTATGCTATGCGGTAGCCTCATTTTTGTGGGCATGTTTTAGAAAGAGGAAATTGGTGGGACGATCTCTTAATATCAATGATTGACTCTGATTTTAAGGTATTTAACTGGATTTTTAAAGTCTATTTAAATGGAATTTGGATCATGGCAAAACTGTTTAATTCTTTTTTAACACTGTATATAGGTTTTATACATATCTGATATGAAGTTTTTATAATGATGCTATGTGCTTTTATGGTCTGTTTATAAAGATCGAATAAAGCTATGTGAATGAATGAAGTCATATTACCCTTCCCACATCACATTAGGTCATCTACCACATCACTCCATGCTGTACCACTTCACACCCAACAACGGTACTTCATCGTCCAATAGCACATCTTATCAAAATCCACCACTTCATAAAACCAAAAACAATAAACCATGGTACACCCCTGAATCTAGAGCACAGGACAATTCCCCCTTCTGAAATGAGATTTTCTAAAGGGAAACTCCACTAAAACATGGGAAAAACACCATAAACACGGCATGATGTAACATCATCCAGCACTTTACCAAACCCAGCACTCCACAACTCCATTCAACACACCGCACAACACAAAATCTGGTATAGGTCTGGCCCTCTTGGAGCTATATATTGGTCACCCCAAGCACAGTGTATGCACAAGCTGTGTAGGCTAGGAGCATTTAGATCCCATTTATCTGTATGTGTTAATGCGTTTAGCTATGCCTTGTAAATGCAATGTGAAGTCTGCATGCTTGGGTTATGACTTGAGAATGTATTATTTATTTATTTATGTGATTTTCTATAGTGCATACATGGCCTGGAGTCACCAGAGCACTTCAGAGTTAAGCCAGAGCATATCAGTGACAAACTGACAATATACATGTACATTAATGGTGTAATGAACACCGGGTTAGTCTTTTAAGCAGGTGCAACCCGTGCAGGTAAGAGCGGTGGGGTGGGGGGGAGTCAACAGACAACGACGAGGTAAAATACAATTTAAAAAAAAGAAACCCACTTACCTTGCGCTTGCTGCATCGCCGAGCCGGCGTTGGGGCGACCGCAAGGTAAGTGTTTTTATTTTATTTTTCATCGTCTATCGACTTCACCTCCCCATCCCCTGCCCTGGCCCCGCCTCACCGCCCCACCACTCTTACGTGCACAGGCCACTCCTGCTTTTAAGGCATGGGCTAAGTGGGCTCTGGCCCAGGGTCCCAGCATTTCAAGCGGCCCCCGGATAGAGCCAGCTCTGACTTGCATAGTCTTGCCCTGATGGCCTTGAATAATTCTTAAACAGATTGTTTTTAATACTGTTTCCCTTTAATTTATTTTTAATGTGAGTAATGTATGAGAGTCTATTGCAGACATTTTGCAGAGAAATGTTGTGTTTATGTTTCATGCAACATCCATAAAAAAGTTTCTTTTACATCTAAAGAGGACCTCACATATGATAAATTGGAGGGTGTCACAGATTATTTGCAGTAATATTAGTGAGCTGCTATTGTGTTACAATATTGAAAACATGTCACTGCCCCTGAATATTAGATGCAAAATCTTTAGATTTCGGATGAGTGTGCCTGTGCACTTTCTGTAACCTGGTCAAAGAAGGCATGGAAGAGCTGAAATTGGATTATTAATTCAAAGCTGTTCTGATCAGGGGCCCCCAAGATGCATTTGGCCCCGGGCCCCCAAAATTCTTAAGATGTAGGGTGCTTCACACATATTCATAGCAAAACACAGCAATAAAAAGCAGGTGGAACAGCACTCCGTGTGGAACAAGCACACACCTGTAAAAAGCTTTGTGGATCGGCCACTTGGTATTTAGCAGTGGAGGCTGGTATTTAGCAGCGGTGGGGAGGCAGGTCTCAGGGCGAGAGAGGGAATAAAAAAAAATGTAAACACTTACCTGTTGCCACCACCTCTCGTTCCTCTTCGTCCGCTTCCAAGGCAGGAAGCAGGAAGCACCCGGCTCCCAGGCTCCACATAGCCAATCACAATGCTGCAATGCAGCGTTGTGATTGGTCAGAGCGCCATGGTTTGGCGCTCAGCCAGGGAATGGAAGGCTAGGCATGTTCTGCACCAAGTGCACATAATGGTTTGGCCGGCCCGAGACAGCCGGCCAAAGCGTCTTGCACACTTGGAGTGGGCAAACCACTCCTGACCTGTGAGCAGAGCAGCCCCGCCCCTACCCAGCTGAGCAAGGACGGAAATTAAAATTGATAATAACAATGAGTTATTATCATTTTATTTTTTCCTTGTTGGCCTGCACAGTGGGGCGACGCTCCTCCGCCTTAGCAGAGGAGCCGCCACTGGTATTTAGACTGCCCTTCAGTGAAAGTGGTTCATTCCTTAGTGTGTTTGGCTCCGAGACGCCTAATGAGAATTTAGAAAAAAAAACTGGCTTTTAGCTAAGCACTGGGGTGAGCCAAAGGCCTGGAGTTAGGGGTGGAGCTTGTGAAGGGAGTAGAGGGAGTTACAACAGACATAGAGCTGTGTTCCTGTTCATCTCAGTAGTTCTTGCACTGGGGCCAGGACGAGATGTGCAGTGACACTTCTGTGAATTGTTCCAAAAGATATGTAATGTTCTGCAGGCAAAAAAGTGGGGAAGACGTACAGAAACGTAGACTGCGCCTGTTGTACTTGTCGGTTGCTAGATTGTCTTATGTGCAGTCATCCGTTTGCTGACAAACTCGTCATCTTGCGAATGCCAGTCACTGACCTCACGGGTTGCACGTAAAATGTTTCAACATGTCTTTTTCACGAATCTGCTTTCTTCACACTGACTCATCCGTTCTGTGACCTGGATGCCAGCACATGCACAGGTGGTTGAGGCCTGTGCCCTCGGGTGTAACGCAGAAAACTACGATGAAATGTGGGCCCGCTGACTTCTATACACCTGCCCAAATTCTCTCTTCATGTGGTCCAGCCTACTAACTGTACTACCTCCTAAACACGTAAACGCACCCGTCTCTGGTGATTGACAGGTGGGCACACAACGAAGTCGTGCCTCTCTCCCGTACTGTGGATGGAGCGGGGGCGGAGGCGGAAGTGTAGTATGATTGGTTGAGAAGGTGGGGTTTGCTGGCCCTCATTTGGAGGGACCCTCATTTAAAGATCCCAACCATTATGTTACTGCTGTGCCTCTTTGTATTATCTCTTGCTGCTGGCACTGAGTACTGGCACTGAGAGTCCGACCAGGTACAGGTACCAAGACAGCCTTCCTGGAAAGTCAGTTAGTAACTGGGTGAGGGTGACATTGATGCTGCAGGAATTATAAGCTGTTTTTGGCACACTTGATCCTTTTCTCTTTTTTGCTAGGATTCAGTGCTCAGTGAATATTGCAACAGGCAAATATGTTGTTTAGCTCCTTCCTCAGTGCTAGCAGTTGAGAGTGAAATGGTCCAATGTTTCGGCAACACCATGCAAGTTTAATGGAGCTTCTGCAGGGTTCCTGCGTCTCTCCAGCCTAGTTTCATATTTCCCAGGACTTGTGCTTATGCAACGTCTGAAACTTCTTATGCTATGCCCTCACATTAATATTACTTTGTGGCTGCCTCGCTCCTCAATCAGTCCCTTTGCTGTTTCTTATGACACTTAACACACTAGGTCAGGCACTGATTGGCTATCTGCACTGTCACTCAAATTCACCTTCCAATGGCATCCCCTACTTAATCTAGGATGGAGTCATTCAGGCGTTGCTAACTTGCGACACAACTGGCACGGCCAGAGGTGGAATAGGGAGTTGCATGTTGGACTCCTTTGCCTAATCATTTTTTATCCTGCACTGGCAACGTGGGCATTCTTGTGTACAGAGTCTCTTGTGTGAAGCTGCGTACTTGAACACAGATCCTCCTGTGTGAAGCTGCTTTCTTGAGTACAGAGGCATCATCAGCGCACTTTACTTCTATTGCTAACAAGCATTGGCAAAGTCAATAGGTCAGACTTGCATTTTAAGTCCTGGTTAAAATATTTTCTTAAAGCATGCTGCAGTGAAAAAAGTACCAAAAAACCCATTTAATTTGTACACACAATTCATTTATGAGATGAAAATGTAATATGTGCTGATTCAGTGTACTTTTGAGATGCTCCACAGAGCTCACGCATTGCAGTGCAGGCACTCCATAGGAAGCAGAGTGATGCAAAGACTATGCTGTGGGGTGCAGCCAAAGCGTCTCTCTCTCTCTATATATATATATATAATGTAATGGCAAGATGGCCGACGGGTAAGGAGCTCCGGCCGGGAGCTCCCTGGCTAGGGATTGCGTTTTGGCATAAATCCCTGGGAAAAAACCCCCATCTGACCACCTCCACCCCCGGGGATCTGCGGACTGTGTTCCTGTGATTTTCCAGGGCCACTCCGTGGTGTCACTCGATTGAGTGAGGCCGGCTACAGCAACAAGCGAGTAGCCAGGAAAGACTGCCGCCAGTGGAGCCCATGCAACATGGCCGAAACACGGTTGAGCTGTGTATGCAGCTGAGAGGAGATGGGCTGGGGATCACCCCTCCGGTGTTGTCCACGGCCGTCACCTACCTTCCGGGCATGGCCACGGTTGCTCGGCATTCCGCCACAACTTTCTCTTCCTTCACCTCCCGTGGCTGCTGCTTCGACACCCGAGTCGCTTTCCCCAGACAAAGCAGCGAGTGAACGCCGCGATGCTGCCGCCCTTGTGTCCCCGAGCGATCCCTTGACGAACCGGGAGAGAGTGGCGAGTTCCTGTCTTCCGCCCTCTCGTCCCCGTGACTGTCCCCCCATCGTGTCCTGCACCCAGAGGTTGGCTTCCTCCCCGATTTGTGATGGGGGTTTGGAGGATCTGCAATTCCTCCATTTTGTGCTGGAGGTCTATGGGTCTGAGACCTGAGTCCTCTATCTTGGCGACGTTGATCGGATGCAGAGATCGCCGCTTGCGGCCGGTGTTTGTCCTGGTTCGCCAGCTTGTCTTTCGCCTCACGACGATCCCCCCCCCCCCTTGGGACGCCTTCAACCTATTGGCAAGGATGGTCCGTGCGAGACATCCATTTCGCCCCCTTCTTCTGGCCATCCCCACAGCCTGGGTGCTCCGGCGCGGAGTGCGAGGCCGGCCCCGGATGCTGTGGATTCCGCGACCCCGAACGGACTGGGGGTTCGTCGACATTGACTTTGGAGGGACCCCTGATGTTTAACCTCCTTTATTGCCGGTATGCCTGACTTGGACTGATTTTCAAGCTACTAGCTCAATTCCCCTCCCCCACCACCCTCTATGTTCTTTGTGACTTGTTTTTGTGTTTCTTGTTCTATTGTAACTGATGTAATCAGTGCAACTGTTTATGTACTCCACTTCTATGTAAAGGGCTCTGATACCTCCGGGTCTAGTTAGCGCTATATAAAACTCTTCAAATAAATAAAAAATAAAAAAAAATAAATATATATATATATATATATATATATATATATATATATATATATATTTTAGGCCCAGCAGAAGGCGGGAGCCGAAACGCGTCGGCCTGGGATATTAATTTCTTTGCAGGTTTTGCACTTTGAAAATTCGTTGTTTTTTGGAACTTTATGAAATGGTGAAATGATAAAGAACTGTGAAACTCACTGAGGATCGTGTCTGGCGAGTTCTGTGCCGCCGTTTTGTATGTATGTATGTATATATATATATTAAAGAATTAATATCGCCCTTTGACCCCCCTTAATGACATCATAGGTTTTACATCGTGCTCCTTCCTTGGACTCTACACAGTCCCCTATTTACTTGTGAGACGTAGGGAAATGTAAAGATGCGCAAACTACAGAAAACAAACCGGGCTGTCAGGACCTTGTTTACTATCTGTTGCTGTCGTTGCGCCATTGAACCCGTGACCAGGGGTAGCAAGAGTCTGGGGTGCCCAAAAGGGAGTCAGGAAGCGCATCTACCATCCCTGGCGACCCCTGAGTGACGCCCACGCCCCTTTGATCGCCTCACTCCATGGCCCACTCTGTCCTCTGGCAGGCTTCCTGCTTTTGGGAGGTTCTGTTTTGAGCCCTTGAGACCGCTCCTACAATACACAAATAATCCCGGCATTAAAATTCCCCTTCCTGAGCATAAAACCGCAAATTGTGGAGATAAATCCGGTTCAAGTGAGGCTCCCTGGACCGGCGGGTGCCGGGGCGGGCCAGGCCGCCTTCTGATCTTGTACAAATGAAGTGCGGCTGCAGCAGGGCCAGTCAGGCTACGCACATCCGCAGCGAGCGCCAGAAATTCAGATTTATAGGAGGGTTTTGTGAAGAATGCAGTGCAAGGACTTGTTCGGTGTGTGCGACCGGCAGGATTTGGCAAAAAGATGAAGAAAGATAATGGGCCCTCCCTATCAAACCTCCGGCGACATCGCTGGAAGGAGATGTAGTCACGTGGCTATGATGGAAGGCGTGTGGGGGCCTGGGTTCGAATCCTTGCATCGGCACTTCAATGAAAATTGCCTGATTCTGGCTTAATTTCCATCTGCTTAAATTACAAATCAGTAATTGAAATGCTTATTTCTTGTACACGAACTAGTTTCATTTTCTCTCAAGAGCCCCATTAATGTTGGTTTCTCTGGTTTGTGCTTTTTAATTATGCCTAATGTGAAGTCAACAAGTTCACGTCTTCATTATTAACCCCGGAACATCCTAGAATCCACCCTGAGCTTTAAAGGGCCGATTTGTCAAGTGTTTCCCATTTGCTCCTTTGCCTTTCTTTTTTTTTTGTTGTAAACTTTATTTGGCATTTTAAACATATTGTTCATTACAATAGCTGCCATGTTAATATAAGCATGTATACTTTGAGAAAACAGCTTAAATATATGCTGAGATGACAATCAAAGAAGCTTTTCCTAAGCCACTGAGCAGCATGTTTAAGACACTTAGCAGTAGGGCTAACTTACATATTACATAATCAGTACCTTTTAGATTAGACCACTTAAATTTACATCCTTTAGCTTTAACATATTGCATCCTCAATAGTTCACATTTTAATTGTCTAATCTCTGCTGAGGGGAAGGAACGTGTGAGGTCAGCGGTGCCCCCTCAGTTCTGTCCCCTTCTTTATTTTCAACATCTGCCCCTCCTGCCTCATCCGCGGCTTTACGTCTAAGGTACGCCTGGTACGGTTCCCAAATAACTTGCTGTCTGCAACTTATCGGCCTAAGGGCGTTGTAGTTCTCAGATTGCATATTGCAATAGGATAAATCAGTGAACCACTCTGCAAGTCTAGGCAACGGACCCTTTATCCATCGCTTAGCTACCCTGCGCTTAGCGAGTAACATGCCGAATGCAATCAATCTACGGGAAGATCGAGGCACTTCCTTATCGTAACCTAAAAGGGCCACTAAAGGATTGATGATTAAGGGGGTCTCCGCTATGTCCTGCAGCGCACTAATAACCGATGCCCAGAACATCCCAATCCCTGGACAATCCCATGCCAAATGAATGAAGTTAGCGCCATCCATCCCACACCTTATGCAATTGTCATCCTCCCTAAGGCCATATTTGCGCAGTCATGGAGGGGTATAATAGACTCTATGGAGGTCAACTCTTAAAAGCTTAATCAGCACACCCTTATGTGTATTGATCAGTTCAACTCTAGTATAGGAAGAATTCAAAGTCCAAGGAAGATAGACTAATTAATACGATACATTCTGACAAGCAAAGAACAATCAGTGTTGTATGTATCCAACAGACAGTCCAAAATTTGGCTAGATCGTGTGCAGGGAATCTTTTATATAAAAAGAATCAATAAAGACAAGGATCTGAAAATTGACCAAATTGTTTTTGGACTGTCTGTTGGATACATACAACACTGATTGCTCTTTGCTTGTCAGAATGTATCGTATTAATTAGTCTATCTTCCTTGGACTTTGAATTCTTCCTATACTAGAGTTGAACTGATCAACTACACATAAGGTGTGCTGATTAAGCTTTAAGAGTTGATGTATGTGCATGTTAGTGTCTAATGTGCCGATAACATCTTTAGGTAGTAGATGTTACAAGCTATCCTGGCACCCCGATCTAATTCTTGGAAAATTACGTCACACGCTCTAGATTACAAGACATATATACTAAGAAAGTATTTGATGTGCGGTTTCTCCCTTTAGGGAACACTACTACCTTTTTCTTGTATGACTCTATGGAGGTATTTAAAATGTGTTAACCGATGTCTGCCATTTTGTGAAATAGATTTTGTAACCGAGTAGCAGTATAACCTCTGTTCTTCCGTTACGTTCATGCCTAGTTCCTCCTGCCATTCCAGACACACTTTCGTCTGGCTCAGTTTACCATCAATTCGTGCAAGTGTGTATAATATTGAAATACCCCGTTGTGGAGTCTGGGTTTTGAAGAGGTATGTCAATGAAGCAAATTCTTGAGGTTCTGTCATATTATCACCCAGTTGGGCACGTAATGCTTGCCTGACTTGTTAGTAATGGTATCTAATAAGTGATCGGGGTTTCTATCTGGGTCTGCTCCCAGGTGCGGACCTCCCCAATTATTAACAAATCCCCCATACACTTTATATTTAATGTGTGGCGCGCTCGCACAACTGCCCTATCTTCTCTCAGTGGGAACCAGCCACACCATTCTACTGGTAACGTAGGAGTTTAAAGTAATGGGATTCCCTGCAATTCTGCAGTTTTATGTAATTGACACCCAGTAAGTCCCATGGGATCAAATATATGATATCGCTTCTGTGGCTTAAGAAGCAAAGTCTGTGGAAGACCCACTGGGTGCACTTCCTCTCTTTCCAAGTATAAATGTGGCAGATTAGGAGGGCCTTCTATCCATGCATATGCGTGAATTTGTTGTGCCGCTCTATAATATGTTTCGAGGTCTGGTGCGTTCAGTCCGCCCGCTGAATAAGGTTTTGTCATTGTGGCCCACTGCACCCTAATCTGTTTACCAGCCCAGGCCAGCGTGATAAGCAAGGTACGTAGATTACGGAACAATGATCTCGGGAGTATAATTGGTATGTTAAGAAAAAAAAATAGGAAACGCGGTAGCACTATCATTTTCATAAGAGCTATGCGACCCAGTAATGACAGCGGTAACTTGATTCACTTCTCTATGATGTCTGTGAGGCGCTGTATTGCCCTGCCATAATTTTCCAGAATAACTATCTCTGGATCCCTGTGAACCTGAACTCCAAGATATCGCACTGGTTCTAATGCCCACGTTAAGGGATAATCTAGTTGTACCTGGGTAGTGGAGGCCATTAGGGGAAATATTAGTGATTTATTCCAGTTAATGCACAGTCCAGAATGACCGTCAAATCTCTCAATTTCTTGTAATATTGGAGTTAGGTTGAGTTCAGGGTTTCTGACGTACAACAGCGTGTCGTCAGCATACGCGGATATTGTCAAATTATATTGCAGAAATCGTATACCTTGGTGGGAGTGGTATTCCCGTATTGCACAAGCTAAGGGTTCAGCCACAAGAGCATATAGTAATGGGGAAAGAGGGCAGCCTTGTCTTGTGCCCCTTGTAATTGTGATTGGAGCAGATAGCATGCCATTTACTCGCACTAGGGCCACTGACTTAGCATACAACACTTCCACTAACTTTATAAATACATCCCCACACCCACGCGTCTCAATACTGCCAGTAAAAAGCTCCATTCAACCGAGTCGAATGTCTTCTCGGCATCCAAGAAGACAGTCGCTGCCCGTACGTCAGGGTCGATTCTAGAGATTGCACAGAATAGAGTACGTAAGTTACTTGTCAAGGAACTGGCAGTGGCATATTTTCCCAGGTTGCCTAGTTCATTTTGTGCTCGTTCGTTATATTCTTCTATCTTCCCTCTAATCAGTGCCAGCCTTTCGGGCTTGGACGATCGTTGTGCATCGTGCTCCAGCACTGTTAGCTCTTTTTCAAGTTAATACATACGATCTCTTATGGACAGAAGTACCCCGGCATGTTTAGCAATTGTTACCCCACAAATGTAGGCTTTAAAGGCCTCCCAGATGATGGCCATACTTGATACACTCCCGATATTATAAAGAAAATATTAATCTATTGCTTGAGTGAGTTCTTCACGGAACGCCGTGTCCAGCAAGGAATATTGTGGAAAACGCCACACCTGGAACCTAGGCTGTTAACCCTCAGGGCCAATGTTAACTTAACGGGGGAATGATCGGACACTGTGCGCGGTAAGTGCGTGCATTCAAGTATGAAAGGAAATAGACTCCTCGAAACGAGCCAGTAGTCGATTCGTGTGTGTATGTCATGTATCGATGAATAGTGGGTGTATTCCCTACCTTGTGGTGATCGGTAGCGCTAAACATCTGACAAACCGTTTGCTTCAGCTATCGCGGCTATATATTTTTTGCTGCAGCAGATGGCCTTCTAGAGGGTCCCCTGGATCTATCTAGTTCGGGCGATAGGACGCAATTAAAATCCCACCCCATAGCTGAGGAATATTTGCAAATGCAGCGAGTTTACTATTTAAAGACCGGTAAAACTGAGGGTCATCATAATTCGGACCGTAGATGCCCACCAGCAACACATCCAGATTGTCTTTACGGCAGCGTGCAACCACAAACCTTCCCCCATCATCCACACACACCTCTTGAAGTTGTACCCCAGAACTGCGACGTGCCCATATCAGAACCCCCCGTGCGTGGGATGTAAATCCGGCTGCAACATAGGAGCCCCTCATTCTATTTTGCGTCAGCAGTCCTGACCTAGGTGCCAAGTGTGTCTCCTGTAATATAGCAACATCAACATTATGTTTTTGCGAGTAGAGGACAGTCTTGCGAATTTTACGTTGGTCATTAGGCCCTCTAATGTTCCATGTCATAAAGCATATCATGGCTGCCTTCGTTTTTAGCGAAGTTCCCTGATCGCTATCTAAACTCAGTGTACGTCTCAGTGATCAAACCAGCTAGCTTGTAAGTTGTTTTCAGTTCGGCTATCTCCATTCGGCTACTTGAGACAAATAACTTCAAATATACATTTCCCCCCTCCCCCTCCCATGCCATGTTTACCTACCAAATACATGGCAACTTGACCTCCCCCTACTGAAATTTCCCCCATTATGAACCCAAAACTGTGTGTAATACACGCGGGGGCAGCGAGTGCCCCTGAGCTGGTCTTCAGCTCTTATGTTCTAATGACTGATTGGCGCCATACATAAAACCCCCCAACTTACTAAGTTAATACTGCAAATGTTACGATATAGGTGCTAATTCTTCAATTCCACATTCCTCATAATACAATGTACATATATCAATTTCACAATTCGAAGCGTGCATTTACGAACTAAACGTTAGTCGTATCGTCATCCTGACCTCCCCATCCAGCTACTATATCCTTCTAGTACATATAAACGATGAATAAATACAATTCCAGGAGCTGTGCATTAGTCCTGTTGGTCTAAATCACTACGGGGCTCATTATTGTTCAAAGTTGTGCCCTGTCTGGTTTTCTTGGAATTGGCACTGGAGCGTGACTTCAGCGTCTGGAGCAAACTACTCGGATCCATGTAAATTTTTGATTTGCCATCCATTGTCACTCTGAGTCGCGCGGGGTAAAGCATGGCATATTCTATGTTGAGCTCTCTCAGTTTACGTTTCACTGGAGCATATTGTTTCCGCGCCTCCTGCACCTGTAATGTGAAATCCGGATATATGGACAGTTCAGAGCCCTCTTAGTGAAGTGATCGGAGCTCCCTCGCCCGTCTCAGCGCCCTGTCTCTGTCTCTATAGTTAAGGAGCCGAGCAATTATAGGGCGGGGGGAGCCCCCGGGGCCGGCGGAGGGGCCAGCGAGCGGTGAGCTCGTTCTACTTTGAACATAGGCGAGCAAGTGTCTCAGTTAAGCAAAGTTATAAGTAGCTGCTCGACAAATTGCTCCATGTTTCCGGTGGGTGTAGATTCAGGCAGACCTACTATGCGCAAATGATTGCGCCTGGATCGCGCTTCTAAATCCTCTGTCTTATTTTGCATTGTCACCATTGCCGTTTTCATTCGTTTCTGCGCTCTGGTGGTCTCAACCTGCTGGTCCTCAGCTTCGGATACCCTCCTTTCTACCATATCCATTCGCTCAGCGTGTTTGTCCATTCTTTCCGACATGCGATCCATGCGATACGTTAGGGAGTAAATTTTACTATCCATGGTAGTAAGGCTTTGCTGCATTGTGGTGAGTATTGCACGCAAATCACCTCCGAGTTCTGTGCTCATCGCCTCCTGCTCCACCGCCGGCCCTTCTGTTTCTTCGTCGCTGGACCTGGTGGACTTGCGCTCTTCGAACTGCAGCTTCGGCTGTAGCTTGTCGGGTTTCCCCATTATATATCCAATTACGTGCACCACCTGTCCCAAAACGCACCAACCAACTTCTATATCGCTTTGCTTGATAGTTTAATCTGGAGTGTCCTGTGCAGGCCTCAATGCCTCCTGGTGTGACCCAGCGCCTGATGTGGTCTACGGCCTTACGCACGGCCTCAAAAACATGTGCCTCTCATCTCTAGGCTGGTAAAAGAATGACTTCAGCTGTGCCTGTCCTCTCCCAGAGGGGGGATTGCGCACCACTCCTGCCCCACCGCAACTGTACCGTTCTCAATATCCCTGGGGCCACTGAGGATCGGCGCGCAAATGCATCGCAGTGGCCCGGGGCATTCAGGACCGTAGCACACTCACTGTGGCAACCCCCGCTCCCCGCCGTGAGTGAAGGCACTCAGGGCTCCAGGCACGCGGGCAGGCCCCAGCTGGCACTGGGTCGAAGACACCGGCCACACCTTAGTAATGCGGGCTGAGCAGTCCACGCGACCCACTCCTAAACGATCCTGATCACCGGTACAGTTCCAGCCGGTGCGGTCATACACGGCCGAGAGCCCCATCAGCCGCTGATTCCCAGGGTGCACTCAGCAGCGAAGTCCGTGCCTGAAGACAGCGTCGCACCATGTGTGATAGGCCACGCCCCTGCCTGTTGCAATCTTCGGTGTAACTCGGCCGAGAGTGGAGAGTTTGGCTCGGCGATGGCGGGATACGGCACTGGGAAGTTAGCTCCTGCGGAATCTTGCAATTAGCGCCGTAAATTGTTAGGGGTTATTCAAATTCCTGCAGCATTGTCGATCGGCCATTGGAGCTTACTCAGACTGGGGCCATCTTAACGCCAGGCAAACTCCGCCCCCGCTCCATTGCCCTTCTGATGTCATCACAGGAAGGCGTCATTCTGATTCTGGAATCCTCCCAGTTGGCCATGCTGCACAAGGAATTGAAAAGCCACTTCCTAATTGGGAACTGTTTGCTAGACAGTCCCTTTGAGGCAAGTGGCGGATTAAAAATATATTTTTCAAGCACACATTTCTCCTGACAACCTTGTGTTTTTGTAGTTGAATTTGTGTAGCGCTTTGGGCCCCTGAAAAGGAGCTGCAGTGCAGTACTGGAAAGGTAGAGCTCTGCACCATGAGGGAGTGCTTCGTTGGAAGGTGGCTGCCATTGCAATGAGTTCCACGTGGGAAGCAATTTGGGGTGATGTGTCAATGACCAGAGTGGTGCTTTTAACCTCTCTTGGGACGTAGCACTTAATATTGTGGTAGTGGGAAGGAGAGTGGCAGATAAGTGCATGCACTTAACATTAAGCAGTGGAAAAGGCACCACATATTCTCGCATCAGTTACTCATTCAAAATCAAGCGCCAAACTAAACATCTTCAATTCCGCACCCGTAATCAAACTAATATTTACCTTATGTTGTGTGCAAGTTGCATTATGACACGTCTGCAGTCATTTGTACTTCCAGTTTCTTGGAAAAACAATCCAAGAAACTGGAAGTACGAATGACTGCAGACTTGTCACACTGATGCGAGAATATGTGGTGCCTTTTTCAGTTATTTTGTAGCTATACCATTAAGGGTGTGAGAAACGTTGTGAGATTAGCTCTCACCAATACAAAATAATGTCCACATGTACATCACCCACTTTCTTTAACCTTTTGCACTTTCTGACCTAAAACAATTCAATTTGTAGCACTGACTTGTATTCTCTCTTTATACTGGGTGTATCTGATGTAGTTTTTGTACATATGAAAGCAAAACATGTCTCTTGAGTATGGTACCCTGCGTACGCACATTGCATGTGATGAAATAGCATTCGTCACTGATAAAAGTCCGTATGTATTTGGTATTGTAGGAATGTAAATATAGCTGTTGTCTTTAATTTTATGATTAGAGGTTTTAGTATTTTGTAATTTTGTATATTACAGCCCTGATGAAGCTCTTGTATGAGCGAAACACGTTGGCTGTTTTAAATGTGAACAGATATTGACTAAAGAACCTTTTTAAATGACTTCGGCTGGGATAGTCTTCAAACATTGATGGTTGGACTTTTTGAACCAAAGCGTTACTAAAAATATTGTACAATTTCTAATGCTGGGCTGTTGGATCGCTAACCCAGAGAGGAGGGCAACGATTCAATATACAAAAGGGAGTTTGCTGGTAGTGCGGTGCTTTGGTCTTTAGCTTTCCTAGTTATTTGACTTTATTTTAAGACTTCTTTCTGCAGTTCTAACAGTGATTAATTCTGATATCCTGTGTTTTCAGCCAACAGCACTAGGCATGTTGGGACTTATAGGTTTCACTTTTAACTTTTCAGTTAGTGCAATTGGCTGAAAGTTACCCTCATGATATGTGGCCAATTTACAGTTATGGTTGAAGGCATAAAAAATAGTAGTGATGCTCTTTTATATAGTGCAGCACATGCGACAAGTAACACATGGATATTTCACGATAAGGACGCAATCTTCATGTTTTTCTCCTCACTGTATTACATATACTCATTTATTTGAGTGCACATTTTCATTTAGAAACACATGTTGCATTTAGAAAATTTTCATACCATTTATGTTATAATAGTTTGAAAGTGCATCAAATATTCACATATATGTATTCATATGATTCATAATGCTTCATAGAATTATGGGAAGGAGCACCAGGATGAATGTGCTAATTCTTGCATTTGACATCATTCATTGCGAGTCCTGCCCTTTACAAAATAATCAGAAAAGTGTATTTGAGCTTTGGCAAACAAGTACTAGGCAGAGAAGAATCTTCAGCTTCCAGGGAGGCTTAGTTTGCATGAGTTTGCAAACATTCTTCGTAAAGACCATCAGCTTCTCAGACCCAACCTGGCCTTATGGGCTCACTTTGAAACTCAACAACTGAACAACTGAAACACAGAGACAACAAGTGAGTGACCTTTTTGAAGTGCAGAACAACAGGCCTGTTGTTCAGCTAATGTATGTGTGATGCAGGCCACCTCGAGAAACTCAGATAGGCAATAAAACAACTTAGCTACTTGCTTGAAGGGAGGGATTTGTGAACTAAGACTGGTTCCATAATTCAATGTAATGGACTTCTGAAAATAGTCACAATGTTGTAATTCTTTTTAATATTTTGTTTATCAATTGTTTTTATTGTAACCTATTTTTATAGTTAAATCTATACATATGCGCTAGATTTCTATAATTAATGAGTTTAATAAAATCTTACAATCATACATAGTGTAGTTTCTTGTGTGTGTCCTTCCATGTGTACTTCCATGGTTCGGAACTCACTAGCAAACTAATAATTCAGTAAGGCTCAAAGGACTGGAACTCACTATACTCATAATTTGTAGGTGGTTCGTGACTTACAGATTACCAGGTTCCCTGTCTCAAGGCTGGTAAGTTTGGATCAAGTCTGCTATTGATCCAGAGTGTCTTGGTGGTCTAAAGCGGGGTCGTATTTTGCATAAGATTACAAAAATGTCTCAATTGTTTAGGTAAGAGGCGATTGTATAATTTAAAACATGTTCCTCTGGCATGGTAAGTGGGAGACCATTTGAAGAACTGACTTACCTAGTTTCCAATTTGTATGTTGCTGCTTTCCACAGGTGCTTGAATAATCCAGACAGAGGAAATTCAGGATCTTGCATCACAGCTAAGTAAAGTATGAAAGGCTAAAGCTGCTTGTGGAAAGGGATAAGTTTTACATTTCTTGATAATATCGGTTTGCCTAAGAGGCTGGGATAAGAAAGTTTGATGCATTCTTCCCTTATTGCTACCATATTTCCAGTTTGAACCAGTTCTTTCATATCAGTTGATTTTCTTACTCTTAGTTACATTGTGTTAATCATGGTCTTTTTCTTTTACATTTATCTTCAGATTTGTATATTTTGCAAAATCTTCCTTTGGTCTATTTGTTGGTCTTCTATTGGTCTTAGTTTTCCAATTATTCCAGCTTACCAGAGGCCCTTTATAGCCAAAGAGGGAGTAGCATTGATGTGCTGATGAGTGGCACATCTTCAAACGCCATGCTTAGTGCATTGCTCAGCGCCTGCACAGCCAGAACCACCACAGAGTATTAATGCTCACAGCCCTCCAAAAAGTTGTCCTTAGAACTGCTTGGCACTTGCGACCTTTATTGTGGGCGCAGTCTTGGGCAAAGCTGTGCTGGAAAATAAATGTAAACCTTGGACTTCTTCTTTGCTTCTCAAGTGGCCGCCATGATTTTCAAAATGAAGGTGTAGTCAATATCCCTTTTCAAGATGGTGGTTAGTCAACAGGATTTGGTCTGGGATTCCCAATTTATATGAAATATGGTCCATTTCCTGTGATGTTAGTTCCTTTTAGATCATATTTAAGAAGGCAGTTCTGAATAAAGGACGTATCGCAAACACTTTTTCTCTATTTTTTGTAACACTTTCTTCTTCTCCTTGTTTCTATTTATCTAACATAATTTTGCTTCTGCAGCTGAAACTTAATTAATTATCTGGGTCTTCATCCAAGACTGTTAAGATTACCAGGAGGTATTGCCCCTCATATGTTTTTCTTCCACTTTGTGACCCTCTTACAGAGACGATTGCCTCCTTCTATGTATAGTATTCAGTGCAGAGTGTCACCGTGGTAACAGGGAGAAGTTGCCCTTTCTTTGGTTAATCGAAAAGGGGACTCAACAGACCTTTAAAGTGTCCAGTCCTTGACACCTTCCTATTGGCCCCTCAAGTAGCATCAATTAGGAAAGTCACACTCATTGTCTTGGATTTCCTCTTTTATTCATCCTCCTCTACATGTTCTTCTTCTTGGTATCTATCTATCTATCTATCTATCTATCTATCTATCTATCTATCTATCTATCTATCTATCTATCCATCCATCCATCCATCTATCTATCTACCAGTCACAGTTTTTTAAAGTAAATAAACCCATTTAGGGCTTCATTTTGAGTTTGGAAGGTGGCCTTTGATGTCCGCGCTGAAGACCGCCAACTGTATTGGTGTATCCTGCCTGGCATGGATCTCTCAGTGGAGCTATCCCCTAGTGCATGGCGCTGATGACCCTTGTTTAGTGTATGGGACCACCAGGCTTTCCCTGGCAGTCCCGAACAAGTAACAATTACAGCGGCATGATTGTCCTAAATAAGATTGACGTTCTGATGTACACCGGCCAAGGGCCCTGTGGCTACTAGTCGTTGGCCAAAGGTTGCCCTGTTGAAGCTAGCTGAGGATCTACTATTGAAAAGCTGGCACTTGGCCCCATTCAAATGGGATGGTCGTACCATGAGTTTGGCGGACAGGAAATGTGCCAATTTTTGGCAGATGCCCCTCATCTGCCAAACTCTAAATTACCATCTTCGTTTCTCTGCTCAGTTGGACAACTCTCTTGGAATACAAGTCAAACAGCAAAATAAACGAGTTTTAACTGTTTTTCAAAATTGTGTCTATGCTGATTAAAGACACACCCACATGTGTAGCATGAAGACTTGGGGGGCTTGTACTGAAAAAGAAGAAACTTATTTTACTTTGCTGCTTAAATAGTGGACCCTACAGAAGATTTTAACAAGTTGACCACAGGTACAAACTAGGAACAAGGGCCCTCATTATGATGTCGGGCTGACCGACAGGCCATCAGTGGTGTTCCAATAGACATCCAGGCTAACGGTCCGACTGCCGGATTGAGATACCGGCGGTCAGAGCGCAGCGTGCGGGGGAAATACCGCCCCCTCCGACAGGCTGAAGGAGCTCGTCGGGCGGTGGTCGGATAGTAATCCCTAAAATGAAAGCGGTGCCTGCGCAGCCCTGCAGTAGGGAGTACGATGTCCATTTCAGACAGCCTATTCATGGCGGTCCCACCGCCATGGAAAGGCTGTCAGAAAGGGACTTTGGGGGCCCCTAGCAGGGCCCCATCCCTGTGGGCCACCGCTATGTGGACAGGGGGGCACATGTGGTGCCCCCTAAACACCCATGCACCGTGTGCCAGGCACCACATGGTGCCTGGTACACCTGCATGGATGTTTGCAAACATGCCTTTCTCTACTGCGGCTTGTGCTGCGGCCCAATTCCAGGCCGTAACACAAGCTGCAATAGAAAACAGCATATTTATGACCGTCTACACAGCGGTCGAATCATTCATAATATGACTACATGTCGGGCGGTCTTCATCCCGCAGTGATCGCCATCAAAATGAGGCCCATAGTTTTTCAATTTCTTTGTCAAAATTAAAATTGAGGGGCCACTTTTGGCAGACTGATGCAGAGCGCCTTAAGTAAGACGTGTGTCCCAGATGAAGGCAATATAAGGATTGCAGGTGAAGAGGGGCTGGCCTGAACTTCTGCGCTACCACCTTACTCTGGACAGCTGCATTCTGGATCAATTGAAAAGTGTTTTGCAAGTATCTTGGAGATCCCATATACAGGATATAACCCTAATCTAATCTGCAACACAGTAGCTGTACTATCAGAGATCCTCGCATCTCCTAGTATAGTTGGGAATATTGTGATAAGAATTTGCACACAGTGGAAGTAAGATGATGCCATGAATTAACTTGTGTCTCCGGAGGACGTTCAGCCTCCACTCGGAATCCATTGTTCCCTAATTACAATACAGATCATGGGACACAGTTCTATTTTAGTTAACCAGACCTTTGAGTACCAGAGATGGTTACTGTCACCTACTGCCACCACTTCCTCTTTTTATCCTTCTCTCAGCATTCTTGAGGATATTCAACTCAGTTTTCCTCTTGGTGTCTTTTTGAGCTGCCTCTAAATTTGTCACTTAGGGCTCTATTACGATGTCGGTCGGTAAGCCTCCGACTGCTTGTCGACCAACATCGTAGGTTTACATTCTGACCGCCGAATTATAATGTAGACGGTCTGAGTGTAAACTGGGTTCCAATGGGCTCAAGGACCCCGTCGGCCAGTTGGAAGCCGCAGATAATCCCTAACAGACTGCGTTTCCGCTGTCAGGATTATTATGTCTGTTTCTGATAGCCTTTCCATGTTGGCCTTTCCGACATGGAAAGGCTTTCGGGGAGCGACTTTGGGGGCCCCTAGCAGGGCCCCCTCCCCCCTGGCCTTATGGTTGAGGCCTTGGGGGGTACCTATGGTGCCCCCCTTCACATCCCTGCACCGTGTGGCAGGCACCATGATGTGCCTGCCACACGGTGGAAGGATGTACAAAAACTTCACAATGGGAGCTTGTGCTGCGGGCGGTTTCGGTCTGCCGCACAAGCTCCCATTGTAAAATTAAAGTTTGCGACCGCCCCATGAGCGGTCGCATCCTAATTGCTGTTTCGGGACCGCCGACCGGAGGTCGGTTGGTTCCACATCCGCAACGATGTTGGTCGGAGGGAACTCTTCAATAATTCCACATCTAGTATTAGGGAACGGTGTCACAGACGTTATCAGCCGATTTGGAACTCTTGCTGTGTAAGACTGAGGTGAAACATCGTTTTGAGGTCATGCCTCACCATCCCTGCTCCCTTAACTCAGCTCCCCTTCCCATACATCTCCCACACCTTGTGCCACAGTCTTACCATACAAAATATGCAGTGATTGAGCAACATAGGAATGGGGCAGAAAATATGCAGCTGTGCTACAATTTAGTGCCCGTAGTGCGAGCAGCACTGAAAATCAGCATGAACTGCACCATGCGTTGCTCAAGAGTGCGTGGCCATGTGAGTTGATTTTGCTGCTGCTCGCATAGAAAATCTACTCATGCGACAGAAAATCTACTTGAACGGCGGCCCTCTGACTGCGACCACTCATGAACTCTGGCGACTGCCCTCATTAGAAAATCACACGAGGGGCCACCAAATCTCGCTCGCGTCACCATCTTGCATATTCTGGAGCCTTGCGGGAGAAAAATGTGGCCAGAACTCTGTGTTAAAGAGTAACGCAAAGTGGCCAAAATGTTGCCAATTCTGCAGGCAGAACAGAACATGCTAGTCCTGTATGGTTACAACAATAATTGTAGATAGTGTATTGCCTGGTGCCTGGCTGATTAGGCCCGAGGGCGAAACGCAGGTCCCTGCCGCCCCTTTATGGTGCAGGGGACCCCAAACCATTCAGGGGACCCCCATTTAGCACAAGGCCAGGGAATATCTGTCAAATATGCGAGGCTCAGGAGCCCTTAATCTAATCACATTAAGCATGGGATGCCAATCATTTTCTGTTATCCATTGTTTTGGCCCCAGGTCCACTGTTTTTTCCAGGTACTGCCTTTCTGGAACGTTCTTGGTTTTCCCAGAGCCTAGTCTGCGAATGGCTGCTCTTGAGGGCTGCTTGCCTTCTGCCTGCATTTTGCACGGTTCTAACCAGTGGGGGCTGGCACAGATCGGGGGTGGCAGGGCGGAGGGCGGAGGGGGAGAGGGCGTAAAGAAAAAAAAATAAACGTACCTCCTCGCTGCGTCTTTCCACCGTGGTCCCTCCCGGCACAGGAACAGGAATAGAGCACCCAAGAAGCACCCAGGCTCTGGTCTGAGCGCCATGGTTCGGCGCTCAGGGACGGACTAGGAGCCTGGGCATGTTCTCCACCCAGGCTGTAATGCAGCCTGGGTGGAGAACATGCACAGTGCGCATATCTGTTTTGCTGGCCCAAGACGGCTGGCCAAACATTCATGCGCACTTACAGAGTGCCCACAACTCCACCCCCTGCTCTGAGAGCAGAGCAGCCCCGCCCCGCAAAGCTGCCGGAGCAGGAAAAAATTAAATTATAATAACAAGTTATTATAATTTTATTTTTCCTTTATTCACACTGCTGAAAAGCAGTGGGGCGATGCTTCTCCGCCTTAGCGGAGGAGCCGCCACTGGTTCTAACTGCTTTAGAGTTTTTACTAAGGTGGCATTTAAGAACAGCCATGATTGGGGGTAGAGAGAGCAAGGGAGTGGGAGACAGCCCTAACATGGCCGCCATCCAAGACCTATTAGTGTTGTCAGATTGTGTACTGGGACGCTTCCTCTACAATAATAGGACCTTTAAATTGCCCTGAAGTAACTGGATTTTCAGGGTAGGTGGGAGTGGCCGATGAAGTAACTGGCAATAATGCATCATGGGAGATAAAGAGAATAAAACTCACCCCATAGATGTTGGATATTGCTAAGTGGTTTGCTGCCTATTAGGGTTTCACAGATAATAAAAAACATAATTGAATTCCACATGAATGGGGACGGTGCCAAAAAGATGATATTTTAATAGACAAAGCTGGGAGCAGCGCGCATATCCGAGACAGTGTCCATGCAGCCGGCATCATCTGCACATTGTAAAGAAGCAGTAATGGCGCGTTCCTGAAAAAGAAACACTCATATGCAGCTTTTACAAGCGAGGACGGGGCTTAAATATATTCATAGTGGGAATGTTATGATTTCAGAAAAATGTGAAAGCGCTGTCGATGGGGAAGTGTCTCGCGACGAGAGAGCGCGCGCAGCCCATAGAAGGGCGCGGAAGGAATCCTTCCTGTGACCTTTTGAGGGTTCGAACCCAGGTTTGGGCGCTCGAGCTCTCGACAGTGATTGTTGCAGCGTAAATCTGGCGCTAATAGTCTGGCTGCTGCAGGATATTAAGCAGCCGTTTGAAAATACAAATATCGGTAGAGAATTAAAACTGTTTAATGTTTGCAGAGACGAGTCAAACTTTGGGAAAAGACGTGATAACAAGCTCTAAGGGCCTGATTACATATATGCCGACATTTTGAACGTGGTAAAGAGGGAGATTTTGGAGGGGTGATCACTGATGTATTTTCCACATTGACTTACATTAAAGAGGAGGAGACTTTAGGCGGGAGAAACCTCAAATAAAGCTATTTTGGACTTAGAAAATCGGGAATCTCATGCTTGAATCGGGTCTGGTGGCTTGCATGCTGATTCACATAGGTAACTTACACTTTTTAGTACTTTTCTACTTTTTGGCTATTCACATTCACTCAATTCGAGTATAAATGTACTTCAAAAGTGTAATTTATATGTCTCCAACAATCTGAAGTGCCTGGGTGTTATTTAAAAACTGCAGGGGCTATTCACAAATCACTTGCGTAACGAAACTTGAGGGGGCCCCCCTGCAAGGTAGGTGGAGGGGCCCGCTCCGGGCTAAATCGGGAGCTCTCCGTCCAGAGAACTGTGCTGAGGGGGCCCCCTGCAGCTCGGGGGCCCCCCGCACCGCGGGGGCTGCGGGGGCCTGCGTTACACCACTGTCACAAATGTACCTTACACTTTTGAGTAATTCACTTGTGTAATTTACTTTTACACTTTTGAGTAAGTTTACTACTTTTGGCTATTCACAAAATCTGTAAAGTTGCTCAAAAATGTAAATTACTCAAAAGTGTAAGTTACCTTTGTGAATCAGGACAAAACTGTTTACGCAAAAAGGCTCACAAAGGCACAATGTGAAAAGAATGAAAAATATTGGCGCAGATGTGGTCAACCTCAGCCATCAGTGCACCAAATTCTGCACATTTTGCCATGACAAAATATACTCATAATCAGGAAGCGTTGCATGAAAATACACAGCGCTGCATTGTGCGAATGGATAAAATTTGTTCCACACTATAATTATTAAGGGCCTATATACAATGGCGGTCGGTCACACGACTGACTGCCATCGCAGCAGGAATGGGACCAGCCAACAAGGAGTCGGCGGTCGCTCCCACCATATAACGATTAGACCAGCGTGTAGGTGGTCGGAAACTGCCTTTTTCTACTGTGGCTTGTGCTTCGGACCAGGAAAAGGGCCGCAGCACAAGCAGCAGTGAAAAAAGGCAGGTTGTGCACATCCATGCACCGTGTGCCAGGCACCAAATGTTGCCTGGCACATGGTGCATGGATGTGTGGGGAGGCACTACATGTGCCCCGCAGGCCACTTAGCAGTGGCCTACAGAGGCCCTTCTTGGGGCCCCCAAATTCCCTTTCCGGCTGCCTTTTCATGGTGGTGGGACCGCCATGAAAAGGCAGTCGGAAAGGGCTATCCTAATCCCTACGGCAGTGCCTGTGCAGGTACCGCCCCCATTGTAGGGTTAGGAATCGGACCGCTGTCCCGACGGAATCTTTGATCCTGTCGGAGGCGGCGGTCCAACTCCTCGATCTCTGTGCTCCGACCGCCAGTATTGTAATCCAGCGGTCGGACCAATTCCCAGGATGTCGGACAGACCACCACCGATGGCCTGTCGGTGGCGGTCCGCCTGACATCGTGATGGCCCCCTTAGTGACACATGGACACAAAATCATAGCCTGAACTGGTGCTGTGTGCAAAAAAACAATGTCTTGCCTAAAATTTGGATTCAAGGCTCATACTAATTACAAACCGCAGAAAACTGGTTAAAGCAGGGCCCAAATTATTCCACAGCACTCGTATATAATTAGTGTGCCGTGTACCATGAAGCTTGTTCACTCACATGTGGGCAATGCTGAATGATGCCCTGTAGCAGCTTTTAAGTGTTTGTGTTGTCAATGTCATCAGTGCTATGTAATATAGATTACACCTTACTTTCCTAGATAGAAGCAATTTTGAGGTCTATAGATTTTCTGTAAAAAAAAAAAGCGATTCAATTTTCTGTACAAAAAAAACCCCAATGGTTCTTGCGGAAATTAAAAAATGATACTATGTACAAATTATGCACAATCACCAATTATACTGGAAAGGGATGTGGAAAGAGAAATGCAGGTAGATGTCATGTGCCCTGGATCTGCGTGAGTAGGGCTGCCTCTATTTACTAAAAACAATACAATTTTCTGTAACATGGTATTGGCCTCTTCGAGTTATTTTGTCAGGATTGGGGAAGATGGCTCAGAACGGGTGCAATTTAAGCAAAGGGGGGCATGGGAGAACACAAGGTCAGTGCAGCAGGCCTTTTACATCGATGTACGAAGGATCTGGAACAACGTCCCCGTATCCATCAGAACTGCCCCAACCATGCTCATCTAATGTAGGGAAGAGCTAAAGACTCACCTCCTTAAAGAAATCTACATCAGCATGCATTAACGTCCTCAACCCAGCTACCTGTCCTATCACTCATTGACTTTGTGGTTGTCTCTGACCCTGTACAAAGCTCTGCCGCCTTTTGGCTAGGTTCGTGCTGTACAAATACCACATACATAGAAACACAACGCTATGGGAGAAGACCGCTGGTGTGCATTTCCATTTATATTTCTTTGGGGATTTTGGGGCATATGTATGAAAGTTTGGTTTTGCGATTCTCAAATAGCGAATTTTAGAGAATCGCTATTTGAGAATCGCAAAACGAGATGTATGTAGGATTTGCAAAAAAAATTGCGAATCCTACATATTCCTTAATTTCGAATCGCAAACTGCGATTCACAATTAAGGAAACCCTCCCCATTCATTCCTATGGGCCTAGAGGCCCATAGGAATGAATGGGAAGACATTCTCAATTTGCGATTAGCAATTAGAGAATCGCAAATTGAGAATGCAATTTCAAGGTTGCAAGGGTGTCAAAAGGACACCCTGTTGCAACCGTGTAATAAGCATGGGTGCACATGTGGCGCACATAAATGCCCTAAGGGCATGTATGTGCGCCACATTGCACTTTGAAAATGCAAAAAAGTGCATTTTTCAAAGAAATGTAAATTACCACCAACTTGAAGTTGGTGGTAATTTGCGATTCCTAAGACCAAATTGCACTTTTTTTGTGCTTCTTACATTGCATTTAAGGAATCGCAATTTGCGATTCCTTAAATGCAGTCATAAAATAGGGAATCGCAAATTTTGCGATTCCTTATTTTGCAAGGCAGTTTTTCATTAATACATACCACTAAGCCCAATTGCGATCGCAAACGCCGAAATTCTGCGAATTTCAGCGTTTGCGATCGCAATTTTGAATGATACATATGGCCCCTATTCTTGTCCTTGGCCACTGGTAACTACTAACCAACATTGTGCCGCACCTGGAAGACAGCAATGTTGGTTTCCTTTAGTGCTTTTGCATCAATGGTGAAAATCTGTCCCATGGTTTAAAAAGCATTTTGTATACATGTCAGAATAAATCACATATGAAAGAAAGCAGTTAATGGTTTGCACTAATGATATGAACCAAAAGACAGCAGCAATGCTGTCTGAAAGAAAGCAGAATAAATGATTGTAAATTCTTGAAACACAGGTGTTAAAGTTAAAATGCCTTCTAGGTAAAAATGTGCTGGTTAACCAAGGAAAAAACCCTTCTCAGCCCCCATGTCCACCACATTCATTAACCACAAGTGACCTGTGTTGCACATATGTATGGTGGCGTTTAACTGGTTGATCGTAGAATTTCTGAGTCGTTGCAGGTTTTAGCTCCCTTGAATATAGAAATACACCTGGCCAGATTTTTTATAAACTGGCCGCTTTTGGAGTGATGAATCCAGGCGACCAGATTTTAGCAGTGGCAGCTGGCATCTACGGGGGGTTGGGTGGGCAGGCACACACAAATATTACAAAATAAAACTTACCTGAACCGACGTCTTCCACTCTGGACCTCATCCGAGATTAACTGCATGCTGCTGTGTGGGAACCAATCCTGGCCCTGCTCTCAGGCTGTGAGAGCAGTGCCCTGATTGGAGGGAGCAGCCGCACTCTGCGCTCCCCAGCACCCCAGAGGCCTGCACTTACTCTAACGCAGCTTTGTTGCTGGGTTAGAGATTTCAAATTGCGCATGTCTGGCTGTCTGTCACAAGACGGCCGTCCACAGAGACATGCACACTTTGAAAAGTGCATGAACAGCCCGCCCTCCTCCCTGTTGCTATTATTCAGCAGCGGCCCCACCCCCGTCCTGAGGCTCGGTTCAGGACTGGAGGATGAAAAATAAAATGGTAATGTGTTACCATTTTATTTTTCATCTTTGGGGTAATTTAAGTGGGGCTACGCTCCTCCACTCCAACGAAGGAGGCGCCCCTGGATTGTAGATCATTTGTTCTGCTTTGAATCAGCCACCAAAGACAAACTTTCTGTTAACTACTAAACAGGTGTGAGTAGTGAAAGGTGAGTGAAAGAAACACAAGAAGAGTCAAGAGCTTACTGTCAAATTGTATGACTTGAAGGTCAATCAGTCATGACTTTTGTTAGAGTTGTGTCCTGGAAGAGGTGTCAGACGTCTGTGACAGTTGTACACTCTCTTGTTCCACTATTGTTCTAGACTCAGCAGACCATCGAGGAAACTAGACTGTACTCTGCCAACCATTTCTCCAAGAGATGCACAAAGATATAAAAATACTCAACTTTTCAACCTTTCTGAAGAAGCCAAAAAATGTATCAAATGTGTGCGATGACATAAGGACAATGAGATAAAGAAGCACTTACTACCTCTCTCGATGGCACTTATTTATTCAGCCTCAAAAAATGAAAGTTTGAGTTCGCCTTGCAATCTTAAACTTAAATCGTGCTGGTTACATTCTGACTTTTGTGTTCTAGCTCAAGTCCTTGATCATCCAGAGAGAGCTTTTTTGGGGGGTCCCTAGCCCTAGTCTTGGCATGACTTTTCCTGATCATATGTGCACTTCCGTCTAAAAAAAAAGGGCACTTCAATGCCAGGGGTCGTGGGCCAGGATTTTACAGAGCCAATGTTTTTTTCTTTTCTTTCTTTTTAACATTTTTAGTCATCCTTATGTCTTTAAACTACGTCTTCAATTTACTGCTATTCAAAGCTGGTAGTACCTTTTCCCCATGGAATATGAGTCATAGGAATCTTATTGGGACAGGACCGTGGCCAATCGCCAAAGATTAGCTCCTAAGCGACTGCTATCCAATGGATTTAATGTTATTACTTCCTCACCACTGATGCAATTTTTTATTTGATGCTTGTTTTAAACTCTCAGCACACATTTTATTGTCTAGATTTCACCTTAGCACTGTGCACTTTTTAGTGGCATTCACATTATAATGTGGATGGGTGCAAAATCTTCCGCCATGTCCTTGTGACAATACTTCAAATCAATCCACTGTACACTTTTTACTCTTTTATCCTCTATATCATTCTGTAAGAACAACCTTTTTGCTTCCCTTAATAAGACCAAATAGGCCAATTTCATATCAAGACGGCTTTAGACTCCTCTATTCATTGGAGTCACATGAAATCTGCAATGCGGTTCTTAATTTTTTAAGGGGGCACTTTCAATATGAAAACGATATGGCTAACAATTGTCATGTGACTAATAAGTTGATGAAAGAATTAGGGCGTTTTAGCACACTGTAAAATGCACACGGCACTTTCATTGTCGACCTTTGACGATAAACAACTTGAGGTCCCAGCCTTTGGTATTGTGATTTTAACCTATGAATTGTTAAATAGCCCTGTGTTGTTGCTGTATTTTATTCATGAAATGTACAGTATGCTTTTATGATTTCTTGAAATCGAATAAAGTCTTTATGATAATGATGATGAGTCATATTTTCCTGTGAAGTGCATTAAAATTAAAAAGGGTTCATTTGCCTGTTCCTAGTGCACCTGTCTGCCCGAAGCACTCACATTGTTTTATTAACATTACATATAATAGTTATTTACATTTTTTAAAGCAAGCATATGGCTGCCACGTTTAGACTACTGAATGTCTTTTTATTATTGTGACGTCTTACAATAAAAAATGTTATTAAAATAACCATTGCACCAGCTTGCAGAGGACAAACCCATTGGCTTTAGCAATGCCTGTATTCCCTGCAGGGCTGAAGATACTAGCACCAAATTTGTCTTATTGGGTAACCTCTGCGACCAGAGGCCGATTGGAGGAGACATGCTTTCTTCGACCAATGGGGTGGGACTTGCATCTCTGTGGCCTTGTGCGGCAGGCATTGTGAGGCAAACAAACCTGAGCTCTGTGCAGTGGCGGCTCCTCGAGGGAGTGCTGCGGGGCGGCGGGGGGGGGGGGAGGGGCTGGGTGGGGAGAAGTAAACTCCGGCACACAGCTGAACGGAGGTAAGTACATAAATAAATAAAGAAAACAAATTACATTGCGCACACCGCATCGCCGATTTGGCGTTGCAGCGCGCAATGTAATTTGTTTTATTTATTTATTTATGTACTTACCTCCGTTCGGCCTTATGCCGGAGTTTACTACCCCCCACCCAGCCCCTCCCCCGCCCCACCTCATCGCCCCGCAGCACTCCCTCGAGGAGCCGCCACTGGCTCTGTGTGGTCCAAACTTGAGCTGTAAAACAAACTGCGATAGCACTTCATAAACAGTTTCTAGCAGGCATAAAGCAGAACAAAATCCGAGCTATTTAATGAGGGTTAAACAATTGGAAACATGAAACATTTTACAACTAGAAAGTGGGAGGTTTTGAAAAACAATCGGGGGAATGCATTTTCTCCATTGACATACATTGAAGCAGAGGCAGTTTTAGGCAAGGTTCCTCCTGAATTGGGTCTGTTGACATGTATGAATTGTCCATAGGAGGCTTGGAAAACGGAGGCTCGAACAGAGGCACAGAGTCAAAAACTTTGGTGAATACCAGCATTAAAAGAAATATATATATATATATATATATATATATATATATATATATATATATATATATATATATATATAATAAATTAATTCCAAAAATCTGTCAAATGCCAGCGTTATACGCATGAATCGGTGATGTCAGCATTGGCAGGTAATAAAATTCTATTTTCAATTGACAAGTTAATGAAGGAGTTGCAATTCAGGGTCGGACTGGCCTATAGGGCAACCTGGCAGTGCCCGGAGGGCTTCTACATTGAATGATGAAATACTGTAGCAGCGGATTTATGTATTGCAATACCCGGTATACTTTTGTTTATGTCGTTTGTTTTAAATTCTTCACACTTCTTTAGTCACTTTCTTTCTTTTGGTTTGTGTGAATACAGGGAACATTAAGTACCTATCTGTTATTTTAATTGTATAATGTTACAAACAACTCTGTTAAAGCAACTACTAAGATTTATTCAAATCATTGGGTCATTGAGAGGCTATTAGCATTTTTAATAGCCTTATTTTTACCTCACACGTTGCAATTTGCAATGCCTTAAAATGTTGATGTATATTGAAATAAATCGCTAGTGAATAATTGTCCTGTAGAATACTGGACAAGACTAACAGGGATGAGGAGTTAATACCTGGTATGAAAGGCACACAGCGAGTCCAGTGATCGAGCCCTGGTTGCTCGAGGGCTATTGAGGATGTGGGGGTTCGCCCATCAAATAATGAAAATAATTTGTAGCGCCTAAAATTACTAAAACCCAATGGATTCTGAATGGTCATTTGTGATATACTTTAGTACCTTCATTATATGCCAAGCAAGCGTAAACTTCACTACGGGGTCTTGTGGTTTACCCTCCTTAAGAGAACTTTGAAAAACTGTGGCATAGCTGTGCATCTTTCTGAAAGAGCCATGGCTTTAAAAAGACAAAGGAGCAGTTAAAAACCTGGATGGGTGCCTTCACATGACCTATTAGTTTCAAAACTTTAAATAGCATCTTCTTTTACTTCTTAAATTCCCCTTCTTTGCCTTTTTCTTTCCTCCAGCTCCTCCGTCATCTATTTTGATGACAATTTATTTAGAAGGGACAGTGCAGAATAAGTCAAAGTTACGCAGCTTGATTGGTGAGAATCCAAGGTACCATGACTGGGGGTTTTAGCCCCATCTGCATCCATGGGTTACAGACAGAGATTGTGGATTCCAGTGGTACAGCTTTCGATCAGTTTCAGGCAGATCTGGGCTTTCCACATTCTTCTCAGACTGGTGCAGACAAAGTTTTTGTCTCATAGAGTCAACAGGAAGGAGGGACAGGCAGAGAACTCCCCAGCAGGGGGAGCCCGAAACAAAGGGCCAATAGAGAGGGAGGCTATCATTCAAGGTGTTGGGGGTAAAACCTCTCAGGGAAGAATGGAGCAGGAAAAGGCAAAAGGCTTTTCTTGCTGGCACTGTCTCACTGGCACTGGTCTCCTACTCTGCACATCCTAGCTTCTAGTACACTACAAGGGACTCCAGGGATGCTTTGGACGAAGTTTGGAATCTGCTGTGCTTTCTGGAAGGCTATTTCCACCATGCATTTTGTGTGCCTCTCAAAATGGGCTCCTGGTTTCTACAGTTAATCATAACACACACACTCCATGCTTACTCCACCACACATGTACACATTCAACAACCATGTGACGTTCATGTCCCAAATGAAATGAGTGAAGGACCCAATTGCATTAGACTGAGAGTCCAATTTAAACAAGTCTGTAGTCTACAGTGAAGGCAATAGGCAAAAGGCTCACCCTGGTACTAAGGTCAATTTGCTGGCATCACTTTCAGTCCATCTTATGTTCAGTAAAGGAGGGTGCACACGGTGCCCCTCTGGACCACAACACACACCTCTGGGTCTCACTCCATGTCACTAAGGACCTTTATTCTACACTCATGATTCTTCTGTGCGCTACGGACTAAAAATAATAATAAATCCTTAGCAAACACCAAAAATTCATTGTCAGGTGTGCATGCTCTTCTAAGCCATTCAGGGACCTATTTAGTTCCAACAAGTATCAAAGGTGAGCCTGTGTGTGATGCCTACTCCACAGGATAGTGGATCCGGAATCCGAGAAGACAAGTTAGGTCTTTTAAGCCGCCTTAACGCTCTGGGGTACTTCAGTCATGCAATCGAGGTCTAGTTTATGGAGGATCGTGTGAAGCCTGAGCCAGTTGCAGTATAACATAAGTGTAGCAATTACAATAAAGATGAATGCCACTTCAGGGGTATAACTGGAAAGGTAACACTTTTTGAAAATGTAGAAAGAACTGTGGTAGCCTGGTGTTTATCTCCTACTGATCCATGAGAGCATCCTCGGGTTGCACCAGCGACTGACTTTCTCATTAATGTGGATCCAGATGTGTATCCCAGGATGCCTTGCGGACAGCTTGGAGATGAGATTCATTTTCTCTGGTTAAGACAGGCTTGATCTGCTACAAAGAAGCTTTATTAGCCCTACTATAGATGCGGCCATGCAGGTGAAAATGTATGGAAGCAGCTCTTGCAGTTAACTTTCCATACCCCAGCCAGAAAGCATAATGGGAAAGAAGGGTTAGGAATAGGCTTACCCTGTTGTTTCTGTGAGCAGTAACACATTTTTCGTGTTACTATGTAGACACACAGATGCAAACACACACGTGCATGCACACAAATGCACACTTGCCACACTTTTGTGGTGGCTCAGTCACATAATTAGAAAAGCCATTATGATATAATGGGGTGACCCACAAAAGTCCAAGGACCTGGGTAACGTTTGGTATAGAAAACAATGGTCCTAGACTACTTAAGGTTACACTTTAGTTGTGAGAAGCATTCATTTAGTAAAAATATATCAGGTACATATAGAATTCACATTGTATCATTAATGTACCACCAATTCCTTCACAATTCAAGCATGTATATCCTCAAATGACACAAAGGTACAAAATATAGCTCAAATAGTGTCTGTTTTATTTCTCAATTATTTTTTATCACAGATCACCATATTCAATGTTCCATTTGGGAAAGGTTGCTCCTAAGAGAGTGTGAAAAAGGAAAGTGCTCGTGAAGTAGGACAGATATAAAGGAGGGGAATCCAAAAGATAAACTAAACAATCAGTTTCGCATTCTAATATTCTTAGTAAACTGGTCAGGTTCACAGTGGCACCAGTTTTACAAGTAGGCCTGTCCCTCATGTATTTACAAGTATTTATTATTTTCTGATGGCGCACAGAGATTATTAATCTGTGAAGAGGGCAGGGCTGGGATGATGTCAGGTACAGGCTCACTGGGGGAGAGTGTCGACGTTTCGACCCTGGCGCATAGAGGGTAATTTATTCCTCTGCAGGCGGGTCTTCCTCAGGACAGGGGAAGGGGGGGGGGGCAACCTGAAGGTGCAAACGGATTGACTAATTAGAGACATGAATTCAAAGTAGCCAAAATTAATAAAAACTGTGTGCCTACTCACTGACCTAGGATGAGGTGAAGTCAGGATTACAGCCCCTCAGGCGGCGGTCTGTAAAAAGTGGAGGATATACATTACAATCTGTATCATTAATGATAAGCACTACTGTAACAGCCAAGTAGACCACTGTCTACTTACCCGCACTGAATCTGCGGCGTGGCTACATTTTATTTAGAAGGATGGAGGCTGCAGTGTTTGAAGAAATCAATCACAGGTGAGTAAATCGCCCACAGCATCTAAAAATAACATAAAATGGTCCTAGACTACTTAAGGTTACACTTTAGTTGTAAAACATAAAATGTTATTTTTAGATGCTGTGGGCGATTTACTCACCCGTGATTGATTTCTTCAAACACTGCAGCCTCCATCCTTCTAAATAAAATGTAGCCACGCCGCAGATTCAGTGCGGGTAAGTAGACAGTGGTCTACTTGGCTGTTACAGTAGTGCTTATCATTAATGATACAGATTGTAATGTTTATCCTCCACTTTTTACAGACCGCCGCCTGAGGGGCTGTAATCCTGACTTCACCTCATCCTAGGTCAGTGAGTAGGCACACAGTTTTTATCAATTTTGGCTACTTTGAATTCATGTCTCTAATTAGTCAATCCGTTTGCACCTTCAGGTTGCCCCCCCTTCCCCTGTCCTGAGGAAGAGCCGCCTGCAGAGGAATAAATTACCCTCTATGCGCCAGGGTCAAAACGTCGACACTCTCCCCCAGTGAGCCTGTACCTGACATCATCCCAGCCCTGCCCTCTTCACAGATGAATAATCTCTGTGCGCCATTAGAAAATAATAAATACTTGTAAATACATGAGGGACAGGCCTACTTGTAAAACTAGTGCCACTGTGAACCTGACCAGTTTACTAAGAATATTAGAATGCGAAACTGATTGTTTAGTTTATCTTTTGGATTCCCCTCCTTTATATCTGTCCTACTTCACGAGCACTTTCCTTTTCACACTCCCTTTGGAGCAACCTTCTCTAATGGAACATTGAATATGGTGATCTGTGATAAAAATAATTGAGAAATAAAACAGACACTATTTGAGCTATATTTTGTGCCTTTGTGTCATTTGAGGATATACATGCTTGAATTGTGAAGGAATTGGTGGTACATTAATGATACAATGTGAATTCTATATGTACCTGATATATTTTCACTAAATGAATGCTTCTCACAACTAAAGTGTAACCTTACATAATTAGAAAAGGGCTCGCTAGTAGTGGGGTGTATGAAAACTTTACTAGGGCTGCACCCTCAAAAACTATAAACACTGCTACAAGCCAGTAAAGAGGTAGATCGAGAACTCCATGTAGAGTAGATAGTATGGGAACTATTTAGTATCCTACCCTGACCTGTAGTGATTTCTCTTCTGGGCCCACTTTGGTTCTCCCTTAGTTTTGCTGCTTAGACGCTTTAGGCTGCCTCTGCTTTGCATAGTCACATATAATACGTTTGTTTTTGCAACATTGTTCTGGGAATATGCTGTACATGTTGCTTGTTATTTGGGCACTCTACCTGGCATTTAGTCTGCACATATTGTACAAGGTTGCTCCGAATACATAACAACATAGTGTACTGTTTTTCTATGCTTGTTCAGCAACAGCTCCTACCATTAGACACAACACGGTCGCATAGCTGCATCTTTCCAACACAGTACTTTATCATATAAACTGTGCCCCATTCCCTTGGGGGCAAGAGAGGAGAATTCCAGCAGAGAGGACTGTTCTGGAACGACCACAGTGCCTGACATGCAGTCCTGCGTAAACTAAGTTTATACTCATGATGCGGACCACCTAACTACATATACCAGGTATGAGATCTGAGGCCAATCCCAGAGATCGCAAACATATCCCTGTACTCACACACTAAGGGTAGGCTTAGCCAGATAGATAATTTGTCATGGTTGGGATGTTTGTCCTATACACCCTTTTAGTAATGCTAATTACTTTGTATAGTTGTATCTGCCTAATGATCGCAGCACATTTCCTTCATAATAGACTACAATAGTTTCAATAAATGTATTGTAAACTTTCTTTGTGTCTTTCTTATGTTTACTGCTGGCATGCATGAGTGAGTAAGTGAGTAGTCTTGATCGATGAGTACATTATGCCCTGTACAGTGCTGATTTCAACCGTAACCGTTGAGCTGAAACACAACTACACAGGCCTTGGGGACATTCCGTGGGTACATATTTAGTCATAAGTTGCCCTAGCATCTACACGACTGTGATCAGAACAGACAGTGCAACCCGCACTCATTACAAACGATCCGGCTTAGCCGTAGCTTAACTCAGGCGACCAGTCACCTAACGGTTTCATAATCCATCTGGTATCTGATATCTCTTTCTTCTATTTATTTTCTTTCTTTTCTCCGTTTTTTCTTCCCCCCTCTCTTTTTATTTTCATTTGTAGTTCATGTTTTGCAAATCAAAAAATAGTTGATATCTTGCATTACTTACCATTATGCGCACATATTACACATGAGGAAATGCGATCTGGGTCTCAGGAGGTGCTAGGTAAGCGGTGAGCATCTCTCCGACGCCTGATATGTCTGCACACTGACAGCTTCTGTATAAGCGGAACATGCACGGGATACACGCATTGACACGTCAATGGAGACAACGGTATGCGTATGCAGTTCGAACTAATGGTACCTTCTACATGTATACCGCTATGTGCGCTTTAGATGCAAATTTTGTTACAAATACTTGGTGGGAACACCCGACCCTATGTACACAGGCCCATGGCAGCATTTCTTTTACTGTGCGTTCAATATGTGCAATGATGTGTTATAACTGTATAATAAAAGACAAAATGCAATAAAGATATAAAAAAAAAAAATGAGTGAGTAAGTGAGTAACGGAAGGGGATGATCTGTTTCCACGGTTCCCTCGGGGACTAGAGTGTCATGTTCTAGGTTGCCAAAATCACCTGCTACTCTGGGAAGGTTAGGAGTTCAGGTGAGGCACTGTGAGCTAGCCAGGATTTAGGCCGCCAGGTACTGACATTGTAGAGAGACTCAGTCCCTACATTCTGACGCCTTGTCATCCTAACACACAGTTCTGCTTTACCAGCAGAATCTGTGCATCGGACCTAGTAGATATCAAATTTGTCACTGTGGAGCACTGAGGTTGATGGATGGGTGACGCCAGCTATTGTGGGCCACTCAAAAGAGCCAAAAGCCTAAAACTGCAGGCAAACTTTACAATGAAAAAGTGAAAATGGTATATTTGAATAGTTATAAGTATAATCTTCCTCACAGCAAGACCCACATTTGCTTTGTTCTGATGCTAGCAAGAGTCTCAGACTTAATCGCCTGGTTCCTATCCTTCTCTTCCTGGTTCTTCTGAGCACCTCAATCTTGGATATTTCAGGCCTGATTTGCGAAGGTAACTTACACTTTTGAGTAATGTACACTTTTTGTAAGTTTACCACTTTGCGCATATTCACAAAAAAAGGATGTAAGTTGTTACAAAAAAACAGTAAGTCCAGCACCACACATGGCCAACCACTGGTACTGCAACACCCTCCAACAGAACATAACGGAGGTAGGGACTTAAACTAAAACCCCATATGGAAATTACTCCTTCAGAGGTCAAAGGTCTGACAACTCCCAATTTGAGTGTGTCCTAAGTTCTGCAGCTCCTTTGGAACAAGAGGCTTTCCTCTTACACCTGCTGAAGACTGCATGTTTTGGCCAAAGTAACTCACTCTTTTTTGCCATCCCACAAGATATGCTTCTCTAGGTGGCACAGAACATGGTGGACAGATGTAGAGAGAATCCTTGGGACTCAGTCCCTTCATTCTGAAATCACAACACTGACTGGGTGCCATCATAAATGGCCCTGTGCTTCAAACACAAAGAAATTAACAGAAAACCCCAGGTTAGAGGGACATACAGCCCTGTGTCCCTGGCTGAACCATGCACTGTTCAAGACAAGTCTAGCCCCGAATCTGCTGGACATGTCGTAGCTAAAAAGGAGGGCAAATGCTTCTAAGTTAATGGAACCAATAATGAAACATGGTTCAAATGGCCTCCGACTCAAAAGTAATTTCTGAATCTCATGTCTGCCCTCTGGTCTAACCACAAAATGCCTTGAGGCTATTTTGCTGAGCCTCTCTTTATTTTCTTGAAGCCTATTTTGTTATCATCTATTAACAATTAGGGTACAAAGTCAAAGTTCACCTTTTTATAGTAACTAAAGGAGTCCCAAATAGTTACATCTGCTCTACACTGCAAAGTCTTCGATGTCCATTTTCAGCTTTCAGTCTATTTCCCATAGCCCCAGTGGTCGAAGTGGGCGGGATCGGCAGGGCATGGCGTGCCCCTACTTCTTTAATTTCATAGAGTCCGTTCCCCTACTTTCTTATTTTAAACATGCCTCCTGGACGGCAGAAATGCCAAGGCCGATAGTTAAGGCTCGGCTTTTGGGAACGGGCAGAGAAGGAAAAGGACTCTGTCTTTTCCTTCGTGCCCGGAGAAGACAAGGACAGTGACCAGTTCTCCTGCCGCTGGCAACTGCCCCTCCCCCCCTCTCTTTGTTCCCCCTCTTCCCTTTCTTTGTCTCGCTCCTCCTCATTTAGTGAAAACCGAGACTTCAAGAAATGAGTATTACCTTCTCTTTCCTCCTTTCGTTTATTTGCTCCCCTGTGAAATGGATCCAAAAAAGAAAAACACTTTTGCTGGAAACGTCGTCTTTTTCTGACATTTTTCAATTTCTAAGTGCAGCCTCGGGGTGGAGAGAAATAAAATATGAAAAATAACTAACTAACTAACTAAAGCAAGACAGAGTGAATGCAAGGTGGGCGGATTGATTTATTCACACCTCAACACATTAGCGCCACTTTACAGTGTTTGCCAGTGAAGCGCTACTTTTGTTTTCTTGTCTCTCTTTGAACAACATTGTTTTCCCCGGGCTGGAAAGTGCACTATTCCTTGAGGTACTGAAATACCTGCTTGATGGGTGAATTGGAAAACAAAGGGCCACATGTGCGACCATTTGAAATTGCGACTTGCAAATTGCGCTCGATTGCGAGTCGCAGTTTGCGAGTCGCAATTTCAAATGTACAACAGTGTCTGAGACACTGATTGCGATTCCCAATGGGGTCGCAAAATGCGAGCCTCATGAATATTATTGAGGCACTCGCAATTTGCGACCCCATTGGCAATGGCAGGCCCTCCCAGGGATGGTGGCCTGCTGGGCTCAGCAGACCCCCATGTTTGGGACTGCTTTTAAATAAAGCAGTTTTTTAGGTCTCGCCTAGCGTTTCAGCGCGCATGCGCTGCTCGCTCGGCGAGACATATTGTTAATGAGGAGATTTCAGAAGGGGACTTGAAGCCCCGCCCCTCTTTTTCATTGGCTGGCGTCACCGTTTATGCTAAACGGTGGCCTGCCATTGGAAATGAGGTTTTTTTGTTCCCGCCCTTTCCCCTTTTCGTCCGGCCCATCCGGACAGGATCGTCTGCTTTGCGGCTGTCGCGAAGCAATTTCTTATCTTTAGGGCGCCATCTGTTTCTAATTAGCAGTATCAGGTTACTTGTCTTGTTTTTGTTTAGCGTCCGAGTCTGCGCGCGCAGGGGCTGTTTTTTCGTGTCCGTGTAATGCTTGTTCTTTCTGTTGCCGGCTTCGTCCCATGATGTCATTTCACATATCGATGAGACGTCTCCGCTCATTCCCCCACCCACCTCATGCTGTTTGTGATCCACCCCCATGCGTTTTTAAGATACAAAAGTTGGGCGAATGCAAAACCCGATGTGGGTGGTGATCCCCCCTTGCCCCCCGCTTTCAGGGCACATTGACACAAATTCGAGGGCACGCTCGTCCCTGCCGTTTGTTTTGCCTTCCATTGTCAGTGGAGGTTTGCAGCCTCCATGTGGGCAGGCAGTGCCTCTTGTGCGTGCACAATGCGACAGCCCATCAACAGCAGCAGCAGCCCCTGCAGCACCGGGAGGGCCGGCCCCCCAGAGGCTCTCCCAGCCCCTCTGTTGATGCTCGCCATGCTGCACAGCTCAGCGGAGGCGCGGTGGCCCCAGGACTGTGACTGGCCGCCCAGGGAGTATGGGGCCCACTGGAGAGAGCCGACCTCCATCTGTGTGAGGCGCTGTGGAACCGGAGAGCACCGATCCGGGTCTGCGAGAAGCTAGGGATGTCGAAATCCGTGCGGCGGCCGGAGGACGGGGCAGAAGGTGAGTCCCGCCTGCACCAGAGGTCTAGCAGCTGGCACCGGCGGCTGCAGCCCGTGCCCGATCCCCCGGCCAGTGCCCTTCCCCGAAGCCACGCATTCCAACCAACATCGGCAGGGAAGCATCAAAACTCAGACCGGCTTCTGCAACACCACGGACGCCATTTCAAGATCACCCACGTGGCTGGCGACAGTTTTTAATATCACCGTAACCACGTTGCCCTACGCTTGCACCCGAGCAGAGACGGACCTGCGGACACAATTACCTACTGGCCCCGGTAGAATTAAGTAAGCCTCTTAATTTTATTCCCCGTAAGCTCGTATGTGTAGTGGGTTAACGTTATTTGTGCATATTTCGGTTCGAGAGCATGCAGTCAGTTTAGAACAATATAAATGAATACTTATTATGTTTGTAGTGATGTGAACACCTAAATCATGCTTTTGCAAAGCCATTAGTTCTGCCGATAATGTGCTAAGACCCTTACCATTAGTACACCTCTGAGTCGCAGGGAATGGAACCAGCAGGAGTTAACAGAAATTGCTAAAATTACACTCTCATACAGTTCACTTCAAGCACTGTAATGGAGGTGAGAAAATACAGTCGCCTGTCCCTGCGCACCAAGCTCCTCTCACCGCCTGTCCCTGCTCACCAAGCTCCTCTCACTGCCTGTCCCTGCGCACCAAGCTCCTCTCACCGCCTGTCTCTGCACACCCAGCTCCTCTCACTGCCTGTGCGCACCAAGTTCCTCTCACTTCTGTCCCTGCGCACCAAGCTCCTCTCACTGCCTGTCCCTGCGCACCAAGCTCCTCTCACTTCGGTCCCTGCGCACCAAGTTCCTCTCACTGCCTGTCCCTGCTCACCAAGCTCCTCTCACTGCCTGTCCCTGTGCACCATCCTCCTCTCACTGCCTGTCCCTGCGCACCAAGCTCCTCTCACTTCTGTCCGTGCGCACAAAGCTCTTCTAGCTGCCTGTTCACATAGACTAGACTTCTATCACTGACTGTCCGTGCAGACCAGCCCCTCTCACTGCCTGTCTATGTGCAGCAAGCTCTTCTTACTGCCTGTACTGTACATATCACACCTATATCTGCAGTAATAATGATCTCACACCTATATCGGAAGTAATGGTAACATCACACCTATAGCTGCAGTGACAGTAATCTCACACCTGTAACTGCAGTCATAGTAACAATACATGGGTATATGTAATATCCACTCAGAGTCCTTATTCCAAAATGAGTGGGTATTAACATTTTTAATGCATTAGATTAATGTGATAAAAAAAATATCACATTAATAAAAGCCAGTACCATTTACAATACAAAACTCACACTAGTACAAATGCAATGCAATAGATTTTGCAGTTAGAACAAAGTGAGCTATTGCCATTTTGCATTACACCATTTGATTAATGCTTCACGAAGGGAAAAAAAACCAATGACATTTACAATGCCAATAGCTCAAAATAATGTCATTGCGAGACCTATTGCATTGTAAATGCTTGTTTCAAAATGCGCCCGTTTTCCTTAAAGGAAAACGGGATGCATTAAAAAAAAAAAAAATGAAACGTTTGTTTCATTTTTTAAGAGGCAAGTCCCTGGGACCTCTGCCTGCCCCTAAAAAATATTTTCCCCTGCATTTGCAGAAAGAAAGGGGTCCCCTGGGGACCCCTTCCCTTTTGCGATCGCATTACCACCCTCTTGAAGAGGGCGGTAAATTGCGAGTGTTATGCAACCGCAATTGCGGTCGCAAAACATTCATCCATGGCTTGTGAGTCGCTATTAGGAAGGGAACACCCCTTCCTAATAGCGAGTCGCAAAACACTATTTTGTGAGTCGCAAATTATTTGCGACTCGCAAAATAGTGTTAGTACATGGCCCAGAGGAAAATTGTATGCGCAAACGGGTCGCAAACCCGTTTGCGCATGGAATTTTCCGTCGTACATCTGGCCCAAAATGTGTACAGCGGCTGTGTGTTTATGAATGTGGTCTTTTAAAACCATACTTCTTATGTTTTGTAAGGATATAAGCAATGGGCATTGAAACGGGTCCCTTCTGGGCCCTGCGGTCATGGCCTTAACTTTTCAGGCAAAAGCACTCACTAATTTCTGACTAATGAGTGTAAAAAGAAACAGGTAACCATGTTGTTCCTTCTTACATTTCACATGTTTTACTTAATCTTGCATTCCCTATGAGTGTTTGCTTTTTATAGGATGTTCATTTTTTTTTAGGTAGCATATTGCTCTTGTCTAGTGCATAATTTGAATTGAGTCACATCCAGGTGTTTATAGCGGGTCAGTGCAGTGCAAGTTTCTCTCAGTGGGGCAGTATGGTGTTCAGTAGGGGAGAGGATGTGGCACTATGGTCAGAGCTGCTAAATTTGGAACTGGGGAACCAGGTTCAGCCTTCATGACCAGTCCACCAGACCACTCCCCCTGAGGGAGCACATTCCCATGCTAGACCTTAGAAGGCCCCGCAAGATCTTAAAAGCCCTAGTGTCTTAGCACCAGCAGGTGGACCCTAGCAGTGGCAAGTGTGGGTTAACCTTGAAGGCATGTCCGCCACAATTCATTCTGAAGTTCACCTCCAGTCTTGCAGGCAGGCCTTTGAAGCAGCACACCATAGAGTGACAGTGACTCTGTCACTGAGGTCACAGGACCCTTGAGCAGGGTGGCTCTAGGGCAGTGCGACCGCACCAGGCGCTAACCAGCCTCGGTCCATGCAGGTAACAGCAGTGGGGCAGAGGGGCCGGGTAAGGGGGGATTTCGGAGGGACGATGCCAAGGGAAAATTAAATAAATAGGTAATTTTCCCTCGGCATCGTCCCTCGAAATCCCCCCTTACCCAGCCCCATGGCTCCCACGCTGTTACCTGCACGGACCGCGGATGGCGCGGACTTCAGTTGGGGGCATCTTGTTTGCAAGTATAATATGGTTTTAAAAGCACTTGCTGCCTCCTTCCTGGCCTCCAACAATTTTCAGCAACAATAAAAATGTCATGATAACTCCAGTGATTAATGTTCTTAGTAGAGAGAGATGGTGTTTTGTCTAGTGGACATTTTGACTCATGGAAAGGAAGCGCAGAGGGTTAATGTGCCTGCTGCTAAGAACATGTACCATGCAGATCACAAAGTGCACATAATGTAAATAGGTCAGTTGGTTACTGCTTTTGTCAGAGAGACCCTATTGTTACTTGCAGTTAATAAGTTAAAATCCTAACATAGAACAGTGAGCTATTAACTGTCATGTAAGAGCTGCATGCAAACTGCAAGGTATAAATTAGAGCATTATGGTTTTTTCCCCAGTCTTTGATTATCCTAATGTTGCAAAAAGGGTTCATTTGGGTAGAACTCAATTCTGATTATTAAAGAGAACCCCCAACCATGGTATTACGTTTTAAATTCTGAGTTTGTGTTTCTCCAGACCAATCACTATTAAACTATGCTGCCTACTAGTATGATTGTCATGTGACTCCTACACCTTGTAGTCCTTTGTCTTATGTAACATTTCCTATACAGTTATTTACACATGTATGATTGATTGTCTCTGTGTAATATGTGTGATGTAAAGTGCTCTGACACCCTACACTGGTATTAGTGGTGCTGTACATTTTCTGATACTTTATTATTTTGACATTTTTACACATGCTAACAGTCTATGCAAAGATTTTGCCTTATTACTACCTTTGGAACATTCAACTGCAGCAGTGAGAAAGGTGACCAGTCAACCTTTGCAAAGGGCCCTCCACTTCACAGCAGCACAAGTCACATTTTTTAGTAACTTTTGATCCATTTGAGCTATAAACAATTTATTAGTTAAAATCGTCAGATTATGCAGCAGATGATGTATTATGTGGCAAATATGGCAGAGCCATAATTATGATGGAAAACATTTGCAAACTAGGATATTTTGCCATTCATGTTTGAACTGCTCGTGTGGAAAAAGGGAGGAGAAGTGCTGATGACAGAAACTCCATGGCTGGGAGACAAATGGCTTGCGATTCCACTTTTAAGGATATTTGGGACATTCTGTGATTGGAAACGTATCCCACTTTGTGAATGTATTTTAATGTCAATAACTCATATTAAACCTTAAATAAACATGTGTACCCATTGGTTAAATTAAATAACGTAATAAGTTGTAACCGGTTAGTGAAATGGGAAACAAATACTAAAAATTGGGATATTTTGCCCTTTCTGCCACACCTCTGACTCCGCCCACTGACCCAATCCACAGGTTATTCCCGCCCTCTGATTCTCCGCCCACAGTTCCCCTACTTTTTTCCCCCCACTTCGACCACTGCATAGCCCACCACCCCTTTATATTGATCAGTAGGGAAACTATATGCGCACACGCTCAGTAAATAGTGCCTTGACTAGAAATTATTCCCAGTATTACCATTATAACTCCCTGGTCTGTTTGTCATTGGTCTGTAGAGCCAGTAAAAAGTGAAAGGTGCTCCCAGACGTCCCATTCGAAAAACAAATCTCATTTTCCTGTATATCCTATGTTCTAAAGAGGAAATGCCTTGAGGTGATTTCATTGGGAGAGGATGTGGTGTTACAGCCAGATTTGGCAACTTTTAACTGGGGGGAACCAAGTTCGAGTCCCGGTGTCAGCTCAACATCCTATGATTCTTGGCAGATCACGTTATCTCCCAGTGCCTAAAAAAAAATCTGATCTTGTGAAATGCAACTGGTGTTCATCTAAAGAGCTCCAATACCCTGTTGGGCCATGCTCATGTTATATAAGCCAGCAAAAAAATATATTTGGTAATGTTCCCCTTAATCCTTGCAAGTCACCCCTACTTGTACAAAGTGTCATCATATATCAATAGTTGGTCAGTTAGTTTATAACTCTATCTCCCACGACAACTAGTTCCCTGAACTAGTCCCTAGTCTCAGCAGAGCTTAATTGTTTTTTGATTGGCTCCATGAAGTGCCTGGACTCAATGATTATCCACAGGGCTCCTGTTGTTTACAAATGCGTTATACCCTTATTGTCCAATATTCTATTTGGCAACCTATTGCTGAATCATGAAATGGATCAACTTAGCAGACACAAGCTATGATTTAGTGAATCGCAGGGTCTGCAACCACCAATCATTTTGTACATTTGCCTCTATTGCCTGGGATTCAGCAAGGCTAGCCTCAGATATAGCAACTTAAAGCTGTAAGGAGTAATCTACATTTTGCCTACATTGTGCCTTTATGGACCAAGGCCAAAGTTCATGGATGAACAAGGCAGGTAAAGGCTCTGCTCTCCCGGGGCAGGCCTAAGCTGCAGTATCTGGTAGACAGGAGCCAGCATTTATAGCGGGTTAATAATGAGTTGCCCAAGACAGAAAATTACACATTTTTGCTACTATTGGTTTTCTTCAAACTACTCTAGCTAGAGGTGAGAGCAGAGTTAATGGGTGAGAGGGGTAGAGTAAGAAGGGACCAGACAGGGAACTTGGAAGGGAAGTTAACTTGTGGAGACATATATAAAAAAGGCTCATATGTCAGAGAAGAGCTAGGTTAAGACTGAACAAACTGAGAACTATTAAATCGATGCCGTGCTGGTATCCTAGCCTAAATGATGGAAGCAGGTAAGTGCCCTTTTACCACATAGTCTCTGTTTCACTCTGAAATGTCATTCACTGCTAATAATGAAGTAGAAGTTCTTCTCGGAGGAAATTGTAGAAGGTGGATGCCTCCTTATGTATGCAGGGAAGAACAAGGGTCTCTGGGACCTAAGAAAAGCATTGGGCTCACATGAGGTGTGAGGCCAGCTGGGTAACATGAGGCAGGGTAATTTGCTTCTTGGCTGTCAGGGAAGCAAGCTATCAAGTGCTTCATCCCTCACCCTTGTATGTAGAGAGTGCCAATCGTACCAGTCAGGCTGAGGTCTGAGCCAAGGCCCATGAGTGCTCGCCTGACTGGTGCTCATTTGCTTTTGAGAGCCTTGGAGAGCGTGAGAGGCAGCCGAGGCCCGGTCAGGTAAGAGCTGTGAGGCCGGGTTGGGGGGGATTTCGACAGACGGCGAGGAGTGAAAATTAATTATTTAATTAACTTTCTCTTCTGGTCGTCTGTCAAATCCCCCCAAACCCGGCCCTACCGCTCTTACCTGCAAGGGCCGCGGCTGGTCAGAGGGTCTTGGGGCGTGAAGCACTGCTCAAAACCTTTGCTTACTGTTGTATAGTAGAAGAAGGTGGAATCTGGGCCTTGTAAAGTTTGTTTAGTTTCATTCAGGTTACCAGCCTTGATTACTCTCCCACTTCTTTCCTCCTTAATATCTGTTATATGTTCAGAGGTATTCAGCATCATTGCCTTGTAAAATAAATACATAAATAAATATATGCATACATTAATACATAAAAAATAAAATAGTGTTTTGCTACTGCTTATTTCATGAATTCGATTCTTGCCTTTTTGGCATCCTTTCACTCATTAAACAGCATCCTCACCTGGCACATGTCCCCGTATTGATTACAGGGCCTTCTGTCATTACTCCCCTTTTTGATATATGGTCACAGCATACTGCTGCCCCTGTGGCTAAGCTGGTTAGTCCTTATTATAATTGTAATTTGTGGTTCTATCTCCTCACCCATCACTCCGCCGGGTGCTGCATCCCATAGCACACAGTAGCAGCACATCAGTGGTCATAACAAATGGCCACAAAAATGCTTCCTTTACAGGCTCAAAACAAAAACAGTACAGTCCCAACCACACACAAGCTATAAGGCGTAGCTTGCTACCCGTGAGGATAAAAGCTTTGGCACCCCACATAGAGGTAGTAAGCCATATACAAATAATACAAAACAGCGCAACCAAAACAGGAAGATGTTCTCTAGTGACTAAGGCAACGTAGGCAGTTCACAAGAATTATGAGTTGTTCCCTCCAATGACCACAAGAGGGCAGTGTTGCTCTAGAAGCTAGTGTTTGGTCCGCCATGACCATGGTTTTAATTCAAACCTCGCTAATGTAAACACCGGTTAATGTAGAAAGGGACCTATATAAGTAAGGGGCTAGCGTCCACTTGTAGCGTGGTGGACGGGGATGCTCCCCAATATTCCATATGGACATTATGCATGTACCACACTAGGGCATGTGAAATTATTTCTGTTATATATATTTATTTTGCCATCTCACTTTGTACCTCTCTAGTTCTATTGTCATGTTTTACAACAATAAGACACTAATGACAGTGAAATGAACGACGATATACATTCAATATGCAACTATCTACTTTCTGAAGTTTCAACTGCAGCAGCGCCCCGTGCAGGTAAGAGCAGTGGGGCGGTGGGGCCGTGTGGGGGGGATTTGACAGACGACGAGGGAAAATTAAATAAATCATTAATTTTCCCTCATCGTCGTCTGTCGAAATCCCCGTCACCCTGCCCCACCGCCCCATCGCTCTTACCTGCACGGGCCGCTGCTGTGAAATCAACTGTCTCTCTGCTGGATCTTGGATCTGCTTCTGTATCTTGGATGACTTTCCTCTCAATCCACCTCAATTCTCAACAAGCATTTACATAGCCAGTAGGCCTCACCTTTAAAATGTGAGCGCCAAGCTATAGACTTTGCCAATGCTTGTTTTCATTGCCAGTGCCAAAAATAAAAAAAATAAAAAATAAGCACCAGAGCATCACCATCCATGTACGTCCATGCACAGGCAGGGCAGCTGTCTGTATCATTTTACTTTATGAAAAAAAAAATCTAAGTGTGCTTGCAGTGTGTTACCTCGCATGTGCATGCAGGGGCAACCATCTTAGAATGGTGTTTCTCATTCAAAAATGGCTGCCTATGTATGAATATGCATGGAGATGCACTGGTGGCATATTTGACATCTTATTCAAAGTTTCACTTACTGGTCCAAGAAGGCCATTTTAGAACAGTATCTTTTTGTATGTGCAGAGGTGCTTAAAGACACAAGTCTGGTGAAAACATTACTCGCTCCTTGCTCGATTACACTAGATCAGCGATTCTTAACCTTCTAACTTCTGTGGACCCCCACTGAATTATTACTTGAATCCAGGGACCCCAATTGAGTCACTGGAAGTCGGGGACCCCTGAGCTAAGCAATTTCTATGATTTGAACCTCAATTTAATGCACAAAAGACAAGTACAGATCAAACAAATGCTCAAATATTGAATTGTTTGGTTTAATTCGCAATCAAATATAGAAAACGTTTTCAAATTTTAAATTTTACTTCTTTAATTATATATACTTTAATAATCTTAATATTATTTGATTTTGTTAAACAGTCACGGACCCACTGAGTAGGCCTTGCGGAGCCCCAGGGGTTCTAGGACCACAGGTTAAAAACCACTGCGCTAGATGTTCTGGGGCAAGCATCAGCCTTACTCGATCATGCTTGTTGTTTCATGGCAAGATTTGCTCATTCATCACACACACACACAGCTGTTTCACTTACAATAACTTGCCCACTGCCAACATCACTGCTTTATTTCTCACTCATACTCAACATTCCAGTGTAAGCATCTATCGTTCCACTGCTATCCTTGTGCAATGCACCAGGATAAGCATTGCGTGCTCCGCGCTCAAGATCACTCAAAGCCCAATGCAAAAAGTCTTCTCCGACCATAAATGTAAATTTATAGATGAAAATGGACAGGCTAACACCGGTCAGGAGACACTAAAATATTTCCTAGCAGGGTGAATGGGGTGGGGGAATGGATTGTTCAAGGCATAGATTGTCTTCAGAGTCTGTGCCCACCCACAAATCTGTTATTTTATGGACATGCGCAAACTCCGCTATGTCTCTGCTCTGGAAAAAGGCTGGCATACATCTACTTTCAAGGAGGGAAAAGAAATGGATCACCCACCATACCTACAGTGGTGTCAGAGGAAGGATGTGCTTCACGGGGGAATATTTTCCGGCCGGGTACAAAAGAAAAAGAAAAACAGACAATTGCACAGGTGGGCTGCTGTTCCCTGATATAGAATTCTACTGTGCACACAATTCAACCTTAGAGAAACAGGAAGGTGTAAAAAATTGAATGGCACATGACAATAGGCAGTGGTATGCTTGCAAACTTGCGACACGCTACTTTGCGGGAGTACCACTGGCAACGATTGTGAAATGCAAAAAGTAGTAAAATTGTTGCACTCCTGGTGGAGAGATTCCACATTTTTTAGAATCTGGTGAAAGCTTCACTCATTCCTAGCTTAATCATAGTCGAAGTTATGTAGCAAAAAGCACATGTTTCTGTTGTATTCACATTTGATGAATTGGAGTGAGCGTAACTCTTTCACTCACTTAGAGTTCATGTTCCAGTGCAAGGAGCATTTGTTCCTTGCTCCATCACTCGATGTGCTCTGGTACGAACATAAGTCGATATTTGCTCAGTCGCACGTGATGTTCCATTTTAAGTATCCCTTGTTACTCGCTCACTCGCACTCCATATTCTCCCTTATCTAATATCCTACACCACTCATCTCCAATGACTTATAAGGTCTAAGACAGGGTGATGCTTGAACCATACCGGGCTCTAATGCTTTCATAGAATCAAAGACATGCAGGTCTCAGGAATACCAAAGCTAAAGATGTGACCTGAGGAAGGCCCCAATTTCCAAATGTGATTTGGAAACCAAGCTCAGCCACTAATACACCGGGCAATCTTAATCTAATCACATCTCTCTGTCCTCCTCATTCCTCCCACAGAGTTAATTAAGAGGGCTTGGGAGCAGACCCATTAAACTCCCATCAAAAAGCCTAGGTAGGTTGCGTTTTAGTTATCCAGCCAAGTCTGCTATAACAAAGCCCAGTTTGGAAACACTAAATGCCAGTTCACAAGCAGATTTACAACTTTTTGTGATACATCAGGAATTCCAAGAATACTCCTGGAAATCTAGAACTGATTGAGATTAAAAAAAATTACCCTTACTAGGCAAAATGTGCTCATATGTTCTTCCCACTAGATCAAAAATATGTACAATTAAATCATTTGTAAACATAAAACTTTTTTATCTTCAAATTGATTTTTTTCCATGTGAAGGAGCCCAGTCTACCACCGTGAAATATAGGGGCATGTCCTTTCCTTTACAACCCTTAGAATTACTCCTCCTTTTCAAAGAAGTAACTTTATGTGGGATTCCAGGAGTGGGAAATTCCTGAAAAATGTTTGTGAATGCTCGCCAACATGTGAGTTTTTGAGAATTCACTTCATTTTGCAGGGCCAGCCCTAGGGTAGTGCAAACTTTCTAATTAAAACTAAATTTACAACATTAAAAAAAACTCCTGAGTCTCTGAATCAGAATATGTGCAATTCACTATTAATATAGCGTTATCCTTTGCACGTAAGTCCCAGAAACATGCAAAAAAATATGTGTATTGTGCCCAACACCATTCTAAATTGGTTTTCATTTACTCTTCCATAGCACTCTGCACAGCTTAATTGCTTCTAAGCGCTTTGCAATTAGGAGTGGAGATTCATGATTTGCAGCGGGTTAGGAGAAGCAAAACATTCGATAGCCGCAATGCATGAGATGCGGAATTGGCCGTTAGTGAATGTTTCACCCTACTAGGGGTGGGTGAACTTCCTTTTTTCTAAACATCAGTAAGCAGATATAAAACGTTGGCCAGTTCGGCCCGTTTCCACTAATTTTGCATTCGCCTGCCCCGAATTAAGAAAAAACAAAGGCAGAAAGCGCTGCAGCACAAGAATTCTTCAATCACTGCAGTGAGGAATGCATGGAAATCTTGTGCCCAATCAGCACTGCCAGGGGACACAGCAATAGAATTATCTTAATGGTAATTGCATTATGTTAATTACACTGTCTGGGCCCTGAAATTACATGGTAACAAATTTCTCAGGAGGGGAGCTAGTGAGTGGCACCTACCTTATAGAGCACCATGAGGGCCTTGCAGACAGGTGCTGAATGCAGGCTTCCTTGCTGTCGAAGTTGATTTCATAAACAGTGTGGGAGGGGGGCGGGAGGGGGTAGGAGGGGGTGGAGGGGTTTGGCCAATATATTAACCTTAATGCAATTACCATAATGATCCAGGCCATTGGAATTATGCGATTCTGCGGCCACAGCTTTTTTCTCATAATCATGCATGTGTCGTATTTGCCACATATTCCATTATCTGATGCATAATCTGTGGATTTTGACAAAGAAAACTTGGTTTCTAGCCCAAACAGATCAAAGTTTCAAAAAGGCGATATGGGTTCGCACGCAGTGGGAGGCCATTTGCAAAGGTTAACTGGTCATCTTTTGGTTGCCTTTTTCTGCATTTGGTTGGTAAACTGGTAGCAATGAGGTGAAATCTTTGAAATAATGAAGTAATAGTATAAATAAAGTGCCACATTATGCCGCATAATTTGGCTTTTATTGCCACATAATTTAGTCAACCATGCAACATAATTTGGTGCTCCCCTTCCGCATAATTCCACTGGGTCAAGATAATGGTAAATACAATGATCGCCCCCCTCAAAGTACTCCTAAAAGCTCCCAAAAGCTTTCTTCTATTTTCTGCCTGCGGAGCAGTTGAGCAACCATGATTCTGCTATGCAGGAGCTAAACAACATAACAAAAAACAAAAAAAAGGGGTGATTTCGCATGTTTTGAAATTTGCCTGACTATTCGCCTACCCCTACATCCTACACACCATTCTGACATGGCTGCCACTGTAGCGTATCATGGTGCCCCGCCTGCCTCCAGCAGTACAGAGCTTTTTGAGCCCATCAGTGCTATGGCGGTGATATAACTTTTCCATCTGGGACTCGCCATGTTTGGGGCGTCGCCGTGCCCGGCTCCCACTCCTTGCCAGTGGCAGGAAAGCCCTGGTGGGCTGTGAAGGAGCCAGTCTGGCTGATCCCAGGGAGCCAGCCCTGTCCTGAGAAGTAAACACCCGCAGAGCGGGCATTAATCACTCCGGTTCAGACAGCAGGACACTGACCAGGGAAGGCCGATAAGGATGGGAAAAGCGCGCTCGTCTGTCCGCTCACTTAGATATTTCACAATTAATGTCATAGAGAAAGAATAGCTCCTTCTGCAGCCATTAAGGCGCTGCGTGTTCCTGTCACCTCGACAAGGAGCGAGGCTTTGGCAGATACGTCTAAACACACGAAGCGGCCAATCATCGCGTGATATCTCTCTCTGATGCCGAACACTTGCAGAACACTTGTCGGACTCACATCGGAATCTGTAATTAGGCCCAAAAGCATTTTCTTACAGATAAAGTGACAGGCCGCCCTTTAGGGGCAGGGAGAGAATTTCCAATAGGCCAGTGCCGGTGAAAGGCCAGCCGGGATGAGAGAGGGAGAGACACATAGCAGGCCCGCGTGTCCCCTCTCGATACAGGATTTTTCATTACATTTCCCAAGCAGAAGCCCGTATCAGGCAGGTGTGTCTCCTTGAAATGGTATGAAACACCGTTTCAAAGTGAAAGCTGAGTTGCAAGAGTTCAGAATGATCAATAAATGGTTAAAAAACTTTAGTGCAAATATATGTTCACCCCTCCAGCTGAGTTGTTCTGGTACCACACCTCCAAAGCGGTGTCTTACCTTGCTGTCAGTCCTTTTACATAATAATTGTGAGAAAAGAAGTCTTTTTGGGGGTGGCTTACCGAATTATCTTCTAGAACAGGGTCTTCAGCATGAAAATGATCATTGGTCTCGAGCATAACTTTACATGTAATAAAAACTAAAATGAGACACATTAAGATTCAATAATACAACTGAGAGTCAAAGAGTGAATCAGATTTAGAGCAATAGTCTTACAAAGTATGTTTTGTCATTGAGTAATTGGCAAAGTTACATTAAGACATATTTAGGAATGAGACTGATGAAAAAAGGCACTTGTAGAGATGTAGAGTAGATGAGGATACATTATTAGAATGTTGCATCTGTTTACCTTTGAGTTTTTTACTCTCCCCCTTTGAACTATGCAATAGTTGGTAACAAAGTCTACTTCCCCATCCCCCGGGGCCTGGCCATTAAAGGGTGGGTGCCGTGAAGCCCAACCAGGGCACCCACAACTTCATTGTTGGGGGCCGCAGGGGGAGCTCAAATTTCCCCGTGGCGCCAGCCAGCTCCCCGCATTCAGCAGGAGCCGGCATTGCTCCCGCCCGCAGGGAGCAGCAGAAAATGCTGCTCCCTGTGGTCGGGAGCAATGTTTTCATCTGTTTCCATGCCCGCTTCTGTGCTGGCCCGACAGTGCGGGCAGGGAAACCACTATGTCCTGGGGGTGGGCACCCCGGAACATAGCAGGAGCTCGACCCTGGGGGATGGGGTCCCCAGGGCCTTTAAAGGGTCCGGGGGGGTGCACGGCCTCCCTCCCTTTGGTGTGCACGTCCCCTCGGGATGGGGTCCTCAGGGCCGAACGGGGCCTGGGGAGGGGGCCATGTGGCCCTCCTCCCCCATTTCTTGTAAGGCCGGGCCCTTGGGGATGGGGTCCCCAGGGCCAAGATCGGCCCGAGAGAGGGCCGCATGCGCCCTCCCTCCACCTAATAAATAAATAAATTCACCCCAGGACTTGCCCCACCAGGAGATTGCATGGTGAAAACACATTTAGGGCCCCCCTTTTTTCTTGGCCCCCACTTTACAAATAACCCCAAAGCGTTCCAGACAGCAGCTGAAGTGAGTTGTACAGTAGTTTTGACAATTTTGTGAAGATTCGTCAAACGGCGCCCAAATTATTAGCAAAAAAAAATACTTCATCTATGGAAACTAGGTCCTAACTATAACTACCTTCTGGCGACCATCAGTAGGCTATATATTACCTACTGGCAGCCGCCAGTAGGTAGTTATAGTTAGGACAATGTTTCCATAGGTTCAGCGGTTTTTGACTTGCCTATATCTTTGGCCACATTTGACGAATCTTCACGAAATTTTCCAAAAAAGTGTTCTGGTGAATCTTGTTGTGCATGGAAAGTTTCGGGGCGATAAATCAAGCGGCGGCAGAGAAAAAGGGGGTGCTCAAAAAAAGTGTGTTTCCCATGTTAATTCCTATAGAGTCTTTAGACACACCTGCAGCCAGAACCACTGGACGAAATTACACCAAATTTAGCACAGAAGTAGCTTTTGGTTCGCAGATTATGCTTTTTGTTAGTTGGTGTGAATCCATTCAGTAGTTGGTGAGTGTTAGAAATGGGGGCCTCTAGTTGGCAAGGGTTTGCACCTTTGTCCAAGTAGGGACCCTTCCTTCTAGTCAGGATAAGGGAGCTACACTCCTAAAATAACCCCTGCTCACACCCTTGGTAGCTTGGCACGAGCAGTCAGGTTTATCTTAGAGGCAGTGTGTAAAGCATTTGCACATAACCAACAGTAATACAGTGAAAGCACTACAAAAGGACACCACACCAGTTCAGAAAATAATATGCATTTTTATATACTTCAAACAAGACCAAAAACGATAAAAATCCACCATACAGTTCTCAGAAATCTTCAATAATCAAAATAGACTTGAAATACAGTTCCTTGACGTCGATAGCACCGTCTGGGGCTATCACGGCGTTGTGAACAACAAATCCAAACAGTTCTGGCTGACCGCTGCGTTGCGGGCCAGCTACGGTGTTGGGAAGACCCGCAAAACAGTACCTTTAGGAATGTAGGGTGTCGGCGACCTCTCGATGAGCCCCTAAAGGCCAGCGTTCGCAGGCGTCGGTTCCGGAGGTCAGTGCAGGAGTCGTCCGGCCCTTGAAGTTACACGCGTTGCAGATCGAACTCCTCGCGGTTGAAGTCGGGAGCGCCGGCGTCGGCAGGCGTTGGGGCTGCAGTGCGAAGTGCAGCGGTGCGGCATGCGGTGCCCTCAGGTCGCGGTGCAGGCAGCGGCTCGGTGACGGTCGCCCAGCGGCGTCGGTGAGACCAGGGCTGTGGTGCGAAGTGGTGCGGTGCTTGTCGTGGTGCTAGCAGGTCACGGTGCAAGCAGCAGCGTCGTCGTTGCTGAAGCGCTGTCGTCAGCTGACGAACTGGAGTCGATGGCGCCGGCGTCAGTAGGCCAAGGCTGCTGTGCGGGATGAGGACAGTGCGTCGTGTAAATTACGAGAGGTACCCTCCTCGAACCACGGTGCAAACAGTGGCGTTGATTTTGGCGTGGAGCGGCATCGTCGGGGATACCAAGGTGACGGTGTGAAGTGAGCCGGTGTGGAGTGCGGTGCCCACAGATCGTGGTGCAAGCAGCAGCTCAGTGGCGGCATCAGGTGGCATCGTCGGTGAGACCAGGGTGGCGGTGCAGCGTTGCGGTGGTGCCCTCTTCGGTGCCTTCAGTACACGGAGTCGGCAGCGGCATCATAGACAGTGTCGGATTGCTTTTCTTCTGTTCTTCTGTTGCAGCACAAAACACACAGTCCCCAGTGCTGATGGCAGAAGAACTTGAAGTCTTTGCTGTTCCTGAGACTTCTTGAACATGGGGCAAGCTCTTTCTCAAGCCCTTGGCGAAACTCACAAGAAGAAATTGCAGAAAGTTCAATCCAGTCCTTTCACTGCCCAAGACAGAAGCAGCCACTGCAGGCCAACACAGCAAAGCACACAGCAAAGTGGTAGTCTCTCCTCACAGCTTCTCCAGCTCTTTTTCTTGGCAGTCTTCTTGGTTCCAAAAGAGCTCTAAAGTTCTGGGGTCTGGGCCCCAATATTTATACCCCAAATCCCTTTGTCCTCTCAGGCAGAGAGTGTCTGTGCTTAGTCCAAACCAGCTCTGTCCTCTCTGGTCCAGCTTCCTGGCAGGGATGGAGACAGCATTGTGGAAGGCAGACAAGGCCCATTCAGGTGCAAGGAAATCTCCTCCCACTACTCTAAATGCAGCCCAGGTCTATTCAGCCCAGCCCTGACCCATCAGACTCTCTGGAGTCACTGCACATCCCCAGCCCCTGTCACTCCAAAGCCAGACAAACAATCCACATCCTAGCAGAGGCACACAGGATGGCTAAGCAAGAAAATACCTACTTTCTAAAAGTGGCATTTTCAAACACAGAATGTAAAAATCACCTTTAATAAAAGATGCATCTTTAGATTCTGAGTTCGGGCATACTAAACTTTATTTTCCTATCTGGTCCCAATGGGAAGTTATATTTGTAAGATGTTATAAATTAACTCTCATGCTTTCCTAAGGGCCAGATATCCTTTCAATAGTGAAAAACGAAATTGGCAGTATTTCACTATCAGGACGTGCCACACACATCAGGGCATGTCCTACCTTTCACATACACTGCACCCTGCACACAGGGGTACCTTGGGCCTACCTTAGGGGTGACTAATATGTAAGAAAAGGGAAGGGTAGGGCCTGGCAAGTGGGTGCACTTGCCAAGTTGACATGGCAGATACAAACTGCGCGCAGACCCTGCAGTGGCAGGTCTGAGTTACCTTTGAAGGGCTGCTTATGTGGGTGGCACAACCAGTGCTGCAAGCCCACTAGCAGCATTTGATTTACTGGCCCTGGGCACACACAGTGCACTGTACTAGGGACTGACTAGTAAATCAAATGACCAATCATGGAATCACCAATCCATAACACCAATCTACAACAGGAGCACTTGCACTTTAACACCGAGCAGCAGTGAGAAAGTGCGCAGAGACACTAAACCAGCAAAAACAGAGTCAAAACCGGGAGGTCAGAAAACAAAAAGATGGGGGAAACACACCAAAAGATGCCAAGTCTAACAGTGAGAAATTAAAGGAAATCCAAATTTGTTTATCTACGATCGCAAAGCCTTCACTAATAATAACGAGCTTGTGCAGAAATCTGCAGAGCTCTGATTGGCTACCAACACTTCAACAATGAAGTGTTGGTAGCCATCTTGGGACTCGGCTTCAGCTGAGTCCCTACAGAAAAATGTGAAAAAAGGAAAAGGGAGCAGGGTAGAAATACCCTGACCCACTAGCTTTGGTCTTGGGATCCCAGAGGGACCCCGCCAGGGCATAAAGCACTTTTTTAAGAAAGATTTTGCGGTGACGAATTTGTGGCAAAAATGAAGAAAAAGAACAAGTGTGGCCTTCCGTGCTTTTTAGGTCGAGCCCGAGCCAGCGCGCATGCGCTGCTCTGCGAGGCTTCTTGTAAGCACTTAAAACTTCTATGTGTGGGTCTGACTACCCCCACGCACTGGGTTGGCTGTTGCCTGTGCCCTTTTCTTATTGTAGCCTGCAAATAGCTAAAGGCGGGCGCATGTCCCACCTTTTTTCCAAATGTTCACTCGCACAGCGTATTGCTTGCGGGAGCGAGCAGGTGCGTGCAGGCTGGCAGCTGCATTCCTCTCCTCGTGGGTCAGGTTACACGCACAGCGCCATGAGGAATTCCCGCGCCTTGTGGGGATCTTGTTTTCATTGTGCTGGGTGAGAGGTGGGCAAAGGACGCGCAGGCAGAAACACTGCCAAAATCTGAACGCAAGAGTGTGAAAAACATTAATTTCGAATAATATGTTTGAAAATGCCAGCTTTCTAATATGAATAAATACATTTGAAATAACTACAATTCGCAAAGGACTGTTTAACTTCGTTCTACACGTATGTTTTTAAAAATCAGATGTTTGATGGGCGTCATCCCTTGAAATTATTTTTCCCTTTTAAACCCAGTTCCATGCTGCTTGCACTGACCTCTAACCTTTAACACATTTAATCTGGAAAAGATTGACCCTCTTCCTTTTAGAAGATGCAAAATAGATGCTTAATATTAATGGAGGGCCACCTGCGCTCTCTGTGCCCTCCACCACCTGCGCTCTCTGTGCCCTCCACCTCCTCTCTGTGTGCCCTCCACCTCCTCTCTCTGTGCCCTCCACCACGTCCTCTCCCTGTGCCCTCCACCACCTGCGCTCTCTGTGCCCTCCACCACCTGCGCTCTCTGTGCCCTCCACCTCCTCTCTCTGTGCCCTCCACCTCCTCTCTCTGTGCCCTCCACCACCTCCTCTCTCTGTGCCCTCCACCACCTCCTCTCTCTGTGCCCTCCACCTCCTCTCTGTGCCCTCCACCACCTGCGCTCTCTGTGCCCTCCACCACTTGCGTTCTCTGTGCCCTCCACCACCTGCGCTCTGTGCCCTCCACCACCTGTGCACTGTGCCCTCCACCTACTCTCTCTGTGCCCTCCACCACCTCCTCTCTCTGTGCCCTCCAACTCCTCTCCCTGTGCCCTCCACCACCTCCTCTCTCTGTGCTCTCCACCACCTCCTCTCTCATTGCCCTCCACCACCTCCTCTGTCTGTGCCCTCTACCACCTCCTCTCTCTGTGCCCTCCACCACCTGCGCTCTCTGTGCCCTCCACCACCTGCGCTCTCTGTGCCCTCCACCACCTGCACTCTCTGTGCCCTCCACATACTCTCTCTCTGCCCTCCACCTCCTCTCTCTGTGCCCTCCACCTCCTCTCTCTGTGCCCTCCACCACCTGCGCTCTCTGTGCCCTCCACCACTTGCGTTCTCTGTGCCCTCCACCTCCTCTCTCTGTGCCCTCCACCACCTGCACTCTCTGTGCCCTCCACCTCCTCTCTCTGTGCCCACCACCTCCTCTCTCTCTCTGCCCACCACTTCCTCTCTCTGTGCCCTCCACCTCCTCTCTCTCTGCCCTCCACCACCTCCTCTTTCTGCCCTCCACCAACTCCTCTCTCTGTGCCTTCCACCACCTGCACTCTCTGTGCCCTCCACCACCTGCGCTCTCTGTGCCCTCCATTACCTGCGCTCTCTGTGCCCCCACCTCCTCTCTCTGTGCCCTCCACCACCTCCTCTCTCTGTGCCCTCCACCACCTCCTCTCTATGTGCCCTCCACCACCTGCGCTATCTGTGCCCTCCACCACCTCCTCTCTCTGTGTCCTCCACCACCTGCGCTCTCTGTGCCCTCCACCACCTGCGCTCTCTGTGCCCTCCACCTCCTCTCTCTGTGCCCTCCACCTCATCTCTCTGTGCCCTCCACCACCTCCTCTCCCTGTGACCTCCACCTCCTCTCCCTGTGACCTCCACCACCTCCTCTCTCTGTGCCCTCCACCACCTCCTCTCTGTGTGCCCTCCACCACCTCCTCTCTCTGTGCCCTCCACCACCTGCGTTCACTGACTGACTAACTGACTGACTCACTGACTGACTCTCACTCTCTCTCTCACTGACTGACTGACTGAGTCACTCTCTCAATCTCTCTCTCACTGACTGACTGACTGACTCTCACTGACTGACTGACTCTCTGACTGACTCTCTGACTGACTGACTCTCTCACTCTTTCTCTCTGACTGACTGACTCACTGACTGACTCTCTCACTGACTGGCTGACTGACTCTCTCACTGACTGACTGACTCTCTCACTCTCTCTCTGACTGACTCACTAAATGACTGACTGACTCTCACGGACTGACTGACTGACTGACTCTCTGACTCTCTCTCACTGACTGAATCTCAATCTCTCTCTCACTGACTGACTGACTCTCTCACTCACTCTCTCACTGACTGACTGACTCTCTCTCACTGACTCTCTGACTCTCTCTCACTGACTGACTGACTCTCTCACTGACTGACTGACTCACTGTCTGACTGACTCTCTCACTGACTGACCGACTCTCTCACTCTCTCTCTCACTGACTGACTGACTCTCAATCTTTCTCTCACTGACTGACTGACTGACTCTCTCACTCTCTCACTGACTGACTGACTCTCTCTCACTGATTCTCTGACTCTCTCTCACTGACTGACTGACTCTCTCACTGACTGACTGACTCACTGTCTGACTGACTCTCTCACTGACTGACCGACTCTCTCACTCTCTCTCTCACTGACTGACTCTCAATCTCTCTCTCACTGACTGACTGACTGACTCTCTCACTGACTGACTGACTGACTCTCTCACTCTCTCTCACTGACTGACTGACTCTCTCAATCTCTCACTGACTGACTGACTCTCTCACTCTCTCACTGACTGACTGACTCTCACTGACTCTCTCACTCTCTCTCACTGACTGACTGACTCTCACTTACTGACTGACTCACTGACGCACTCACTCACTCACTGACTGACTCTCTCACTGACTCTCTCACTCTCTCTCTCTCTCACTGACTGACTCTCAATCTCTCTCTCACTGACTGACTCACTGACTGACTGACTCTCACTGACTCTCTGACTGACTCTCTGATTGACTAACTGACTGACTGACTCTCTCTCTCACTGACTGACTGACTGACTCTCTCACTGACTGACTCACTGACTGACTCTCACTCTCTCACTGACTGACTAACTAACTGACTGACTCTCTCACTGACTGACTGACTCTCACTGACTGACTGACTGACTCTCTCTCTCACTGACTGACTCACTCTGTCTTACTGACTGACTGACTCTCTCACTGACTGACTGACTGACTCACTGACTGACTCGCACTCTCTCTCTCACTGACTGACTGACTGACGGTCTCAATCTCTCTCTCACTGACTGACTGACTCTCTCACTGACTCTCTGACTGACTGACTCTCTCACTCTCTCTCTGACTGACTCTCTTACTGACTGACTCTCTCACTGACTGACTCTCTCACTAACTGACTCACTGACTGACTCTCTCACTGACTGACTCTCTCTCTCACTGACTGACTGACTAAATGGCTGACTCGCTCACTCTCTCTCTCACTGACTGACTGACTCTCTCACTCTCTCACTGACTGACTGACTGACTCTCTCACTCTCTCTCACTGACTAACCGACTCACTCTCTCAATCTCTCTCACTGACTGACTGACTCTCTCACTGACTGACTCTCACTGACTCTCTGATGATTGACTCTCTCATTGACTGACTGACTGACTCTCTCACTGACTGACTGACTGACTCTCTCACTGACTGACTGACTGACTCACTGACTGACTGACTCTGTCACTGACTGACTGACTCTCACTCTCCGACTGACTGACTCTCTCACTCTCTCTCTCACTGACTGACTCACTCTCTCAATCTCTCTCACTGACTGACTCACTCTCTCACTGAGTGACTGACTGACTCTCACTAACTGACTGACTGACTCTGTCACTCTCTCACTGACTGACTGACTGACTCTCTCATTGACTGACTGACTCTCTCACTGACTGACTGACTCACCGACTGACTGACTCTCGCTCACTCTCTCACTAACTGACTGACTGACTAACTGACTGACTCTCTCACTCTCTCTCTCTCACTGACTGACTGACTCTCTCACTAACTGACTGACTCTCTCTCACTGACTGACTCTCACTCTCTCTCACTGACTGACTCTCTCTCTCACTGACTGACTCTCTCACTCTGTCTCACTGACTGACTAACTGACTGACTGACTCTCACTGACTGACTCTCTCTTTCTCACTGACTGACTGACTAACTCACTCTCTCAATCTCTCTCTCACTGACTGACTGACTCTCACTCTCTCACTGACTGACTCTCACTGACTGACTGACTGACTGACTCTCTCACTCTCTCACTGACTGACTGACTCTCTCTCTCACTGACTGACTGACTGACTCTCTCACTGACTGACTCACTGACTGACTCTCACTCTCTCACTGACTGACTAACTAACTGACTGACTCTCTCACTGACTGACTGACTCTCTCTCTCACTGACTGACTCTCTCACTGACTGACTCTCTCTCTCTCTCACTGATTAACTCTCTCTCTCTCGCTGACTATCACTCTCTCTCACTGACTGACTCACTCTGTCTTACTGACTGACTGACTCTCTCACTGACTGACTCACTGACTGACTCGCACTCTCTCTCTCACTGACTGACTGACTGACGGTCTCAATCTCTCTCTCACTGACTGACTGACTCTCTCACTGACTCTCTGACTGACTGACTCTCTCACTCTCTCTCTGACTGACTCTCTTACTGACTGACTCTCTCACTGACTGACTCTCTCACTAACTGACTCACTGACTGACTCTCTCACTGACTGACTCTCTCTCTCACTGACTGACTGACTAAATGGCTGACTCGCTCACTCTCTCTCTCACTGACTGACTGACTCTCTCACTCTCTCACTGACTGACTGACTGACTCTCTCACTCTCTCTCACTGACTAACCGACTCACTCTCTCAATCTCTCTCACTGACTGACTGACTCTCTCACTGACTGACTCTCACTGACTCTCTGATGATTGACTCTCTCATTGACTGACTGACTGACTCTCTCACTGACTGACTGACTCTCTCACTGACTGACTGACTGACTCACTGACTGACTGACTCTGTCACTGACTGACTGACTCTCACTCTCCGACTGACTGACTCTCTCACTCTCTCTCTCACTGACTGACTCACTCTCTCAATCTCTCTCACTGACTGACTCACTCTCTCACTGAGTGACTGACTGACTCTCACTAACTGACTGACTGACTCTGTCACTCTCTCACTGACTGACTGACTGACTATCTCATTGACTGACTGACTCTCTCACTGACTGACTGACTCACCGACTGACTGACTCTCGCTCACTCTCTCACTAACTGACTGACTGACTAACTGACTGACTCTCTCACTCTCTCTCTCTCACTGACTGACTGACTCTCTCACTAACTGACTGACTCTCTCTCTCACTGACTGACTCTCTCACTCTCTCTCACTGACTGACTCTCTCTCTCACTGACTGACTCTCTCACTCTGTCTCACTGACTGACTGACTCTCACTGACTGACTCTCTCTTTCTCACTGACTGACTGACTAACTCACTCTCTCAATCTCTCTCTCACTGACTGACTGACTCTCACTCTCTCACTGACTGACTCTCACTGACTGACTGACTGACTCTCTCACTCTCTCACTGACTGACTGACTCTCTCTCTCACTGACTGACTGACTGACTCTCTCACTGACTGACTCACTGACTGACTCTCACTCTCTCACTGACTGACTAACTAACTGACTGACTCTCTCACTGACTGACTGACTCTCTCTCTCACTGACTGACTCTCTCACTGACTGACTCTCTCTCTCTCTCACTGATTAACTCTCTCTCTCTCGCTGACTATCACTCTCTCTCACTGACTGACTCACTCTGTCTTACTGACTGACTGACTCTCTCACTGACTGACTCACTGACTGACTCGCACTCTCTCTCTCACTGACTGACTGACTGACGGTCTCAATCTCTCTCTCACTGACTGACTGACTCTCTCACTGACTCTCTGACTGACTGACTCTCTCACTCTCTCTCTGACTGACTCTCTTACTGACTGACTCTCTCACTGACTGACTCTCTCACTAACTGACTCACTGACTGACTCTCTCACTGACTGACTCTCTCTCTCACTGACTGACTGACTAAATGGCTGACTCGCTCACTCTCTCTCTCACTGACTGACTGACTCTCTCACTCTCTCACTGACTGACTGACTGACTCTCTCACTCTCTCTCACTGACTAACCGACTCACTCTCTCAATCTCTCTCACTGACTGACTGACTCTCTCACTGACTGACTCTCACTGACTCTCTGATGATTGACTCTCTCATTGACTGACTGACTGACTCTCTCACTGACTGACTGACTGACTCTCTCACTGACTGACTGACTGACTGACTCACTGACTGACTGACTCTGTCACTGACTGACTGACTCTCACTCTCCGACTGACTGACTCTCTCACTCTCTCTCTCACTGACTGACTCACTCTCTCAATCTCTCTCACTGACTGACTCACTCTCTCACTGAGTGACTGACTGACTCTCACTAACTGACTGACTGACTCTGTCACTCTCTCACTGACTGACTTACTGACTCTCTCATTGACTGACTGACTCTCTCACTGACTGACTGACTCACCGACTGACTGACTCTCGCTCACTCTCTCACTAACTGACTGACTGACTAACTGACTGACTCTCTCACTCTCTCTCTCTCACTGACTGACTGACTCTCTCACTAACTGACTGACTCTCTCTCTCACTGACTGACTCTCTCTCACTGACTGACTCTCTCTCTCACTGACTGACTCTCTCACTCTGTCTCACTGACTGACTAACTGACTGACTGACTCTCACTGACTGACTCTCTCTTTCTCACTGACTGACTGACTAACTCACTCTCTCAATCTCTCTCTCACTGACTGACTGACTCTCACTCTCTCACTGACTGACTCTCACTGACTGACTGACTGACTCTCTCACTCTCTCACTGACTGACTGACTCTCTCACTGACTGACTGACTGACTTTCTCACTGACTGACTGACTCACTGACTGACTCTCTCACTAACTGACTGACTAACTGACTGACTCTCTCACTAACTGACTCTCTCACTAACTGACTGACTGACTGACTCTCTCACTAACTGACTGACTCTCTCACTGACTGACTGACTGACTCTCTCACTCTCTCTCTCACTGACTGACTCTCTCACTGTCTGACTCTCTCTCTCTCTCTCACTGACTGACTCTGACTCTCTCTTTCTCACTGACTGACTCTCTGATCTCTCTCACTGACTGACTCTCTCTCTCTCTCACTGACTGACTCTCTCTCTCTCTCTCTCACTGACTGACTCTCTCTCACTGAGTGACTCTCTCTCACTGACTGACTCTCTCACTCTCTCTCACTGACTGACTGACTGACTCTCTCACTGACTGACTGACTCTCTCACTGACTGTCTGACTGACTGACTCTCTCTCTCTCTCTCTCTCTCACTGATTGACTAACTAACTGACTCTCTCACTGACTGACTGACTAACTGACTGACTGACTGTCTCTCTGACTGTTATACAGGTACTATTTCCCAACCTTCACCCTCCTGTTATTTATGCCCCCCCCCTAACAAAAAAAACCATAACAAGCAACCATTGGGACAGGCAGATAGAAGCTGCCAGCATTGAAAGGACAAAAAAAAACTCAAGACATTATTTATTGTTGATACTTTTTTAATATGGTCGTTCAGTTGTACATAATGCTTTCTTGGTCATATATAAGGTAACAAAAATGCTTCTGACACTTCTTTATTATAACTTTTCAGCATGCTGCAGACTTCTGTACAGCACAGCTTAAAGACATAGGCAACGTCATTATCTCTGGCTAAACACTTATAAGGTCCCAAAGGCGAGATCTATTGGCTATGCCAATGCTTGTTAATTAAGCTTCCAGGTGAGCCAGGTCCCAGGGGCATGCCTCCTGTATTAAATTAAAGGTGGGGAGGCGCATGTGGCCCCCCTCCATTTTCATGCCCCTGGGACCACCACCTCCCCGGGGCTTATGCTTCAGTAAATGCAGGGTGGTCCTGCGGATCCACCAGGGCCCCGGGGTGCACCACCTCCCGGGGCTATAAATAAAATGAATGGGGGGTGCTGCACGGACCCCCCCCCCAGAGCCCCGGAGGCCACCACCCCCCTGGGGCTTCTGTTAAATGTAATGCAGGAGGCACAGGCGGACAAACCCCCATGCCCTAGGGACCACCACCTCCCCATGGCTATAAATGAAATGAATGGGGGGGCTGCGTGGATCCCCCCAAGCCCCAGGGATCCCCACCTAACTGGGGCTTCTGTAAAATGTAATGTGTGGTGGCCTGAGGAACCGCCACTCCCCAGGGCCAGCTCCTGCTATGTCCCATGGTGCCCACTCCCGGGACATAGCTGTTTGCTTTTGCTTGGTGGGAGCTGACATCTCCCGCCAAGGAAAAGCAAACATTCCGGGTCCACAGGCAGGAGCTGTCATAGTGCTCCTGCCCTCTGGAAGCAGAGGTTTCGTCTCTTTTCCAGCCCGCAGACATGTGGGCAGGGAAAGAGATGAAATTATTGCTTCTGCATGGAGTGAGCTGCATTTCACGCTGGGAGCTGTCTGGGACTGCGAGGGCCTTGAAGCTCCCCCCAAGGTCCTCATCATGCACACTGGGTGACCTGGCTGGGACCAGGGCACCCAGAGACACATGGTCGGGCCCTGGGAGAATGTGGTCCTGAGGCTAAAATTGGCCCATAGAGGGGGGCTGCGCGGCCCCCTCCCCCATTCAAATGTAGCCAGGCCACGGGGGATGAGGTCCTTGGGGCCGAAATCAGCTTGAGCAGGGGGCAGCATGGAACCCCTCTCCCATTTAAATGTGGCCTGGCCCCAGGGGATGGGGTCCCCGGGGCTGAAATTTGCCCGGCAAAACAGAGCAGAGGTGGGCAAAACAGAGGGCAGAAAAACAAGCAGGAAAGGCAGAACAGAGGGCAGAAAAACAAGCAGAAAAGACACTCACACACCCACTCAGAGACTCACACACCCACTCACAGACCCAATGAACACTCAGACACCCACTCACAAACCCACTCAGAGATTCATGCACCCACTCACAGACCCACTCAGACACTCATGCACCCACTCACACACCCATTTAGACACTCATGCACCCACTCACAGGTCCACTCAGAGTCTCATGCACTCACTCCAAGACCCACTCAGGGGCTCATGTACTCACTCACAGACCACCCTGACACTCATGCTCCCTCTCACAGGCCCACTTAGACACTCATGCACCCATTCACAGATCCTTTCACAGACTCACACACGCACTCAAAGATCTACTCAGACACTAACACACACACTGACAGACCCACTCAGACACTCTCACACCCACTCACACACCTAATGAGACACTCATGCGCTTACTCACACACTCACTGTTAAAGATTAGTGGTTACAGTTAGGAAATAAAATTTTAAAAACCTTAGAAATTCACTTTTAAAACACAAGGTTACAGGGACATTATAGTTAAGAAATAGCATTAAAAAAACCTTAGAAATTTACTGACAAAACTAAAGGTTACAGGGATGTTATAGTTAGGAAATAGAATAAAATAAACCTTAGAAATTTACTGACAAAAAATAAAGGTTACAGAGGTGTTATAGCTAGGCTCAGATTTCACTTGCACCAAACAAGTGAAATTCAGCAGTTATAGTTAGCTGAGCTAACTATAACTAATGCCCCCACAATGCACTGCTTATGACCTCACATATTACATCACTCATGACATGGACATCACTGATGGCATCACTGATGACATCTCAAATGACATCACTGATGACATCACTGATGACATCATCTACCAAAGCATTCACACATGCACTCACACCCCTATACAACCTCTCATACACCCACTGACACAGCCACACAACCACTCACATACCCATTCACAGACCTACACAAGTACTCACACAACCACTCACTTATCCATTGAGTCACTCACACACCCACTCACTCACTCATACAGCCACTCACTCACCTATACAGCTACTAATACAACCAGCCACTTACCCATACAGCCACTCACACAGCCACACACTCACACATACAGCTACTGACACACCCACTTATTCACCTACACAGCCACTCACACACCCACTCACTAACCCATACAGCCTCCCAACACAGCCACTAACTCACCATTACAAGCACTCACACACTCACTCACATAACCACTTACATACCCATTCACACATCCATACCAGCCCTCACACATCTGCTCACTCACCCATACATCCATTCACACAGACACTTACTCTGCAATACAGCCATTCACACACCAAATCACTTAACCAAACGCCCACTCAAACAGCAATTCACTCACCCAGACAACCACTTACACATTCAGTCACTCACTCATACAGCCATTCAAACACCCACTCAATCACCCATACAGTCACTTACACACCCATTCAACCACCCAAACAGTCACTCACACAACCATTCACTCACTCATACAGCCACTGACACACACACTTACTCAAAACTGCAGTGACACTCACCCACACAGCTACTCACACACCTACTTATATACCCATACAGCCACTCACACACCCAATCACACACCCGTACAGGCACTCAGACACCCACTCACACACAGATACACACACAGTCACACAGCCACTCACATAATATATGTTAGAAATAGTATCACTCATTTGTAGTACAGAAAGTATACTATTTTAACTTTTGCAGTACCTTGTTATATATGATTAACACTCATAAACTTTTAGAAAACACTCACACTCACTGGATGACATCATCAGTGATGTAATTTGAGATATCATCAGTGATGTCATGAATGATGTCTTTGACCATGTCATGAGTGATGTAATATGTGAGGTCATAAGCAATGCTTTGCGGGGGCATACGTTATCGTTAGCTTAACTTATGAATTTCACTGGTTTTGTACGAGTGAAATCTGAGCCTAAATGTAACGCCCCTGTAACCTTTATTTTTTGTCAGTGAATTTCTAAGGTTTTTAAATGCTGTTTCCTAACTGTAACGACCATGTAACCTTTGGTTTTTTCAGTGAATATATATATATGTATGTGTGTGTGTGTGTGTGTCTGTCTGTCTGTCTGTCTATCTATCTATCTATCTATCTAGCGATATATATATATATATATATATATATATATATATATATATATATATATATATATATTCTGACAAATGATGAAATAAGTGTGCTAGAGTTGGGTCTGTCTTTTTGTCCTGATGTGGGTTTTGATTATGCGCAAGCGCGAGTTGACTTGTATACATTTGAAAGAAAGTTAAAATTGTGCAAAATACATGCTACAAAAATGAGTCAAACTGAGGTAACGACCAGGGTCACAGAAACGGGGAACATAGGCCTAGCCATTGAAGATATCCCTACCCTACACACTATGACAACACTTGATGAGGCCATTGATATCCCCCTTGACCCCTTTAATCCCGCGCATACTGTCAAAATATCAGACCTTCTTGGGATAGATATTGCTGAAACCACCTCCACTGACTTCAGAGTTCAATCCAAACATGTCCCCATCACAGTCAAGGACAACATTGAAATTTTTAGTGACTTGGTAGCTCAAGATTTCCTTGGACTTCTTAAAAAAAAACCTAGAAGTGGCAACATGACCAAACCCCAATGGGAGGCGGTTTCCAAACTACAAAAAGACCGGGATCTTGTTATAAAGCCCTCCGATAAAGGAGGTAACGTGGTTCTAATGACTAGGACCATGTATACCGAAGAAGCATACTGCCAACTCAATGATCCAACATGCTATGGAAAGGTTGACAAAAAATATCTAACTGACCTCAAAAACATGTATGGGGGCAAGCTCCAGACATGGCAGGACAAGGGCTTACTTATGTGGGATGAGACACACTTTCTCAAAAATGACACACCCACCACACCAACCCCGTACCTTCTCCCCAGAGTCCACAAAAATTATATCAACCCACCAGGTAGACCGATCGTGTCTTCAAAGAATAGCCTCCTAGAAAACACCAGCAGATATGTTGACCATTTTCTCTTCCCCTATGTGAGAAACCTTTCATCGTATCTCAGGGACACAACGCACTTTCTACAAAAGATTAGGGAAGTTAACATGGGAAATGATCAGTGGCTGGTGTGCCTTGATGTGGAGTCGTTGTACACGAGCATTAGACTCAATGACGGCATCAAGGCGTGCCAGTTCTTTTTGAAACAACGCAGAGCAGAATTCCTAGAGCACACTCTCATGCTTTTAGATATGTTAACAATATGCTTGAAACAGAATGTCTCCATCTTTGAAAAGGAACACTACAAACAACTGCAGGGAACTTCCATGGGCACCTGCTTCGCTCCCAGCTATGCCAAATCTTATGGTAGGCTGGTGGGAGAAGCAGGTGCTCTGGAATGACCATACTGAACATTGGATATTTAATGTATCCACATGGCTCAGGTATATTGACGACATTTTCTTTGTGTGGAAGGGGTCTGAAATGGAACTAAACCAGTTCATTGACTGCTTAAACATGAATGATGTGAACCTCAGATTTACTAGACACTACAGTCAGGAATCCGTTGACTTTCTAGACCTAAAACTGAGTGTAGAGAGGGGGAAGATCAGCACCAATTTATTCAGAAAGAAAACGGCAGGGAATTCAATCCTTCATGCTGCCAGTTCTCATCCTCCCAGCTTCAGGTGGGGAATTCCCTACAGTGAATTCCTCAGAGCGAAACGGAACTGCAGCACCCCCACAACCTATGAAAACACAAAATGGGAAATGAAGTCCAGATTCAGATAGAGAGGATACTCTAGGAAAGCCATTGCCCAAGCAGAAAAGCGAGTTGAGAGTCAATCCAGAGATAACATTGTAGACAAAACCCCAGAGAAGAAATCCCTTCAAACTAACAAGAAGAGTCGTCAGATTTATTACCAAATACTGCACCCAATCTAACCAGATACGAAGCATCCTCAGAAACAGATGGGATATTCTCAGGAGGGATCCCATTCTGAGAAATGAAATAAACCCAACCCCTGCAGTAACTTACATGAGAAGCACATCCCTGAGGGACATGCTCGTACGTAGCCATCTCCAACCGAAAGATGGAAGCTGGCTAAAACAAACCAAAGGTTTCCACAAATGTGGAAAATGTAAAGCCTATAAGAATAGCAGCAATGTATTGGAGGTAACCCTAGACAGAACCAAGACCAATTGGAAAATTCCGAAATTCATTACTTGTGCAACTGACTTCGTTGTATATGCCATAGTGTGCACTTGCAATCTCTGGTACATTGGGTCTACTACGTTCCCCATCAAAAAACGTATTTTAGAACATTGGCGGGCAATCACTAATCATGATCAAAGCTGATTCAATTCATGTGGTGCCACTGAAAATCTCAATTATATCATGTCGCATACTGTCACATGACATTACATATGCACTTATCATTCGAACTTCCGCAACTTCAACTATTTCTGCATGATTAGGAACAGTAAAATTATACAGTTCAATACGGGCAATCTGACCTTCGTATACATGTCTCATGATAGTATTTTTACTCTGGATTACTAAAAAATGATATTGTTCGGCAACGGTATCACCCCTTACGTGTAGTAAACGTGATATGTGATAAACCAAACATAATGTGAGAATATAAAAGGTCGGGTTACCTCACTTTATCACCCTACAGAGAGTCATCTATCCCCCAATTATTGGACAATTCTTGTATACATCAATCTGCTTGTGGGATCTGAGAGGCTGTCTAAGTGGGTTATAACAATGTGCGGGCAGTGAACATGATTCATTAATTCTGCCCCACATGTCAAAGAGTTCGGAAATGTTGTGATCAAAAAACTGGATCACTGTCACCCCGTACCTGTAGATGTTAAAAATTATAAAGTGGATAAAGTGCCAAAGTGGAAAAATATAAAAACACTGGATAAAATCACAGACTCATATGGGAAAGGCCATAGCTCGTTGTGATTGGTTATAGGAGAGCCCTCCTGTCAAACCATCCTTTTCGAATCGCGGTACGACAATGGCAGACTCTCCAAGATTTCGAATGGATGAAATTGATTTCATTGTGGATATGTATGAGTTGGATGCAAACAGAGAAGAGGGAACAATGCAGAATATAGGGGCTGTGTTAGCTGAAATAGGCATCACACCGAACGCAGCGAGTCACAGTGGACTCAAGTTGAAGTCCGGATTTAACCCTAACGTTCCACACGACAATATCGAGGCTTTCAGTATCGCCATGATACACGAACACAAGAAACTAAGGAAACAACGAAGTCACCAACATTGGGACAATCTAACTATCCAAGAACGTCGAGCGTTGAAAGAGCTAGAAAATTATCCTAACATCGTCATCAAGCCCTCAGATAAGGGCGGAAACATTGTGATAATGGACAGGGAAATGTATAGAACAGAGGCCCTGAGGCAGTTATCTGACACCATGTGCTATCAAGAAATTGGATGGCAGGCATATAAATCTTCAATTACAGAATATCACAAGCTCTTAAGGGACTGGTGGTCATCTGGACTCCTGGATGATGATGAATTTAAATTCTTGAAAACAGAAAATCCACGAGCCCCGTGTTTATACTTTCTTCCCAAAATTCACAAAGATCCCATTAGACCACCAGGGAGACCTATTGTCTCCTCAAATGGAGGGTTACTAGAAAACACCTCCATTTTTTTGGATCTCTTTTTGTCTCTGTTTGTAGTGGATCTTAGATCATACTGTAAAGACAGTACGGACTTTCTAAAACGCATACATGATGTGAGATGGGAAGATAGCTATTCCATGATAGCATTGGATGTATGCTCTTTGTATACATGCATTGACCAGAAAAAGGGGGTTGAAGCATGCATGTATTATTTACGACGCAGAAACATCTCATTATGGGAGCACACTGCAATGTTAGAAACAATGATGTTGTATTGCCTGGAGCAAAATATCTTTGTGTTCAAAAAAACGTTGTACAGACAAACATCAGGAATGGCCATCCCATGGGCACCTGCTTCGCCCCCAGCCTGGCAAATCTATTCCTAGGCTGGTGGGAGAAACAGGTGGTATGGGTAGCTGATAACGACATGTACACTGATCACATTCCCATCTGGAACAGGTACATAGATGACCTCTTTTTGATTTGGGATGGACCACAAAGTCTAGCATTAGAATTCATTAATAAATTGGGAAGGAATGGCTTAAATTTAAGCTTTACACATAAGATCAGTACCAATTACTGTGAATTCCTAGACATAAAACACAACGAAAAAGGGTCCGAGGGAATTTTATAGACCCTAAATGGATTAAATCCCCCTATTCCATTTATCACCAAAACATACATATAATCCGTGGTCTATTAGTGAAGTTACGAGTGAAAATCCGAAGGATTGCTGCACATCAAGATGTTTTTCCCTGAGCGTGCCATTGATAGATAATGGTTTTTAACTCGATGTGTATACTTATAAGATACACTTTTTCAGATATATCATGAAAAAGAGATCATGAGATCCATGTGACTACGACATATGGTGACATACAAAGCATGTTCTAAATGAAACCTTTTCCCCCCTTTTTTCATTTTGGGTTCTTGGTTTATGCTTGGTAGAGCGGGGCCTCATTGACTGGAGCTGGTGCCGGGTGAGGTGAGGTCTAGTCCTCGTATTCTACGGGTGAGCATATGTGTCTACATATTAGATATATATTTTTTATGTTCAGAGCTGACCTAGTGATGTGAATTATTAGATTGTGTTGTCACTGAAGATGTTATCTTTTGTTTTTTACAGATGTCCTATACATCTCGTAGATACAGAGGATCAGTATAAAACAGCAGAGGTTGTACCAAATCCAACTTGTATGTATGTATAAATTACATCTTCATTTTTTCACTTTTGAAGTAATGCAGTAGCAAATAAATCTATGGTGAGGTCCTGAAGAAAGCCGTGGACCGGATGTCCAACTGGCTGAAACATGTCGACCGTTTAAAAGCAGCAATTTGTTTGAACTGCTATAATATTCTTTTTTTGCACTGGTTTTAATTAGGAAAGCATTTGATATCGTTGAGAAGATTAAGCTCTTTTTCTTTTGCTAATCCTATTTTAATCACGCACTTTATTTCTTGCACTGCACTTTTTTCATTGGAGATTTCTCTAGGGGTTAGATATTATTCCTAACCTTCTTTTTGTGCTCTCCTTTTCCTCTGAAGGACCTTATAGAGGATGCAATCTACCCAGTATTCCTCTATGATCAAGAGGACAGATGGGAGGTTGGCTGGAAACCCAAATGATGATAAATGATCACTTCGGTGTGTGATGGGATTCCAATAGTCCTGAAGGGCCATTTCATCTTGTAATTCTCTATATTCTTTTCAGTGACACGCAAGTTGACAGTATTGAGCACAGTGTTCTTTATTAATAATTCACTTATCTAGATAAACAGTCAGCATAATAGACCACGAATTCCTAGACATAGCCATTTCCATTGAGAAAAAGCAAATAATCACCAGCTTATTCAGAAAAGAGACATCAGGGAACACCATTCTCCATGCCCAGAGCAACCACCCGACGCCCCTGATCAATAGCATTCCTTATGGCGAGTACATAAGGGCACGCCGCAATTGTAACACCAATGAGGGTTTTGTGAGGGAGCAGAATATCATGGACACCAGATTCAAACAACGGGGCTATAACAGCAAGGTATTGTCTGCAGCCAAGAAAAAGCTTGCAAATAGGACACGGATGAGCTCTTATTTAAAATCAAAGAAAAGAAAGAGGAGACAAATGCACCCAGAATAATCACGACATACAACAAGAGATCATCCCAGATTAACCAACTGATGAAACGACACTGGCGTCTATTGGAAACAGACCCAGTGATTGGGAAGTTTGTAGGTGAAAAACCACACATTACATATAGAAAATCGAGGTCACTAAATGATCGGCTAGTCCATAGCTATCAACAGGACATCAGTACAGGGACATGGTTGCATCCACCTAAGGGTTTCATCAAATGCAATTCCTGCAAGGCTTGCAAGAATAGCAAAAACTGCTGGGAGTACAAAGATGAACAAGGCAGGACGAGGTCCATTAATAAATATATTACCTGTACCAGCGACTTCGTGGTATACATTTCAGAGTGCCCTTGCAGCCTCAAGTATATCGGAAGTACCAAATTTGCAATTGAAACTTAGAATCCTACAACACTCACGGGCCATAATCAATAGGGACTTTAATTATCCCGTGGCCAGACATTTTCATGAGAAGCATAACAGTAACAGCAGTCTGCTTAGATTCTTTGGCGTAGATAGAGTCATTATGCATCCCCGAGGTGGGGTTAGGGAGAAACATCTACGCACATTAGAATCACGATACATTATCGATCTTAATACTAAAGTCCCGAATGGCCTTAATGGCGGGGAGGAGTTGGCTACTTACATAGGATAATTCCACCATACATATATATATCCGCTAATAAAAGGATGGTTTGACAGGAGGGCTCTCCTATAACCAATCACAACGAGCTATGGCCTTTCCCGTATGAGTCTGTGATTTTATCTAGTGTTTTCATATTTTTCCACTTTGGCACTTTATCCACTTTATAATTTTTAACATCTACAGGTACGGGGTGACAGTGATCCAGTTTTCTGATCACAACATTTCCACACTCTTTGACATGTGGGGCAGAATTAATTAATCATGTTCACTGCCCGCACATTTTTATAGCCCACTTAGACAGCCTCTAAGATCCCACAAGCAGATTGATGTATAAAAGAATTGTTCAATAATTGGGGGATAGATGGCTCTTTGTAGGGTGATAAAGTGAGGTAACCCGACCTTTTATATTCTCACATCATGTTTGGTTCATCACATATCACATTTACTACACGTAAGGGGTGATACCGTTGCCGAACAATATCATTTTTTTAGTAATCCAGAGTAAAATTACTATCATGATACATATATAAGAAGTTCAGATTGCCCGTATTGAACTGTATAATTCTACTGTTCCTAATCATGCAGAAATAGTTGAAGTTGCGGAATTTCTAATGATAAGTGCATATGTAATGTCATGTGACAGTATGCGACATGATATAATTGAGATTTTCAGTGGCACCACATGAATTGAATCAGGCAACTTTATTGAATATAGTTGGAATATTGTAAATAGATGCCGTTTATTATTTGGCCAGATTGTCCGCATTGAACTGGGTATTTTTATTTATTCCCAATAGTGCAGGCACATACGAAGTTGCAGCATTTCATCAGTATTTTATCTAATTTGGTAAAATGTATTAATAAATTATGCACCCGTAGCATTGTGTGACGGTGTGCCATGCGTCCAATTTGGTGAAATCTACTTATAAATTGCGTGCACGCAGTATCACATGACAGTGTTCTATATGTTATAACTGTGATTTCCAGCGTTGCCACATTGATTGAATCAGACAACTTTATTGAACAACAGTTCGTACATCAAAAATGGATGCCGTTTACCAATTATGCATGAACGTTTTACAACAAATGTATTATTATTTCTCAATTGATTATCATGATTTTGAGGAACATTAATATAGGGGGTATGATACCATTTAATTATGTCTTTTTAGAAGTGGGATGTTGCCGACATGCATGATATTATGTTTTCTCTGTCTATTAGTTTTGAAAAGTATTTCTATAGGCAATTGGGCACAAATTCGTTACTCGAAAAAGGCTTTTGCCGAAACGCGTCGTCTTAGTGCATAAATAAAACTTTATGCTGTCTGGAGGTGTGCCACTGTGTTTATTCTCGGAATTCCAAGAATCGCCAAAATAATTTCATATATATATATATATATTTATATATATATATATATATAGCTCTATGGTCCTGTGGAAGGCTAACGCCAAAACTTGTAGACTACCCCTGTAAATACTGCATGAATGGTAAAATAAATTATGAATTGAGCCCTGTTGCGCAGCTTGGTTCTTCTACTGCATCGAGAACAGCAGGAAGAAACTACAGACATACATACATATATATATATATATATATGAGACACCTCAAATTTCCCAAAGAAGGTAAACACCTGAATATTTTTATGAGGCTAAGGTACAGCTAGGTTTTGTCTTATTCTGTATTTCAGAGGATAGGGTAAGTGCAGCCTGTTTGAGGAGACACATCAGGCTGGACTGGGCTTGCTGTCTGCCTGGGATCCCGGGCCAGGCCTGGAGTGTAGGATTACGGAACACTCAGCTCGCGCGGTCCCGGCTGCCGGGTCCAGGCACAGCCTCCTAGTCACCCCTCCCCCCCTGCCCTCTGTCCCAGGCACCAGCCAGCTCCCCTCTTCCGCGGTGTCTCCAGACCCTCTCTTCGTTTATCAGCAGCTGAAGGGGATCCAGCCGGGGCCTCCGGAGCCTGCGACCTGTCATCGGGACCCACTATCTTCCCAAAACATTGACTTAACCCTTTGTCGTCCAGACTTCAGAACAATGAGCTTTGGGGCAGACGGCAGCCGCCGGGTACAGTAAGGCGTCCGCGTCATCCCGACACCCCGAGAGGGCCTGCTCTGGGAGGGGAGAGACGGCCGTGGAATGTGAGATTAAAAACTGGCAGCGATTACAGCAAAACAGCATCGGTTAAATAAAATGATTAAAAACGGCAGCACTTAAGAACATCCCCATCACTTAAGGAAAAGCGTGTAAATCATCTAATACACGTGCACTAGCAAATGGCGTGCGCATCTATTAAAGACATGTGCCAAGGAAGGTAACTCGTCTTATATATAGAAAGATGCATGAATGATGGAAATGCTAAACAAAATAAACGTGAATTAATTAAAGACGTGTGTCAACGAAGCGAATGTGCAAGAGGTACATAAAAAGACCTTAATGGAAATGAAAATCAGATACACGTGCAGTAATCGAATACATGAACGTGCATGAACAAAAGATGTGGCAATGAAGGGAATACGCCTCGGTTACAGAAAGGTGCATGAATGTAGGAAATGTCAGTCACACAGAAGTAGTGCACTAGTGAAAGAAGTCTGCGTGCGTCATTCAATTAAAGACGGGTGTCAATTAATGTAGGCGTCAGTTGTAGTAGGAAGATTTCAGTGAAACACATAATCAATATTTAAAGAGTTTGTCTAAATTAAAGGTGTGTTTCGATGAAGGAAATGTGCACTGGGGAAAGACGTGCACTATTTAAAGAGACGTCCATCAACGATGTGAACCAATTAAGGACACGTCCATCAGTTACAGAAAGATGCACCAGTGAAGGAGACGTGCATTAGTTATCGGATTATACACTCATTAATGCATTCATTATAAAAGAAGTGCATCTGTTAGGGAAAGCTGCAAAAAATATAGAAGGGTGCACAGATGAAGGGAATGTGCATTGGTGATAACATTTGCATCAGTTAAGGAAATGTGCATTGATTATTGAGAAGTGAGTTAGTGGGGAAAGAGTCATTCATGAAAGAACGGTTCTTCACCTTGTATGATCTCTGTACACTGCTCTCAGTCATGCATCAGATCTGGTCCAATAATATTTCTTGACTCCAAGAAGGCATTTGACTCAATTGAGTGGCGTTGTTTCTTCGCCAGCCCACAGTTACATCTGAGTGAATGTCAATCGCTCTCCTAAAATGATGTTAACATGAGTCCCTAGATAAGGCAGCGCGTTTTCCCTTCTTCTTTCCCCTCTGGCACTGGAGCCGTTGGCAGCCACTCGCAGCCAGTTGCACTCTCTTAAGATTTTCTACTTTGGAAACTGAAGTCTGCTATTATTTAACGGTGTGTAAAATTTGCATTATTCACTTTTGAGTAATTACATGAGGTTTCTGGAAAATTACATGAAATTAAGCGTAGCTATGCAAAATGCAAATGTCATTTAACAATATATTGTAGTGTGAAATGCATTCATACATCAATTTTTGATGAGTATGAATTTCATGCTAAACAGCGAAAAAAACACAATTGTGTGAAAAACAACCACTCGCTCTGGTTATTCACATTATTCCCACGGTCCTGCACTATAATGTTGTTGTGAACAGCAGCGTAGTTATGCGACTGGTGCAATGGCTTACTTTCTGGAGTTTTGCATAACAATCATAACTCCAATTCCCAGAATCAGGTGAATTACACCAGCGTAATTTAAATTTCACATGGGTCTACTATTATCCCCATATGCCGATGGCATTCTTCTGTTCGTCAAGAAACTGGGTTTACATTTGTCACCCTTCATCCATGCATTCCACCGGTTTGGTGAGTTATTGGGGCTGTCGATTCACTGGGGACAGTCAGTGATTTTCTTTCCACTTACACTGGAGAGCAGGTTGATGGAGCCTGACTTTCCACTGCAGTGGGCTGATTCTTCCATCAGATATTTAGGAATACAAATTAGTCGTGATGCAACTACAGTCATTGGTGCAACTATGGACCGGCCCACGATAGAATCACCACACTACCAGACTACTGGGTCAAATTGCCACCGCCAATGACAGGTAGAATCACCCTGATGAAGATGGCGGTATTACCACACGTCTTTTATCTTTTTCTCAACATCCCACTGCCACCCAGAGAGCATTACATTAAGTCACTTATGGTCAGGTTTGTTTCAGTGGCGGACGGCACAGATCACGGGTGGGGGGACGTGGGAGAAGTGGGAGAAGCGGGTGTAAATTAAAAGAAAGAAAATAACTTACCTTCTCGCTGTTTCCTCGCCGCGTCTCTCCTCGTAGTCCCTCGCTCTGGCCGGAACAGGAAGCACACCCAGGCTCCCAGTAAGCCAATCACACCGCTGCAATGCAGCGTTGTGATTGGTCTGAGCGCCGTGGTTCGGCGCTCAGATGCTGACTGGGAGCATGGGCATTTTCTCCACGCAGGCTGTAATGCAGCCTGCGTGGAGAACATGCAAAGTGTGCATGAATGTTTGGCCGGCCCGAGACGGCCGGCCAAACATTCATGCGGACTTATAGTGTGCTCACCACTCCCCCTGCGCCTTTCGTGAGAGCAGCCCCGCCCCGCAAAGCTGCCGGACATCAGCGCAAGTTATCATTTTATTTTTCCTTAACTTCACTGCTAAAAAGCAGTGGGGTGACGCTCCTCCGCCTTGGAGGAGGAGCCGCCACTGGTTTGTTTGGGCTTGGAAACAGCCCCTTATTAAGTGGCAGACTTACAGCCGGCCATTAAAGATAGATGGGCATTAAAGCCCAGGACTTTGAATTATGTTATCATTGGTGGCATGTATTTCAAATAATTTCCTGGTGTTCTTACACTTACGCTGCCCACGTAGCTTTGCTGCAACGAGACTTGGTAGTAGCAGAACCGTCTAGTAAGAGCAGTGCACCTAGATGCATGTCAAGTGGGTGGTGCTGCACTAGGCACAATTTCTGGTTATTTATGGATGGTCACACATTGCAATCTCAGACCTCTTAGTTATCAAACTTGGTATATATATAGTAATAGACGTGGAAGTCCGAATATGTGGATGAAAAGCAGTGCAAACGTTCCCATTTTCAGGAAGAAGCCCAATTTTGCATAGTAGGAGTAATACCAGGCACTCTTGTGAGAATTACTCATACTTTATGAGAAAAGAAATTGCACAACTTCAGACACACCTAATAAAATTTGATTAATAAAATTAGCATTTGAAAAAATAAAACAGACATTTTTTGGACCACGTTTCTTAAGTGTGGTTTTCAAGTTTAGAACTGGTCATGAAAATGTACCACTTGACGTCCGACGATGGAGCCATGAACTAAGATACACACTAAAATAAGAACTCTGAGTCTCTAGAAATTGTGCTATTTTGTTAGAGGTTTGGGTTGTGTCAAGTCTTTACAATCTTGAGCTAGAGTTGTGCCAGCAAAGTTAGCAGCAGCCAGAGGCCCCTCCTTACCTCAGGGTACTTGACAGATTCAATTTCCTCAACATACCCAGACAGAGCCTATTGTTGAGAAACTAATTAGGAAAATGTGGCTTAGCCAAACAATGAGCTCACAGCTAAGCGGTTGCTGAGCTCAGAGAGCCCTGACCAGGAAGCACCGATTCCTGTGGTTGGACCAATCCGTCTCTGTGCTGTGGTAGGAGGAATCCAGGGTAGAACACCGCTCCCTGGATTGAGCTCCCAAGGGAAGAACTCTGCCCTACAGGACAATAGGGGAGAGCAGACTCAATCTTTGGCGGATCCCTAAATAAGCATTACTGAGTTGATTTATCGCAGAGGCATAATGGCCAGAGCTGCAGACTTTGGAGCTGGGGAACCAGGTTCGAGTATAGGCGTTGGCTCAACATCCTGTGATTCTGGGCAAACCACTTCATCTCCCTGTGCCTACCAAAAATGAATGTGTCCTAGTGTAATGTAACTGGTGCTCATGTAAAGTACCTCAATACCTTCGGGTCGAGTTTGCGCTATATAAAACTGCAAAAAAACAAGCATTGGCATAGCCAATAGGTCTCGTCTTTGGGACCTTATAAGTTATTTAGCCATGCAGCACATTATCCTGGGTGCTACAACATATACTGTTCTTTAACGTGGAAGCTTTGCTACTAATAGGCACATTATAGCACTGCATCGAGAAGTACTTATTTAAAGTATTATTTAAAGAGGCCTTTAGACAGGGAGTCAGGCCCGAGGAGTGGGGGAGGGGCGGTTGCACTGATCTCAGTTGGGGCGCTAGCCGCTGGGCAAGAGAGCAGCATGCTGAACAGTGCCGTGTTTTAAGTGATAAGCCACAGAGAGACACTGAGCCGCTTTGTAATTTGCCATCAGTGATGTCCTTTGTCACTAATGTCCTGAGAGTAGGTGTCAAAGGGGGAGGGGCTCTAAATAACTCTCAAAGTCCATCCCTCCATTTTTGATAAAGGGGCGCACTGTGAATATATTTACACTTTAGGGTGACCAGGCTGGCCACAGCAACCATGAATTTGAATGTATTTTATAAATAAAAACTGGAAATACCTGCAATGTTTGAATTGTTAAATGTTTCAAGCTGCTAATTTTATACAATAAATTTGAAAAAATGTGTTATTCTCTGGGGTCCTGGTAAATTAGTGTTACATGGGGGAGAGGGGGTGGCATTAAAAAGTTTGAAGATTGATGGGTTATTTTAATACCTGATATGCAGCAGGGCAGTAAGGAGACATTCACCCAAAAAGTTGCATGATCCTGTCTGCCGTACTCATGGTTCCTCTACCCCATTTTGAGGCTGGAGGAAGGCATTAATCCTGATGGCAGAGACCCTGCCAGCTTCACCCCCAGAACAGCTATCCACTTTCAATGTTATCACTTCTGTGCAAGACTGGCACGTGGACCAAGGTGGATTTCCACTGAAAACGACGAATATGCTGTGGGTGTGCAGGGGGAACCACCTGGCACATCAAGGACATTTTAAATGCGGGCATTGGAAATGTACCCCGACTTTGAAAGTACATTTACTACCAGGAGAATCTGTAGTAGTACTAGCAGTAATTTTAGTATGTCTACAGGTACTAATACGACCTCTATTACTGGACAGGCCACCAATCTTTTGAAGAAGCAGTGCTATTTAAAATTCTCTGGATTTTTCTAGGGATCCCACTTTACTCTTTCACTGGTGCTCATCGAAGGAAGGAGTCTCATTCTTGTCATCACATGTGTGCGAACATTGACCCAACTTAGCAACACGAGCCTTGAAGGAGTAGCCAGACTGGAATTGAATGGTGGATGTAAATAATGGTTTTAAGTGGACCCGTGTATATATTGAACTCATATCTAGAGCAGTGGTGTCTGCTACTTAAGGGGGGTGGCGGAGAAGGGGAGGGATGAAAAAAAATCACTTACCTGTAGGCTGGCCGCCGCCTCTCTGTCCTCTTCGGTCGACTCCAGAAGCAGGAAGCCCACAGGCTCCCAGAGTCCCATAGCCCATAGCCAATCACGACCAGCATGACAGCAGCGTCGTTATTGGCCTGAGTGACGTGGTTCGGCGCTCAGACAGGAACTGGGAGCCCAGGCATGTTCTCCACCCAGGTTGTTTAATACAGCCGGGTGGAGAACATGGTAAGTGCACATGACTGTTTGGCCCGCCCAAGGCGGACGGCCAAACTGTCATGCGCACTTAAGAAAGTGCCCACCACTCCTCCCCCTGCTCCTGTGACAGCCCAGCTCCGCCCCGCCCGCACCTAATGTAAACCGGCTGAGCCAGTAAGGAAAAATAAAATGATAATAACATTGTGTCATTATCATTTTATTTTTCCATTTTGATCTGCTCACAGAGCAGTGGGGCAATGCTCCTCCGCCTTAGCAGAGGAACCGCCGCTGACCTAGAGACAAGCTCAGTAGAAATACCGCACACAAAAACTTTTTAAAGCTGTTTTACAAATCCACCCATTGTGGTTTGGGTTGTAATAGGGTAAACTCAAGAAGATTTTGTTGCAATGGTTCACCACCAACTAAGTGTGATTGGTACAGCAGAGTACAAATCTGGGCACAAATCAAACACAAAACAGGCGTTAGTGTTTGTTATGCCTCATTTTTCAGTAAAATGTCTAACTGACCTGCAAAGATATGACAAGAACCTAGCACACTTGTGCACGTTGTTTTGCACCCCAAAATTCACCACAGGCCAGATGATCACCATTGTCTTGTGTGCACTGTCAGTGAAAATCATTAGAACTAGTTGCTCTTGACTCTACATTTGATGTCATAGCTTTTAACCACACGACGGGCTCTTGACCTCCCAGGAGCCACTTCTACAGCCTTTTAAATTACTTCAGTCTTTTATGTCACTTACACCTTTCACCTGACTATAGCCCCTTGCTTCACTGTCGCCTTTTATCTCACTGTCTTCTCTTATTCCAGCATTGGCTCTTACCTCACCGTGGCCTTTTACCCCATTATTGCTGCTTAATTCAGTGTGACTTCTTGCACCACTTTGGCCTCAGCTAACTGCGCCCCTTAGCTCACTGTCACTGCTTCAATCAGTGTGACTTCTTGCACCACTTTGGCCTCAGCTAACTGCGGCGCCTCTTAGCTCACTGTCACTGCTTAATTCAGGGTGACTTCTTGCACCACTTTGGCCTCAGCTAACTGCACCCCTTAGCTCACTGTCACTGCTTAATTCAGTGTGACTTCTTGCACTACTTTGGCCTCAGAAAACTGCGCCCCTTAGCTCACTGTCACTGCTTAATTCAGTGTGACTTCTTGCACCACTTAGGCCTCAGCTAACTGCACCCCTTAGTTCACTGTCACTGCTTATTTCAGTGTGACTTCTTGCACCACTTTGGCCTCAGCTAACTGCGCCCCTTAGCTCACTGTCACTGCTTAATTCAGTGTGACTTCTTGTACCACTTTGGCTTCATCTAACTGTGTCCCATTACCTCACTGTTGCTGCTTAATTCAGTGTGACTTCTTGCACCACTTTGGCCTAAGCAAACTGTGCCCCTTAGCTCACTGTCACTGCTTAATTCAGTGTGACGTCTTGAACCACTTCGGCTTCATCTAATTGTGTCCCATTACCTCACTGTTGCTGCTTAATTCAGTGTGACTTCTTGCACCACTTTGGCCTCAGCAAACTGTGCCCCTTAGCTCACTGTCACTGCTTAATTCAGTGTGACTTCTTGTACCACTTCAGCTTCATCTAACTGTGTCCCATTACCTCACTGTTGCTGCTTAATTCAGTGTGACTTCTTGCACCACTTTGAACTCTTAGTTCACTGTGCTCCCTTACCTCACCATCGTTACTTAGTTCAGTGTGACTTCTTGCACCACTTTGGCCTCTTAGTTCACTGTGCTCCCTTACCTCACCATCGTTACTTAGTTCAGTGTGACGTCTTGCACCCCTTTGGCCTCTTAGTTCACTGTGCTCCCTTACCTCACCATCGTTACTTAGTTCAGTGTGACTTCTTGCACCACTTTGGCCTCTTAGTTCACTGTGCTCCCTTACCTCACCATCGTTACTTAGTTCAGTGTGAATGCTTGCACCACTTTGGCCTCTTAGTTCACTGTGCTCCCTTACCTCACCAGCGTTACTTAGTTCAGTGTGACTGCTTGCATCACTTTGGCCTCTTAGTTCACTGTGCTCCCTTACCTCACCATCGTTACTTAGTTCAGTGTGACTTCTTGCACCACTTTGGCCTCTTAGTTCACTGTGCTCCCTTACCTCACCATCGATACTTAATTCAGTGTGACTTCTTGCACCACCCTTGGCCTCTTAGCTCACTGTGTCCCCTTATCTCACTGTCACTACTTAATTCAGTGTGACTTCTTATACTGCTTTAGTGTCTTTTCTCACTGTGTCCCCTTACCTCACTGTTGCTTCTTAATTCGGTGTGACTTTTTGCACCACTTTCCAACAAAGAACCTAGAGTAAGTCGCTTAATAGATAATTTTAAGTAATCCAAATTGGTCAAAAGCCATGGGCATTTCAGATTACATGAGTGCAAAGAGGAGTTATTGCAAATGTAAGTGTGTCAGCGGGGGGTCCGAAGGACTCCATCTCGGAGTACATAAATGACAAAAAAGCAATAGTATCTATCTATCTATCTATATTTGGACAAGTTATACAAAAATAACACTTTAAATAAATACTTGTCAGCGCAGTGCTATAATGGGCCTATTAGTGGCAAAGCTTCCACGTTAAACAACAGTGGATGTTATAGCACCCAAGATAATGTGCTGCATGGCTAAATAACTTATAAGGTCCCAAAGATGAGACCTATTGGCTATGCCAATGCTTGTTTTTTTTGCTGCAGTTTTATATAGTGTGAACTCGCCCCGAAGGTATTGGAGCACCAGTTACATTACAAGGAAACACTCATTTTTTGTAGGCAGGGGGAGGTTAAATGATTTGCCCAGAATCATAGGATGTCGAGCCGACGCCGAGACTCGCAGTTCCAAAGTCGGCAGCTCTCGTTGTTAACTACATTACCTCACTCAGCCTCTAAGATCACTACAGCACCTAACTTCCCTCTGGCCTCTTACCTCACTGAGGTCTATTACCACACTCAGCCTCTAACATCACTACAGCGCCTAACTTCCCTCTGACCTCTTCCCTCACTGAGGTCTCTTCCCTCACTCAGCCTCTAACATCACTACAGCGCCTAACTTCCCTCTGACCTCTTACCTCACTGAGGTCTTTTCCCTCACTCAACCTCTACCATCATTACTGTGTCTAACTTCCCTCTGACCTCTTACCTCACTGAGGTCTCTTCCCTCTCTCAGCCTCTACCATCATTACTGTGTCTAACTTCCATGTGACCTCATACCTCACTGAAGCATCTTAGTTTTACCTCGGTCGGCCCCTAATATATTTGCAGTGGAAGGCGACACTCTGTTTTCTAATCTCACTGAGGTCTTCCAGTCACACGAGACCCTAACATCAGTGCAGTGTCTAACCTCACTGTTACCTCACTGATATCTTTTACCTTGCTCAACCTCCGATAGCACCACAGTATCTGGGGGTAACGTCACCTTGATCTCACTGAGATCTCAGACCTCAGTACAGTTTCTAACTTCACTCTTAACTACCGAAGGGCTCTTACACCCTCAGTCTTCCTTGTGGGAACTTACCTCGCTGCCCCCTTATCTCACTGTGACCTTTAACCTTATCATGGCTGCTCACCAAACTGCAACTTCTTACCTCACTGAGGTTGCATGCCTCAGGTGTATTTAAAACCCTAGAAATGATTCATATTTTTATGGCCGGGTTAAGACAACTGCTCACAATGTTGGGCTTCACTTGCACACAATTTGTTTAAAGGGCCATAAAGATGAGTGCACTGGCAGGTCAAAGGTCGGTGCTCGGGGAAACATTAACACCTCTCAGGTAACTCCGCCAATTAGAAGGGAGCGTTGGTGCTTCTCAGAGGAGCCTCTCCTTTGTTGTTTCAATGGTATATCAGTCAGTTTCAGACATGTTGGTGCTGCCTTATTAAATTATTAATTGATGTCTTTTTTCCTGTACTTTCATTATATCAATTTTAAAAAAATAATAGTGTGCATGTTGCTGCGGCCGCTTATGAACAGGGATGTGTTAAATCGCACTCTTTTTCTCTAAATTTCACGAATATTATACACAATTTCGTTAATGGAAGAAAATTTGGTTTGCTGGTATCTCAAATTAAATTTTAACATGACAGCATACATCGAGTAAAAAAGGCAAAAGAGATATCATCAGGTGACTGGTTTGAAAATGTCTCTTGGGAAGACATTTTCTGCTCAAATTAGTTTTCCAGCTACAACAAATTACACAAAATGACTTGGTGCAAACATTTTCGAATTTCTATAGCACAATTTACATTTTGCTAAGGCTTACTTCTGAGCAGGGGTGGGTGGAACTCGTAGAGTTTCACTCCACGGAATTCTGCAGAGTTACATAAAAACTCTGCGAGATTCTGTGGAGTTCCGCCAAAGGGCGGAAAATAGGCATGTTGTACTGCTTGCGTGCAATTTAGTGCCTGTAGTGCGAGCAGCACTGAAAAATCAGTGCAAAGGGCACCATGTGGTGTGCGAGAGAGTACGGCCATTTGAGTTGATTTTGCTGCCGGTCAAGTAGAAAATCCACTCGAGTGGCAGCAAATCTGCTCATAAAGCAGCCCTATGACCGAAACCGCTTGCGACCGCCCGCATTAGAAAATGGTGCTAGGGGATACCAAATCTCGCTCGCATTTCTGGGGCCTTGTGAGAAAAAATTCCGCCATGCGGCGATTTCCAGAGTTTGGCCAGAATGCCGCAGTACAAAAGTAACGCAAAATCGCCAGATTCTGCCAATTCTGCGGACGGAATAAAACATTCCACCCACCCCTACTTCTGAGCACTTGAAGATCCTATGGTTGATAGATATTGGAAGTCAATAGTTTGGTCCAAGGTTAAGCACTAAAGGTGTAGAGCTCAATCAAGCATGGTAATTGGCTTAGAAGTAATCCAAATGGTTCTAATTCCAACCTTTCACTGAGAAAGGAGCTGTGTTTGGAGGATTTTCTACAAAGTTTTGTTTAGTCTTGTGTGGAGACGTACGGTATAAGTACAGCAGGTGTGCTGAGAAGTGTTGGTACAGTGCCGAATAACATATTAGAGACCTTTTGAGAAGTTCTGGTACTCTCAGAAAAAAGCATGAGGCCGATGGTCGGAGCACTGACTTATTAAAAATAACCATCTCCCTATTTGGCCAAGGTAGTCTTCTTGAACCCCCCGGCCCCCTGCAGCAGAAGTGGCACTGAGCTGCCTTGACAGTAAGTTCAAACCTACTGATGGTGTCTCCGCGAGGTGTTGTATATAAGAGCATTTGCCAGGATTTAAGGCTATGATATCATTCAGATTCTCTATGCAGAAGGCTTCTGTCCCTGCCAGAACTGTGTTGAGTAGCCCCTGGAAAGTAGCCCAGGTATTCTTCACATCAGTGAATTTGTGAAGTAAAGTAAAGTAATCACTGCACGGTACGCAAGGGCACCTAGGGGTATGCACTGCAGAGTGTCATGCAGTGATTTCTAAAGTTTAGAAACCACTGCATTCCTTTCTGCGACGGGCCCTTTCATACTCTGCAGTACTATTCACTGCAGAGTATGTAAAGGGGCTGAGTGGTATTTGGCTGCACTATTTTCTTAGTGGAAAATGCATCCTCGCATCCATTTTTGGCCGCAAGGGTGCCTTTTGCACTAAGAAAATAGCTCCAAATGCCCACTCTGCCCCGTTGAGGAATTTCACGGAATCTCGCAGTATTTTAATGTAATTCTGCAGAATCAAACTCTGCCAATTCCGCCCACCCCTAGCTTTATTATTCTTACAGCATGTCAACTACATCTCTTTGAGGTCCTCTAAATAGGACAAAAGGATCACTGGTTACTTGCTAAGACCTCTGTGGCCCATGACTACTGCAGCCTGCTTCATGCAGTGCCCCTGCCAGTGCTGCCAATGACAGTACCAACATGACACCTAACCATCACACTACTACAGGTGTGACAATTCACACTATTTCAGGCCACACAAAGCTATAATAATGGCTTGAGAGGCTGGCATTATTAAATTTCAATGCCATTTGACTCAATAAACACGGTTTTTGTGCACATCTCAGACAGCCCCACCATGTGGTGGTCTGTCACTAGAGCCAGTGCTGACAATTAAGTGCCGGCGCCGAGCACCAGAAACCGGCTGAAATTAAGCACTGCCATCCGGTTTCTTTGCTTCCATTCCAATGGTGTGTCAAGCAATGATTCTTTCTAGCCTGGATTACTGCAACACTCTGTACCTGAAGCACAGGATCTAGATTACAGTGGATCCGCTGAGCAAAGAAGAGCATTTAAGACCCTGTCTCACTCCTTGTGCCTTCCACCTGTCGTATTCCCCACTGCTTGGCGGGACATCCCATTGACGTCCTTAGCTGCAAAAAAAGAAATAGTATGTGCCATGCTTTTTTTCAGAGATGGAAAAAGGTGATTTAAATATGACTACGCACTCACATCTCTCATGTAGTGTGAGATCCGGGGAGCTGCAGCACCGCCGTCTCCAGAGCCGGGTTGGCCATTCCGCCATCCGGCATTTTCCCATTGGGTTGCAGACTAGGAGGCTGCTTTCAGTGCTGAATGGGCTGCCATGACCCAACCATGATACGTCAGGTTGCCTTATTATAGTCGCCACCTCCCACAGGGGGGGCTGGTTTGAAAATCTTTGCCATAGCAGATCTTGGTTTCCAGTCCGGCACTTATCGTCCAGTTTCCAGCTCCTATCTAGTAGTTTCAATAAAGGGAGAGGATGTGGCAAAAAAAAACTGCGCAGCCGATTTTGGAAGTGGGGACACCAGGCTCGAGTCTCAGCATCGGCTCAAAATCCTGTGATTTTGGGCAAATCACTTAATTTCCCCGTGCCTACCAAAAATAAATGTGTCCATGTGTAATGTAACTGGTGTTCATGTAAAGCTCTCCAATACCTTCAGGTTGCGTTCGCGCTATATAAAAAATAAAAAATAAATTAAAGTACAAAAGGCAGTGGTGATGGAAGGTCTCCTTATTCCATGTTCAGAAGACCTATTCAGATGTAATCCCCCCATCTTGAGAGCACCTGTAAAAGTGGTTCCTCTTGACACCTCTTTGTCTGCTGTCTCATTCCCACTTTCCTTTGCCATCTTCCAATGCTTGATTAATCTCCAAGTGTCCCTCTTCTGGCCGAGTGGTTTCCTAAAGAGCCCCGCCTTCCCAGAATACTGTAAATTGCCCACAAGAGCCTGACCCAGGTCAGGCCTGGCTTTTGAATTACACACAATCAGGAAGTGCTCGGGTCGGTCTTGGCAGCCGGGGAGGCTGGTGTATTTGTGCTGAATTGTATTAAATCTTTTACCAGTAAATCCTGCAGGAAGTAAAGTATTTCAAGGAGTCTGGAAAGGGCACCCAGTAGGCTGGGGAGGAAAAAAGCCATCCGTCCAACCTGACAGGCGCAGAGCTAATAAAAGACCCCGCAGAATTTAGATCCTTTTGTGTTTTTTCCTAAATGTCGAACATTTCTGCTGGTTGTTCCTTGCTTCTGGAGGGTGATCCCCTGCAAGAGGGCTCCTGAAGGTCGCGTGCAGGTGTTCATTTGTTATTATTCAGGGATTTTGTGAATCTCTAAGGACCACACTGCTGCCAAGTGAGAGCATGATAAGGTACTTTGGGTACAAGGAAGATTCCATGGAGCTGTGCACAGTCAGGTGGTATTACACAGTCCAGTGGTACTGCAGAGTCTAGTGGTATTGGACAGTCCAGTGGTATTGCAGAGTCTAGTGGTACTGCACAGCCATGTGGAATTACAGAGACTGCAGGTGTTTCACTGAGTGGTAGTACTGTAGAGTCTGGTGGTACTGCAGAGTCTAGTGGTATTGCAGAGACTGTAGGGATTGCACAGTTAGGAGATATTGAACCGCCATGTGGATTTACACAGCCCAGTAGTATTGCAGAGTTTAGTGGTATTAAAGTGTCTGGTGGAGTGGCGCTGTGGGCTGTGGCCACACCCAACGCTGATCTCCGAGGCAGGCTTGGGAGGGTGAGGCATGTGACGCGTTTCTGGCATGGGAAGGTGCAGGGAGCTTCCGCTGGTTGTTGCGCTCCTCTTGTGTGCTTACCTCGCAGCAGCCAGCCGGTGTGGTGCTCGGCGCATCCACTCTGATCCTGGGGGACTTGCAGCCAGGAGGTACCTTGCATTCTTCCAGCATTTCATCTTCCCAGAATCCCTTGTTTAGGATTCTTGGGATACCTAAATTGCCCAATCCAAGATGGTGGCCGCCCACAGTACTTCCTATAGTTTTCTCAAGCCATCATGGCTCTCCATTTTGCTGATGTAATTTCCTTCGTTTTATTTATATAAGGAGGGCTGAACTGACTTGCTCTTGTGTTGTGTTATTATGAAATCTGGGCAGGCTTTGAAGCAATCTTCCATCATGTTGGCTCATACCTCATGCCCCACGGATGGGCCCTTGAAAGAACATGTGTCCTATCTCAAATGGGCTATGTCTCCATACCTAGATTTGATAATACTGATGGATTTGGTTCATTTGTGTATCAATGCGTTGTTTTAGAGTCCTAGAGAACTTGATTTGCTGCTGAGTCCAGGGTTAGTGCCCACTACATGACTAGCCGCTCTGTCCTGCATTGGCATCTTGTCGATACAGGCTCCTCTCCTTCAGGATTTTAGTTCTAATTCACCTGGTAAGTACCTGTGGGGTTTCATCGCTTACTTTACCATTTGACCAAGTGTTTGGGTTTGCTCGTCTATCGAAGGTGCAGTTCGGACCTTTAAGGAACTTTCAGAAATGTCCCAAAAATTATGCGCTGTGCAAATAAATGGCCTGTATGAAGAGGGCACTTTGCTGGGGTGCAACTCTTTTCTTTCAATTAATACGGGCGACTTGGCCGTGAAGTGCACCACCGCGAGATTGAAGCGGGCCGCAGCTGCTTATTTGGGCAGCAATTTGTGGATGAACAGGCTGCCAGTACATGAGGGCGACTTTGGTGACAGTTACACGGGCAGGAAAATAAATACTGGGCATGTATAATTATGGCAACCCACGTGGGTAATATTGTAAATACGAATCCCGTGATACACTGCACTAGCCTTTCCGCTCACCTGAGGCAATTGATGTTTTAAATGTGAATGATTTGGTGGGCAAAGTATACTGTTTTCTGCGTGTGCTGCCTTTGAGAAAGGATGTTATCCGAAACGAGTCAGGCAATGTACTGCTGCTTTTGTGGAGCTTACCGAAGCCGCGCTGTGCAAATAAATAGCCTGGGGCAGTTCTTTGCTTTGAATATATATATATATATATATATATATATATATATACTTTCAAAGTTGGTTCACTTTCCCCAGGTTCCTGGCGCTCCAGAAGGTGCGTGACCCATGCGGTTGAACCAAACCGCTCAAAATATCCAACAATTCCTTCGTTTTGAAGAAAAAGGGTCGCACTCCAGCAGTGATAGTACAAGTGATTAATTTATTCTTAAATCATTTCCAGCAAGCACAGACCAACCAACGCGTTTCGGTATTTCAAATACCTTGCTCACGAAGGAATTGTTGGATATATATATATATATATATATATATATATATATATATATATATATATATATATATATATATATATATATATATATATATATATATATATATATATATATATATATTCTGACAAAGGTGGAAACACTGTAATATGGTCTAAAGATGAATATACCAAGGAGGCTTTCTCACAACTTAATGACCATACATGTTATACAAAAAGCAATGGATCCAACCTTAAAGCAATATACAACTCCTACTACACCAAGCTATCCTCTTGGAAAAACAAAGGACTAATAAACATGCAGGAGTACAAATTTCTCAAGAACGAACATCCCATCACTCCCTCCATTTACTTCATCCCGAAAAGACGCATGCAAACCGCCAGGAAGACCCATCATATCGGCGCGAAATGGATTATTGGAACACACATCACAATATGTGGATTATTTTTTACAAGGATACGTCCAAGCCCTACCCTCCTATGTTAGAGACACCAGTGACTTTTTAAACAAATTGAAAGATTTTATCTGGCAAAGTGATTATTTGTTGATAGCGCTTGATGTCACATCTTTATATACTAGTATTAGGCACAACGATGGAGTAACAGCATTGAAACACTATTTATCCAAAAGATCTGAACAATTTATACGACATAGCCAAATGTTGATTGAAATGGTAGAATTTTGCTTAAACAACAATGTCTTCATGTTCAACAATTTGCTCTATCAACAGATTAGAGGAGTAGCCATGGGTGCCAGCTTCTCCCCCAGCTATGCATGTCTCCACATGGGCTGGTGGGAGGAGCTGGTACTCTCTACAAAACATAACAGCTGTTTGCAAAGTAACATCAAACTATGGCTACGTTATATTGACGATCTATTTGTAATATGGAGGGGCACAGAACATGAAGCACAGGCATTTGTCAATTCTATCAATGAGAATACTCTTAATCTACACTTTACGGCTACAATCAGTGACACTACAGTTAACTTCCTAGACACTCAGGTATACATCCACAATGATAAAATAGAGACCAAGCTATATCGAAAAGAAACAGCTGGCAATTCGACCCTTCATGCCAGCAGTGCCCATCCAAGACATTTGTAAATAGCATCCCCTATGGGGAAATGCTTAGGTTGAGGAGAATAAACAGCAATGAAGAAACTCTTAAAAGGGCACAAGATGAAAGTAAGATCAGGTTCCTTGAGAGGGGTTATTCACTCAGTACCATCAATGGAGCCATTACTAGATCCATGACACTAGACAGAGCAGATCTGATTAAAGTCAAACGAGAAACAGCAACTGGTCACTTAGCCCAACATGTACACCTAAAAAAGGCTGCAGCTGGCGATTTTAGGATAATCATAGAGTACAGCAAACAGAATAGAGAGTTGCGTAACATAATCACACACAACTGGCCACTAGTACTCAGTGACCCCATCATAGGAACTACGTTACCACACAAAGTACTGATCACATATAGCAGAGCTCCCTCTATGAGGGATAAACTAGTCAAAACTAGCCCTGAAATAATCGAGGGAAGTAGCTGGCTCAGACCCAACAAGGGGTTCTTCAAGTGCAAGACGTGCAAAGCGTGTCAACAGGGGATAAACAAAACCTCATATCAGATCCCCTGTAGTCCTAAGGAGTATGAAATTAACAAACTCCTGACTTGTAAGACCGAATATGTGATCTATGTACTCATATGTCCATGTGGCCTACAATACGTAGGCAGTACCATACTACAGGCACACAAACGGGTATTACAACACATAAGAGCCCCAGCAGGAGAGGAGGTAACAGGGAGGCCAAATTGCGTAAGCTTGAAACCAGATACATTCTCGAATTGGACTCCAAACATCTGGGGGGGCTTAACACAACAGAGGATCTTTATACATGTCTCTAGCCGATTTTTAGAACTATTTTTATACTGACGACAGCAGGTTTTATGTTATTTATTGGATATTTTATATCATATTTATATATATTTAATGTTTATGATTTTATATCCAATAATTACACATATGTGACCCCATCAAATCGGATTTGAACTTCAGTGATTGCACCATAGCAATGAGTCTAATACCAACTACACTAGACTACAAAAACAAACATACAAAACACAAGCAGCGTTAAGTAGCACTACTACAAAGCCAAAAGATTAAAATGAAATGAAAGAAAAGAAAATCGAATCATGCTGAGGATTAAATGGTATTTAAACCAGGTTTCTGGCAGATACAATGGTCGCTAAACATGTACCATGGGGATACAGAAGTTATGTTATGTAAATAATAACATACACTTTGATAATGCAAATCGAAAGCATAGACGCTATAATAATATAATATATTCTCTTATATATTTGCACTTTCGCACTCTTTCAATCACTTATGCACTTTACATGGGAAAACTATGGACTTATGATAGCAGAATAGCATACCAATATAATATGTGGCCACTATGCCATAAGCGAATAACAAGACAAGACTACTAGAGATGTTTGCAACAAGCTATACTAACATCATTAGCAACTAAATATCCAATGTCGCGACACAACATATATAAAACAATATATCGGTTTTTAAAAAAGGTTATCAACAGTTTTTATGCATGTAAAGAATTCTTTGTTAAATATATGTATATAATTATTTATTTATTCAATGCATATGTTGATTTCAACAAACCGAAGACAATGCTATGACCTAATGATACTACAAATGTATTTACTATTCTTAGGAACTACAAAATGAATATTTTTTCCATATCTATGCCCAATGCGAACTTTGCACCTAGAATTGAGCACTATGTCACTTTAAAAACATAAAAACTGTACCGCAACGTTATGTCATGTGATCAAGGCTCTTGAGGAGCCGAAACGCGTAATGGCGGCATCGAGATAAAGCAAAAGATCCATCACTTACTCTGTGGTCCGTGTCCGTGGTTTTGGAGGAGATTACAAAGGAGACAACGGAGTGTGGAATATATATATATATGAATATATATATATAGTAGAACATGTCACCCCTAATCATCCCTGGAAGATCCAGCCGCTCCGGAGTTGGGTTTCAAATAACAAATTTTTATTTAAGGACAGACGAAAACAGATAACGCGTTTCGACCCGCTTGAGTCTTGACCACATGTCATTTGAGATGTCATCAGTAATGTCACTGAGCATGTCATAAGTGATGTAATATGTGAGGTAATAAGTAGTGCATTGCAGGGGCGTAAGTTATAGTTAGCTCAGGTAAGTATAACTGCTGAATTTCTATGGTTTTATACAAGTGAAATCTGAGCCTAACTATAACATCCCTGTAACCTTTGGCTTTTATAGAGAATTTCTAAGGTTTTTTAATTCTATTTCCTAACTATAATGTCCCTGTAACCTTTTTTTTTTAATGTGAATTTCTAATGTTTTTTACATTTTATTTCCTGACAATAACTTCCCTGTAATCTTTGGTTTTTAAGTGAATTTCTATGTTTTTCTTAACTAGTAGTTGCGCTTGCAGAGTGGTGGAGAAAAGGGGCGGGCCTCCGACCACCTCACAGCAATCCTGGTTTGTGGGACTTACTGGAGGTAACAGGAGGGGTTCTTGGCCCCCAAGGACCCTCAGCATCCAAGAGGGCTTCATTCCCCAACCAGTATTGCACCAGGAGGTGCATTTGCAGTGTGGTGGAGAAAAGGAGCGGGCCTTCAACCAGCTCTCAGCAATTGTGCTGTGTGGGACTTACTGGGGGTAACAGGAGGGGTTCTTGGCCCCCAAAGACTCTCAGCATCCAAGGGGACTTCATCCACCAACCAGTAGTGCGCCAGGAGGCACGTTTGCAGAGTGGTGGAGAAAGAGGGCAGGGCCTCCAGCAACTTTCCTGGGCTGGTCACAAAAAAACCGAAATTCTTTTCAACATGTGAGTTGGGGCCGCGGGGCCCGCTTCCCGAGGCCGATTTCAGCCCCGGGGACCCCATCCCCAGGGCCCAGCATTCCTTAACTGGTGGAGGGGGGCAGTGTGCCCCCCCATGGGTCGATTTCAGCAATGGGGTCCCCATCCCCCGAGGCCTGGCCATGTCTGCTGTGTGACCTCAGGGCACCCAGTCTCCACTGGGACAGCGAGGGGAGTCTGAAGGCCCCCGCGGTCCCTGCTGGCTCCCCGCCTCCTGCGGGATCCGGCATTGCTTTTAGACATAGGGAGCTGCTAAACATAGAGCTCCTTCTGTCTAAAAGCAATCCACAATATCAAAAAGACATGGCTATTGTTGTAAATTTATGCATAATTTTGCACCTATTAGACTACCACTTTTAAACCTGCCATGCTGTTTTAAACCACATTTATAATGTACTCCTGTTATATAGAAGGATGTGCATGCCTTCTCGTCTGCGAGAGCCTAAGCCTTGTTTTCACCTTGGCATCCGTAAGCGAGACTGTTAGAATCCTATTAGCTCAGCGAGGAAGCCTTATTGTGTACCTCTTATTCTAGGTTGTTTCAACCATTTTCTCATGAGAACCTGTGGCACCGGCCATAACTCCTGTTGTCTGCAGTTTCAGTCTTAACTATGTGACATCTTAATTGCCTATGTGAAGGAAATCTTTAAATAAATGCCTTTTCTACATATGTTAGCAATCTATGCTCAATAACCTTGTGAGGGAAAAGTTATGTTTGTTTTTTTCCTGATTAGCATCGCCTATGTTCTTGATAATTACATGTTCCAGATTTTGAAAAGGGTGAGATAGTGATTTTTTAGTTTTATTTAAGATTTCCAACTGTTTATTGATTACCACGCATTGGCAGGATATGTCAGCAACAAATCTAGGGGTATTCTTTCTCCTTACTAAGTTTTTTTACTTAGAGACTACAGGCACTAGTTTTTTAATCTTATACGAGGTAGCAGCAATTAATTGGGCAAAACAAGGTAACAATACAATCCTTTTTGCTGATTATTTTCGGTTACATATGTAATTACATATTGTGAAATCGCAAAGATTCAACTAATCTCCTTTTCAACTATATCAGGGATGAACATAAATAATTTCAAAACCTAAATAATCATTTATTTTTTACGTCTGCAATTCATGAAATGAGAAAAGTATTAAAAATCAGAATTTTACATTTGGGGCCAGATGTACGAGGCATTTTACTGGTCGCAAACGGGCCATCGGGCCATTTACTACCAGTAAAATGCATTTGCCATGTACAGAAGGCAAAATGTGACTCAGTAACTTGTAACCGAATCGCATTTTTCTTTTGCGATTCTGTATTACGAGGGGCATGTTTAGGGCGTCCCTTCCTAATACCGAATAGCACTAGTATGTATGATTGTTTTGCGACCGAGAATGCAGTTGCAAAACATTCGCAGTTACCACCAACTTCAAGTTGGTGGTAACCTACTCATAACCGGGAAGGGGTCCTCAAGGGACCCCTTCCCTTTGTGAATGTGGGCACCAACATTATTTTAAATTCTTTTTATGTGAAGTGTGTATTTATTTATTTTAATTATTTTAATTTTTTCATAGACATTAGCATAACAAAATAGAAAACTATAAGGTGCTAACAAAACAAGAAAAAGAGATCATTTAAACACATGCTTAAAATAATCACATCTTCTAAATTAGAGCGATGCTCGCATACAGCCAAAAGGAAAGAGAAAAAGGTGATTGAGTCATTTTGGGAAGAGACGAAGAGACGTCATATAACATAAGATACAATAATAATAAGAAGTCAATTCCATTGGAAGCTGAACCAGATCCTTCTAAATTGTATCCAAGAGCAGGGACCTCTGACCTTTGCCAGGGCTGATTCCGACTCATACACCTGTCTGAGCAGTGCCCAAACTTCATTGACATTTGGGCTGATAGGGTTTATCCAGGTTCTTGCAATGCATAAGCGGGCACATGCAATGATAATAGTGGCTAATGAGCTCTTGTGGCTAGTAGCCTCATGCTTAAACCCAAGAAAAATTTATTTTACAGTAGGCTGGAGCTCACGGCCGAGGTGGCGTGTAAGCATTGAAGAAACATCGCTCCAGAACGAGTTTAGCCTCGGGCAATCGATGAACATGTGCCTTGGGTCTGCAGCGAAGAGCTTACATTTTGGACAGTATGACTTAACAGAGGATTGAGATGTTGCCCACTTACAGATAAGCTCCGGCTTATAATACAGCATGAAGATTGTCCTGTGCTGTGTAGGAAGGTGGAATCTGACTGCATGGTTACCCCCACTTTTTTCTGGTGTTTTGCTGGTTTTTGACTAGTCTGACTGGGATCCTGCTAATCAGGACCCCAGTCTATCTGCTTTCTCCCTAAATTGGTTGTTCATGTACTTTAGGTACACTCCAGATTGGATTCTGGGGTACCCTTATAAGTCCCTAGTATATGGTATACTATGTACCCAGGGCATAGGTACCCTAGAGGCCTCCCAGGGGCTGCAGCATGTATTATGCCACCCCTGAGAGACCATTTAAAATGACACAACAGGTCTGCTACAGCAGCCTGTGTAAGGTGGTGCATGCACCCCTTACTTAGATATAGGTTCACTATATCTATCCTAATCACTGCACATATAAACCTATCAGTCACCCCTATGGCAGGCCTTATCAATCCTGAAGGCAGGGTGCTGGGTTTTATGTGAGAGGGTGCCCCTGCATGAGCAGAGCCCCTCTGCAGCCTTTGGAACCTATATTCCGGGGTTGTTTGTGATGCAGCCAACCATATATACTTAAGTGCATTATAACCTCGCGGTAAATGCTAACTTTAAAACGGCTGCATGGAAACATGTCGTGTTTGGTGTCAAACACCTTGGAATCATACCTCCCCGCCCTTAACTGGCGGGGGAGGTATGATTCCACCCTCCTAGAGGGAGAAATATGACAACACTGGTACACCCGGTACCAGCTTTCTTGACCCTGGCATCACAAAATGGATGCTGCCAGCCACAGACACGAGTCTGCCCTCCTGCTGCTGGACGAAACTCCGGCAGGGGAAGGTTTGACAATAGGTTTCCTGTCACAGGGAGGTGTGACCACCTCCCAGACAGGCTTTAGTGTATTGGGGCTGGGTGGGTGCACTCTGAGAGTACTTTGATGTCTGCACTGGGGGCACATTTGGTGTCCCTGTGCATAGTCCAGCTCAAACAGGTTGCAGGAGCCATTTGCTCCTGCTCTGGTGCGAAACTGGACAAAGGACATGGGTGTAGCCACCCCTCTGTCCTGACCCTCCCATAGGTGGGTCCCCAGAGTTTGTCCCACCCCTTCCTTGGGTATAAAATAGGAACCCCTGACTACAGGACTTTGGATTTACCTGGTCTAAACTCTGCTACAGAAACTAAGTACTTCAACTATCTGCACGACGCTGGATGACTGAAGAATCTCCCTTGGAGTAAAGGAGTTACTCCCCTGCTGAGTAGGCACCTAAATGCATCTGACCGGTTTGCATCTATGAAGCTCCTGAAGGACTCCAAAGATTTCTGCAATACAGGAGGTGGGTTCCCGTGGTCTCTGAGGTTGATCTGCGCTCTCAGCAATTCTGAGGCCCGTATCCCTCGTGGGGACCGTGCAACCCGTACCCCTGGGCACCGTGTACATTTACAGCAGCATATGCTTTTCGGCAATCAATGACGCTGTGCTTTGAGCTACTTGTATGGAAGAGAACAAGGGCTCCTGTAGAGTGATATATAACCTGTGTGTAATAATCAATGCACAATGGCAATTCTTATCAGGAATGATGTCAGAAAGGAAACTCAGCTCTTACACAAATGATGTAGTTATCAATTATATCATTGCACCGAGCTAGACGAGCCCTGTGCCGCTGCTCCCCCGGATCCATGCGGAGAGAATCCATGATATCACGAGTATCTGCTATGCTGATTACAACATCATCCCTAATCGCTCCTCATCTCTCCGCCTAAAGTGCCTTTATCCTTGTGCACAGCGCCTTCATTTCAAAGCGCCTTGTACCGCCGAGTAATCCCGGCCACTGTATACAGCTGCCTGCCTTCCTCTCCCTTACACGGGCACCCCGATGGGTTCCCTGTAAGTTCTTTTGTTCACTTTCAACACGGTGCCACAGTCTTTACACTAGGCAGTGCAGGATCACCCGTGTCCTTAGAATTTTTGGTCCTGAGGAGACCCTTTATCCAATTAAGGGTCGAAACGCCGTCGACAGTAGATTAATGCGAACCATGACACAACACACACAACGATGACCAGTGTTGGAATAGTGATTATAAATGTTTAAATGGTCGCATGAACTTCATAGTGAAACCTTGTGAATATCTTTGTTGCACTTTTTGCATTTTGTATAAAGAAGGTTCTGTTTTTCACTGGGACACCTTACACTGAATGTTGTATTGTTTTTTTCAATATAGTAAGATTTTGAATTGTAGTGTTTGTTCTAATATAGTAAGATTTTGAATCTGTATATACTTTCTACATTTCCTTATAAACATATAATTGATAACTGCATCATTTGTGTAAGAGCTGAGTTTCCTTTCTGACATCATTCCTGATAAGAATTGCCATTGTGCATTGATTATTACACACAGGTTATATATCACTCCACAGGAGCCCTTGTTCTCTTCCAAACGTTAATTACCCAGGCTCCCTGTGAGTTGGGTCCTCGTGTCCTTTTTCTTGAGCTACTTGTAGTCCTGACCCCGAGCAGTAATTCCACTGAAGATTTCCGGCCTACACTCCACGAGTGTTCCGTGGGCTGGTATTTGGTGATTCAGCTCAAGGTCCCTTCGTGATCCCTGGTTTGTTGGCCTGTGGGTCCCTGTGAAGGCAACTTTAACTTTCAGTGGGCTTCCCTGGTTGCTCAAGACGTGTCCTGACTCTCCATTGCTTGGAGAGTCCCCAGGACCTTGCTGGTCCTCACAGAAGCATCTTTCCTCTGACCGCGTGGGTTGCAGTTGCCAAGGCTTGTTGGTGTTAAATCCGGACACTGACCCCACAGCACTCGACATCCTTTGTGGGACAGCTCCCCTCTGGACTTTGGTCATCGTCAGCGCCTCCTGGTCCCCGTGGCTGCAGAGTCAAGCTTCACCTCTTCTCACCTGAAGCACCCGACATCGGTGGGCATTCGATTGCTCCGCTCCTGGTCACGTGAAGTGACCCAGACTTTGTCCCCTCTGCTTTCAGGTTCTTCTCATCCCCGATCCAGGCTTGTATCACACCTGACACTTTTCTTCTCCACGGCAGCAGTACTTTTTGCATCACGCCATTGAAAACGACGAGGGTTTCCGACACCTCTTGACCCCTATGCACCCGGCTCCTCTGGGATAGGTAACACGGGTACCTCGGTACTATCGAGGGTGCTGGCCTTAGAACCTTCTATGTTTAACTGGGTTTGCTTAAAGTCCTCTCCTAAGTGTCCTTAATCTTTAAATTTCCAACCGCGACTTTCCCATAGAGTTGTACGGAGCTCGTGCCTGTGTGGAGAGGTGCGGTGCAGCGGCCAGGGCAGCTGACTTCGGAGCACAGGGCTCACGGTTCAATCCCCGGCTCCGGCGGCAGATCAGCTCAGCACCATGTGACTCTGGGCAATAGCTCACTTAATATCCACGACGGCCCCCAGCGCCTTGAGACCCGTAAGGGTGAGTAGTTCGCGCTTTACAAATAAATTTACGATTTACACACTGCACCCATCCTCCGTGGGTCCCCTGTGTCACTACCTTGGGTGGTTCCTTGGGGTCCCAGCGATTCTACGTGCTCTAGGCACTGTGTCTAGTCAAGTCGTGGTTGTTATACCACTTTCTTAGTATATGGTTTGGTCTCCCCTGGAGCCCACTGTGTATTGTACTATTTACTGTCGTTCTAGTGATTTAATATTGTGTGCCTTGTTCTCTAATCTCATAAAGAGGTTAGTAGAGAGTGTTTAGTAATAAATACATATATTTTATATATACCTGGTGTGGTTCTCCTTTCATTTGGTCATTCAGGAGGTTATATACTGATAAAACAAGCTGCTTTACATTCCTTCGAGACTTAGCCTGAAGGCTGCTCTCCATAGCTACCACTAGGATAGCTTTCAATAAAGGTTGTCTTTAACCTAATCATCAATAAAGGTTGTTTGGACTGGTGCAAGGTGCCCACTTTAATTAGTGGACAGCATATACCAGGCCATCTTCTCACATGCTGTTGCAATTTCAGATTGACGGAAGCTACTACTCGGTCTATAGTACCCAATGCCTCCTGTATTTCCTCTGCTGATATGTCAGTTCTAAGTATCCGACTTAATTTTGCGGATGTCTGCAAGCTATCGTCTCGAGCTACTGCTATAAATTTCTGATAACGAACGCTGATAGCACCTCTACCAGAGCTCGTGTATATTCCTGACAGTATTTCCGACGAATATGGCATATCTGACAACTTCTGTTCCTGTAGGAAATAATCCCTTACTTGTAGGAATTTTATAAAGGAACTATGCGGAAGCCCAAACTCGTCTTTTAGTGCAACAAGGGGTTCTTCAAGTTCTTCAAGTGCAAGACGTGCAAAGCGTGTCAACAGGGGATAAACAAAACCTCATATCAGATCCCCTTTAGTCCTAAGGAGTATGAAATTAACAAACTCCTGACATGTAAGACCGAATATGTGATCTATGTACTCATATGTCCATGTGGCCTACAATACGTAGGCAGTACCATACTACAGGCACACAAACGGGTACTACAACACATAAGAGCCCCAGCAGGAGAGGAGGTAACAGGGAGGCCAAATTGCGTAAGCTTGAAACCAGATACATTCTCGAATTGGACTCCAAACATCTGGGGGGCTTAACACAACAGAGGATCTTTATACATGTCTCTAGCCGATTTTTAGAACTATTTTTATACTGACGACAGCAGGTTTTATGTTATTTATTGGATATTTTATATCATATTTATATATATTTAATGTTTATGATTTTATATCCAATAACTACACATATGTGACCCCATCAAATCGGATTTGAACTTAGCAATGAGTCTAATACCAACTACACTAGACTACAAAAACAAACATACAAAACACAAGCAGCGTTAAGTAGCACTACTACAAAGCCAAAAGATTAAAATGAAATGAAAGAAAAGAAAATCGAATCATGCTGAGGATTAAATGGTATTTAAACCAGGTTTCTGGCAGATACAATGGTCGCTAAACATGTACCATGGGGATACAGAAGTTATGTTATGTAAATAATAACATACACTTTGATAATGCAAATCGAAAGCATAGACGCTATAATAATATAATATATTCTCTTATATATTTGCACTTTCGCACTCTTTCAATCACTTATGCACTTTACATGGGAAAACTATGGACTTATGATAGCAGAATAGCATACCAATATAATATGTGGCCACTATGCCATAAGCGAATAACAAGACAAGACTACTAGAGATGTTTGCAACAAGCTATACTAACATCATTAGCAACTAAATATCCAATGTCGCGACACAACATATATAAAACAATATATCGGTTTTTAAAAAAGGTTATCAACAGTTTTTATGCATGTAAAGAATTCTTTGTTAAATATATGTATATAATTATTTATTTATTCAATGCATATGTTGATTTCAACAAACCGAAGACAATGCTATGACCTAATGATACTACAAATGTATTTACTATTCTTAGGAACTACAAAATGAATATTTTTTCCATATCTATGCCCAATGCGAACTTTGCACCTAGAATTGAGCACTATGTCACTTTAAAAACATAAAAACTGTACCGCAACGTTATGTCATGTGATCAAGGCTCTTGAGGAGCCGAAACGCGTAATGGCGGCATCGAGATAAAGCAAAAGATCCATCACTTACTCTGTGGTCCGTGTCCGTGGTTTTGGAGGAGATTACAAAGGAGACAACGGAGTGTGGAATATATATATATATATATATATATATAGTAGAACACGTCACCCCTAATCATCCCTGGAAGATCCAGCCGCTCCGGAGTTGGGTTTCAAATAACAAATTTTTATTTAAGGACAGACGAAAACAGATAACGCGTTTCGACCCGCTTGAGTCTTGACCACATGTCATTTGAGATGTCATCAGTAATGTCACTGAGCATGTCATAAGTGATGTAATATGTGAGCTAATAAGTAGTGCATTGCATGGGCGTAAGTTATAGTTAGCTCAGGTAAGAATAACTGCTGAATTTCTATGGTTTTATACAAGTGAAATCTGAGCCTAACTATAACATCCCTGTAACCTTTGGCTTTTATAGAGAATTTCTAAGGTTTTTTTAATTCTATTTCCTAACTATAATGTCCCTGTAACCTTTTTTTTTTAATGTGAATTTCTAATGTTTTTTACATTTTATTTCCTGACAATAACTTCCCTGTAATCTTTGGTTTTTGAAGTGAATTTCTATGTTTTTTCTTAACTAGTAGTTGCGCTTGCAGAGTGGTGGAGAAAAGGGGCGGGCCTCCGACCACCTCACAGCAATCCTGGTTTGTGGGACTTACTGGAGGTAACAGGAGGGGTTCTTGGACCCCAAGGACCCTCAGCATCCAAGAGGGCTTCATTCCCCAACCAGTATTGCACCAGGAGGTGCATTTGCAGTGTGGTGGAGAAAAGGAGCGGGCCTTCAACCAGCTCTCAGCAATTGTGCTGTGTGGGACTTACTGGAGGTAACAGGAGGGGTTCTTGGCCCCCAAAGACTCTCAGCATCCAAGGGGACTTCATCCACCAACCAGTAGTGCGCCAGGAGGCACGTTTGCAGAGTGGTGGAGAAAGAGGGCAGGGCCTCCAGCAACTTTCCTGGGCTGGTCACAAAAAAAACGAAATTCTTTTCAACATGTGAGTTGGGGCCGCGGGGCCCGCTTCCCGAGGCCGATTTCAGCCCCGGGGACCCCATCCCCAGGGCCCAGCATTCCTTAACTGGTGGAGGGGGGCAGTGTGCCCCCCCATGGGTCGATTTCAGCAATGGGGTCCCCATCCCCCGAGGCCTGGCCATGTCTGCTGTGTGACCTCAGGGCACCCAGTCTCCACTGGGACAGCGAGGGGAGTCTGAAGGCCCCCGCGGTCCCTGCTGGCTCCCCGCCTCCTGCGGGATCCGGCATTGCTTTTAGACATAGGGAGCTGCTAAACATAGAGCTCCTTCTGTCTAAAAGCAATCCACAATATCAAAAAGACATGGCTATTGTTGTAAATTTATGCATAATTTTGCACCTATTAGACTACCACTTTTAAACCTGCCATGCTGTTTTAAACCACATTTATAATGTACTCCTGTTATATAGAAGGATGTGCATGCCTTCTCGTCTGCGAGAGCCTAAGCCTTGTTTTCACCTTGGCATCCGTAAGCGAGACTGTTAGAATCCTATTAGCTCAGCGAGGAAGCCTTATTGTGTACCTCTTATTCTAGGTTGTTTCAACCATTTTCTCATGAGAACCTGTGGCACCGGCCATAACTCCTGTTGTCTGCAGTTTCAGTCTTAACTATGTGACATCTTAATTGCCTATGTGAAGGAAATCTTTAAATAAATGCCTTTTCTACATATGTTAGCAATCTATGCTCAATAACCTTGTGAGGGAAAAGTTATGTTTGTTTTTTTCCTGATTAGCATCGCCTATGTTCTTGATAATTACATGTTCCAGATTTTGAAAAGGGTGAGATAGTGATTTTTAGTTTTATTTAACATTTCCAACTGTTTATTACCACGCATTGGCAGGATATGTCAGCAACAAATCTAGGGGTATTCTTTCTCCTTACTAAGTTTTTTACTTAGAGTCTACAGGCACTGGTTTTTAAACTTATACGAGGTAGCAGCAATTAATTGGGCAAAACAAGGTAACAATACAATGCTTTTTGCTGATTATTTTCGCTTACATATGTAATTACATATTGTGAAATCGCAAAGATTCAACTAATCTCCTTTTCAACTATATCAGGGATGAACATAAATAATTTCAAAACCTAAATAATCATTTATTTTTTACGTCTGCAATTCATGAAATGAGAAAAGTATTAAAAATCAGAATTTTACATTTGGGGCCAGATGTACGAGGTATTTTACTGGTCGCAAACGGGCCATCGGGCCATTTACTACCAGTAAAATGCATTTGCCATGTACAGAAGGCAAAATGTGACTCAGTAACTTGTAACCGAATCGCATTTTTCTTTTGCGATTCTGTATTACGAGGGGCATGTTTAGGGCGTCCCTTCCTAATACCGAATAGCACTAGTATGTATGATTGTTTTGCGACCGAGAATGCAGTTGCAAAACATTCGCAGTTACCACCAACTTCAAGTTGGTGGTAACCTATTTCGCAACCGGGAAGGGGTCCTCAAGGGACCCCTTCCCTTTGTGAATGTGGGCACCAACATTATTTTAAATTCTTTTTTATGTGAAGTGTGTATTTATTTATTTTAATTATTTTAATTTTTTCATAGACATTAGCATAACAAAATAGAAAACTATAAGGTGCTAACAAAACAAGAAAAAGAGATCATTTAAACACATGCTTAAAATAATCACATCTTCTAAATTAGAGCGTTGCTCGCATACAGCCAAAAGGAAAGAGAAAAAGGTGATTGAGTCATTTTGGGAAGAGACGAAGAGACGTCATATAACATAAGATACAATAATAATAATAAGAAGTCAATTCCATTGGAAGCTGAACCAGATCCTTCTAAATTGTATCCAAGAGCAGGGACCTCTGACCTTTGCCAGGGCTGATTCCGACTCATACACCTGTCTGAGCAGTGCCCAAACTTCATTGACATTTGGGCTGATAGGGTTTATCCAGGTTCTTGCAATGCATAAGCGGGCACATGCAATGATAATAGTGGCTAATGAGCTCTTGTGGCTAGTAGCCTCATGCTTAAACCCAAGAAAAATTTATTTTACAGTAGGCTGGAGCTCACGGCCGAGGTGGCGTGTAAGCATTGAAGAAACATCGCTCCAGGACGAGTTTAGCCTCGGGCAATCGATGAACATGTGCCTTGGGTCTGCAGCGAAGAGCTTACATTTTGGACAGTATGACTTAACAGAGGATTGAGATGTTGCCCACTTACAGATAAGCTCCGGCGTATAATACAGCATGAAGATTGTCCTGTGCTGTGTAGGAAGGTGGAATCTGACTGCATGGTTACCCCCACTTTTTTCTGGTGTTTTGCTGGTTTTTGACTAGTCTGACTGGGATCCTGCTAATCAGGACCCCAGTCTATCTGCTTTCTCCCTAAATTGGTTGTTCATGTACTTTAGGTACACTCCATATTGGATTCTGGGGTACCCTTATAAGTCCCTAGTATATGGTATACTATGTACCCAGGGCATAGGTACCTCAGAGGCCTCCCAGGGGCTGCAGCATGTATTATGCCACCCCTGAGAGACCATTTAAAATGACACAACAGGTCTGCTACAGCAGCCTGTGTAAGGTGGTGCATGCACCCTTTACTTAGATATAGGTTCACTATATCTATCCTAATCACTGCACATATAAACCTATCAGTCACCCCTATGGCAGGCCTTATCAATCCTGAAGGCAGGGTGCTGGGTTTTATGTGAGAGGGTGCCCCTGCATGAGCAGAGCCCCTCTGCAGCCTTTGGAACCTATATTCCGGGTTGTTTGTGATGCAGCCAACCATATATACTTAAGTGCATTATAACCTCGCGGTAAATGCTAACTTTAAAACGGCTGCATGGAAACATGTCGTGTTTGGTGTCAAACACCTTGGAATCATACCTCCCCGCCCTTAACTGGCGGGGGAGGTATGATTCCACCCTCCTAGAGGGAGAAATATGACAACACTGGTACACCCGGTACCAGCTTTCTTGACCCTGGCATCACAAAATGGATGCTGCCAGCCACAGACACGAGTCTGCCCTCCTGCTGCTGGACGAAACTCCGGCAGGGGAAGGTTTGACAATAGGTTTCCTGTCACAGGGAGGTGTGACCACCTCCCAGACAGGCTTTAGTGTATTGGGGCTGGGTGGGTGCACTCTGAGAGTACTTTGATGTCTGCACTGGGGGCACATTTGGTGTCCCTGTGCATAGTCCAGCTCAAACAGGTTGCAGGAGCCATTTGCTCCTGCTCTGGTGCGAAACTGGACAAAGGACATGGGTGTAGCCACCCCTCTGTCCTGACCCTCCCATAGGTGGGTCCCCAGAGTTTGTCCCACCCCTTCCTTGGGTATAAAATAGGAACCCCTGACTACAGGACTTTGGATTTACCTGGTCTAAACTCTGCTACAGAAACTAAGTACTTCAACTATCTGCACGACGCTGGATGACTGAAGAATCTCCCTTGGAGTAAAGGAGTTACTCCCCTGCTGAGCAGGCACCTAAATGCATCTGACCGGTTTGCATCTATGAAGCTCCTGAAGGACTCCAAAGATTTCTGCAATACAGGAGGTGGGTTCCCGTGGTCTCTGAGGTTGATCTGCGCTCTCAGCAATTCTGAGGCCCGTATCCCTCGTGGGGACCGTGCAACCCGTACCCCTGGGCACCGTGTACATTTACAGCAGCATATGCTTTTCGGCAATCAATGACGCTGTGCTTTGAGCTACTTGTATGGAAGAGAACAAGGGCTCCTGTGGAGTGATATATAACCTGTGTGTAATAATCAATGCACAATGGCAATTCTTATCAGGAATGATGTCAGAAAGGAAACTCAGCTCTTACACAAATGATGTAGTTATCAATTATATCATTGCACCGAGTTAGACGAGCCCTGTGCCGCTGCTCCCCGGATCCATGCGGAGAGAATCCATGATATCACGAGTATCTGCTATGCTGATTACAACATCATCCCTAATCGCTCCTCATCTCTCCGCCTAAAGTGCCTTTATCCTTGTGCACAGCGCCTTCATTTCAAAGCGCCTTGTACCGCCGAGTAATCCCGGCCACTGTATACAGCTGCCTGCCTTCCTCTCCTTACACGGGCACCCCGATGGGTTCCCTGTAAGTTCTTTGTTCACTTTCAACACGGTGCCACAGTCTTTACACTAGGCAGTGCAGGATCACCCGTGTCCTTAGAATTTTTGGTCCTGAGGAGACCCTTTATCCAATTAAGGGTCGAAACGCCGTCGACAGTAGATTAATGCGAACCATGACACAACACACACAACGATGACCAGTGTTGGAATAGTGATTATAAATGTTTAAATGGTCGCATGAACTTCATAGTGAAACCTTGTGAATATCTTTGTTGCACTTTTTGCATTTTGTATAAAGAAGGTTCTGTTTTTCACTGGGACACCTTACACTGAATGTTGTATTGTTTTTTTCAATATAGTAAGATTTTGAATTGTAGTGTTTGTTCTAATATAGTAAGATTTTGAATCTGTATATACTTTCTACATTTCCTTATAAACATATAATTGATAACTGCATCATTTGTGTAAGAGCTGAGTTTCCTTTCTGACATCATTCCTGATAAGAATTGCCATTGTGCATTGATTATTACACACAGGTTATATATCACTCCACAGGAGCCCTTGTTCTCTTCCAAACGTTAATTACCCAGGCTCCCTGTGAGTTGGGTCCTCGTGTCCTTTTTCTTGAGCTACTTGTAGTCCTGACCCCGAGCAGTAATTCCACTGAAGATTTCCGGCCTACACTCCACGAGTGTTCCGTGGGCTGGTATTTGGTGATTCAGCTCAAGGTCCCTTCGTGATCCCTGGTCTGTTGGCCTGTGGGTCCCTGTGAAGGCAACTTTAACTTTCAGTGGGCTTCCCTGGTTGCTCCAGACGTGTCCTGACTCTCCATTGCTTGGAGAGTCCCCAGGACCTTGCTGGTCCTCACAGAAGCATCTTTCCTCTGACCGCGTGGGTTGCAGTTGCCAAGGCTTGTTGGTGTTAAATCCGGACACTGACCCCCCAGCACTCGACATCCTTTGTGGGACAGCTCCCCTCTGGACTTTGGTCATCGTCAGCGCCTCCTGGTCCCCGTGGCTGCAGAGTCAAGCTTCACCTCTTCTCACCTGAAGCACCCGACATCGGTGGGCATTCGATTGCTCCGCTCCTGGTCATGTGAAGTGACCCAGACTTTGTCCCCTCTGCTTTCAGGTTCTTCTCATCCCCGATCCAGGCTTGTATCACACCTGACACTTTTCTTCTCCACGGCAGCAGTACTTTTTTGCATCACGCCATTGAAAACGACGAGGGTTTCCGACACCACTTGACCCCTATGCACCCGGCTCCTCTGGGATAGGTAACACGGGTACCTCGGTACTATCGAGGGTGCTGGCCTTAGAACCTTCTATGTTTAACTGGGTTTGCTTAAAGTCCTCTCCTAAGTGTCCTTAATCTTTAAATTTCCAACCGCGACTTTCCCATAGAGTTGTACGGAGCTCGTGCCTGTGTGGAGAGGTGTGGTGCAGCGGCCAGGGCAGCTGACTTCGGAGCACAGGGCTCACGGTTCAATCCCCGGCTCCGGCGGCAGATCAGCTCAGCACCATGTGACTCTGGGCAATAGCTCACTTAATATCCACGACGGCCCCCAGCGCCTTGAGACCCGTAAGGGTGAGTAGTTCGCGCTTTACAAATAAATTTACGATTTACACACTGCACCCATCCTCCGTGGGTCCCCTGTGTCACTACCTTGGGTGGTTCCTTGGGGTCCCAGCGATTCTACGTGCTCTAGGCACTGTGTCTAGTCAAGTCGTGGTTGTTATACCACTTTCTTAGTATATGGTTTGGTCTCCCCTGGAGCCCACTGTGTATTGTACTATTTACTGTCGTTCTAGTGATTTAATATTGTGTGCCTTGTTCTCTAATCTCATAAAGAGGTTAGTAGAGAGTGTTTAGTAATAAATACATATATTTTATATATACCTGGTGTGGTTCTCCTTTCATTTGGTCATTCAGGAGGTTATATACTGATAAAACAAGCTGCTTTACATTCCTTCGAGACTTAGCCTGAAGGCTGCTCTCCATAGCTACCACTAGGATAGCTTTCAATAAAGGTTGTCTTTAACCTAATCATCAATAAAGGTTGTTTGGACTGGTGCAAGGTGCCCACTTTAATTAGTGGACAGCATATACCAGGCCATCTTCTCACATGCTGTTGCAATTTCAGATTGACGGAAGCTACTACTCGGTCTATAGTACCCAATGCCTCCTGTATTTCCTCTGCTGATATGTCAGTTCTAAGTATCCGACTTAATTTTGCGGATGTCTGCAAGCTATCGTCTCGAGCTACTGCTATAAATTTCTGATAACGAACGCTGATAGCACCTCTACCAGAGCTCGTGTATATTCCTGACAGTATTTCCGACGAATATGGCATATCTGACAACTTCTGTTCCTGTAGGAAATAATCCCTTACTTGTAGGAATTTTATAAAGGAACTATGCGGAAGCCCAAACTCGTCTTTTAGTGCAACAAGGGGTTCTTCAAGTTCTTCAAGTGCAAGACGTGCAAAGCGTGTCAACAGGGGATAAACAAAACCTCATATCAGATCCCCTTTAGTCCTAAGGAGTATGAAATTAACAAACTCCTGACATGTAAGACCGAATATGTGATCTATGTACTCATATGTCCATGTGGCCTACAATACGTAGGCAGTACCATACTACAGGCACACAAACGGGTACTACAACACATAAGAGCCCCAGCAGGAGAGGAGGTAACAGGGAGGCCAAATTGCGTAAGCTTGAAACCAGATACATTCTCGAATTGGACTCCAAACATCTGGGGGGCTTAACACAACAGAGGATCTTTATACATGTCTCTAGCCGATTTTTAGAACTATTTTTATACTGACGACAGCAGGTTTTATGTTATTTATTGGATATTTTATATCATATTTATATATATTTAATGTTTATGATTTTATATCCAATAACTACACATATGTGACCCCATCAAATCGGATTTGAACTTAGCAATGAGTCTAATACCAACTACACTAGACTACAAAAACAAACATACAAAACACAAGCAGCGTTAAGTAGCACTACTACAAAGCCAAAAGATTAAAATGAAATGAAAGAAAAGAAAATCGAATCATGCTGAGGATTAAATGGTATTTAAACCAGGTTTCTGGCAGATACAATGGTCGCTAAACATGTACCATGGGGATACAGAAGTTATGTTATGTAAATAATAACATACACTTTGATAATGCAAATCGAAAGCATAGACGCTATAATAATATAATATATTCTCTTATATATTTGCACTTTCGCACTCTTTCAATCACTTATGCACTTTACATGGGAAAACTATGGACTTATGATAGCAGAATAGCATACCAATATAATATGTGGCCACTATGCCATAAGCGAATAACAAGACAAGACTACTAGAGATGTTTGCAACAAGCTATACTAACATCATTAGCAACTAAATATCCAATGTCGCGACACAACATATATAAAACAATATATCGGTTTTTAAAAAAGGTTATCAACAGTTTTTATGCATGTAAAGAATTCTTTGTTAAATATATGTATATAATTATTTATTTATTCAATGCATATGTTGATTTCAACAAACCGAAGACAATGCTATGACCTAATGATACTACAAATGTATTTACTATTCTTAGGAACTACAAAATGAATATTTTTTCCATATCTATGCCCAATGCGAACTTTGCACCTAGAATTGAGCACTATGTCACTTTAAAAACATAAAAACTGTACCGCAACGTTATGTCATGTGATCAAGGCTCTTGAGGAGCCGAAACGCGTAATGGCGGCATCGAGATAAAGCAAAAGATCCATCACTTACTCTGTGGTCCGTGTCCGTGGTTTTGGAGGAGATTACAAAGGAGACAACGGAGTGTGGAATATATATATATATATATATATATATAGTAGAACACGTCACCCCTAATCATCCCTGGAAGATCCAGCCGCTCCGGAGTTGGGTTTCAAATAACAAATTTTTATTTAAGGACAGACGAAAACAGATAACGCGTTTCGACCCGCTTGAGTCTTGACCACATGTCATTTGAGATGTCATCAGTAATGTCACTGAGCATGTCATAAGTGATGTAATATGTGAGCTAATAAGTAGTGCATTGCATGGGCGTAAGTTATAGTTAGCTCAGGTAAGAATAACTGCTGAATTTCTATGGTTTTATACAAGTGAAATCTGAGCCTAACTATAACATCCCTGTAACCTTTGGCTTTTATAGAGAATTTCTAAGGTTTTTTTAATTCTATTTCCTAACTATAATGTCCCTGTAACCTTTTTTTTTTAATGTGAATTTCTAATGTTTTTTACATTTTATTTCCTGACAATAACTTCCTGTAATCTTTGGTTTTTGAAGTGAATTTCTATGTTTTTTCTTAACTAGTAGTTGCGCTTGCAGAGTGGTGGAGAAAAGGGGCGGGCCTCCGACCACCTCACAGCAATCCTGGTTTGTGGGACTTACTGGAGGTAACAGGAGGGGTTCTTGGACCCCAAGGACCCTCAGCATCCAAGAGGGCTTCATTCCCCAACCAGTATTGCACCAGGAGGTGCATTTGCAGTGTGGTGGAGAAAAGGAGCGGGCCTTCAACCAGCTCTCAGCAATTGTGCTGTGTGGGACTTACTGGAGGTAACAGGAGGGGTTCTTGGCCCCCAAAGACTCTCAGCATCCAAGGGGACTTCATCCACCAACCAGTAGTGCGCCAGGAGGCACGTTTGCAGAGTGGTGGAGAAAGAGGGCAGGGCCTCCAGCAACTTTCCTGGGCTGGTCACAAAAAACGAAATTCTTTTCAACATGTGAGTTGGGGCCGCGGGGCCCGCTTCCCGAGGCCGATTTCAGCCCCGGGGACCCCATCCCCAGGGCCCAGCATTCCTTAACTGGTGGAGGGGGCAGTGTGCCCCCCATGGGTCGATTTCAGCAATGGGGTCCCCATCCCCCGAGGCCTGGCCATGTCTGCTGTGTGACCTCAGGGCACCCAGTCTCCACTGGGACAGCGAGGGGAGTCTGAAGGCCCCCGCGGTCCCTGCTGGCTCCCCGCCTCCTGCGGGATTCGGCATTGCTTTTAGACATAGGGAGCTGCTAAACATAGAGCTCCTTCTGTCTAAAAGCAATCCACAATATCAAAAAGACATGGCTATTGTTGTAAATTTATGCATAATTTTGCACCTATTAGACTACCACTTTTAAACCTGCCATGCTGTTTTAAACCACATTTATAATGTACTCCTGTTATATAGAAGGATGTGCATGCCTTCTCGTCTGCGAGAGCCTAAGCCTTGTTTTCACCTTGGCATCCGTAAGCGAGACTGTTAGAATCCTATTAGCTCAGCGAGGAAGCCTTATTGTGTACCTCTTATTCTAGGTTGTTTCAACCATTTTCTCATGAGAACCTGTGGCACCGGCCATAACTCCTGTTGTCTGCAGTTTCAGTCTTAACTATGTGACATCTTAATTGCCTATGTGAAGGAAATCTTTAAATAAATGCCTTTTCTACATATGTTAGCAATCTATGCTCAATAACCTTGTGAGGGAAAAGTTATGTTTGTTTTTTTCCTGATTAGCATCGCCTATGTTCTTGATAATTACATGTTCCAGATTTTGAAAAGGGTGAGATAGTGATTTTTAGTTTTATTTAACATTTCCAACTGTTTATTACCACGCATTGGCAGGATATGTCAGCAACAAATCTAGGGGTATTCTTTCTCCTTACTAAGTTTTTTACTTAGAGTCTACAGGCACTGGTTTTTTAAACTTATACGAGGTAGCAGCAATTAATTGGGCAAAACAAGGTAACAATACAATGCTTTTTGCTGATTATTTTCGCTTACATATGTAATTACATATTGTGAAATCGCAAAGATTCAACTAATCTCCTTTTCAACTATATCAGGGATGAACATAAATAATTTCAAAACCTAAATAATCATTTATTTTTTACGTCTGCAATTCATGAAATGAGAAAAGTATTAAAAATCAGAATTTTACATTTGGGGCCAGATGTACGAGGTATTTTACTGGTCGCAAACGGGCCATCGGGCCATTTACTACCAGTAAAATGCATTTGCCATGTACAGAAGGCAAAATGTGACTCAGTAACTTGTAACCGAATCGCATTTTTCTTTTGCGATTCTGTATTACGAGGGGCATGTTTAGGGCGTCCCTTCCTAATACCGAATAGCACTAGTATGTATGATTGTTTTGCGACCGAGAATGCAGTTGCAAAACATTCGCAGTTACCACCAACTTCAAGTTGGTGGTAACCTATTCGCAACCGGGAAGGGGTCCTCAAGGGACCCCTTCCCCTTTGTGAATGTGGGCACCAACATTATTTTAAATTCTTTTTTATGTGAAGTGTGTATTTATTTATTTTAATTATTTTAATTTTTTCATAGACATTAGCATAACAAAATAGAAAACTATAAGGTGCTAACAAAACAAGAAAAAGAGATCATTTAAACACATGCTTAAAATAATCACATCTTCTAAATTAGAGCGTTGCTCGCATACAGCCAAAAGGAAAGAGAAAAAGGTGATTGAGTCATTTTGGGAAGAGACGAAGAGACGTCATATAACATAAGATACAATAATAATAATAAGAAGTCAATTCCATTGGAAGCTGAACCAGATCCTTCTAAATTGTATCCAAGAGCAGGGACCTCTGACCTTTGCCAGGGCTGATTCCGACTCATACACCTGTCTGAGCAGTGCCCAAACTTCATTGACATTTGGGCTGATAGGGTTTATCCAGGTTCTTGCAATGCATAAGCGGGCACATGCAATGATAATAGTGGCTAATGAGCTCTTGTGGCTAGTAGCCTCATGCTTAAACCCAAGAAAAATTTATTTTACAGTAGGCTGGAGCTCACGGCCGAGGTGGCGTGTAAGCATTGAAGAAACATCGCTCCAGGACGAGTTTAGCCTCGGGCAATCGATGAACATGTGCCTTGGGTCTGCAGCGAAGAGCTTACATTTTGGACAGTATGACTTAACAGAGGATTGAGATGTTGCCCACTTACAGATAAGCTCCGGCGTATAATACAGCATGAAGATTGTCCTGTGCTGTGTAGGAAGGTGGAATCTGACTGCATGGTTACCCCCACTTTTTTCTGGTGTTTTGCTGGTTTTTGACTAGTCTGACTGGGATCCTGCTAATCAGGACCCCAGTCTATCTGCTTTCTCCCTAAATTGGTTGTTCATGTACTTTAGGTACACTCCATATTGGATTCTGGGGTACCCTTATAAGTCCCTAGTATATGGTATACTATGTACCCAGGGCATAGGTACCTCAGAGGCCTCCCAGGGGCTGCAGCATGTATTATGCCACCCCTGAGAGACCATTTAAAATGACACAACAGGTCTGCTACAGCAGCCTGTGTAAGGTGGTGCATGCACCCTTACTTAGATATAGGTTCACTATATCTATCCTAATCACTGCACATATAAACCTATCAGTCACCCCTATGGCAGGCCTTATCAATCCTGAAGGCAGGGTGCTGGGTTTTATGTGAGAGGGTGCTCCTGCATGAGCAGAGCCCCTCTGCAGCCTTTGGAACCTATATTCCGGGTTGTTTGTGATGCAGCCAACCATATATACTTAAGTGCATTATAACCTCGCGGTAAATGCTAACTTTAAAACGGCTGCATGGAAACATGTCGTGTTTGGTGTCAAACACCTTGGAATCATACCTCCCCGCCCTTAACTGGCGGGGGAGGTATGATTCCACCCTCCTAGAGGGAGAAATATGACAACACTGGTACACCCGGTACCAGCTTTCTTGACCCTGGCATCACAAAATGGATGCTGCCAGCCACAGACACGAGTCTGCCCTCCTGCTGCTGGACGAAACTCCGGCAGGGGAAGGTTTGACAATAGGTTTCCTGTCACAGGGAGGTGTGACCACCTCCCAGACAGGCTTTAGTGTATTGGGGCTGGGTGGGTGCACTCTGAGAGTACTTTGATGTCTGCACTGGGGGCACATTTGGTGTCCCTGTGCATAGTCCAGCTCAAACAGGTTGCAGGAGCCATTTGCTCCTGCTCTGGTGCGAAACTGGACAAAGGACATGGGTGTAGCCACCCCTCTGTCCTGACCCTCCCATAGGTGGGTCCCCAGAGTTTGTCCCACCCCTTCCTTGGGTATAAAATAGGAACCCCTGACTACAGGACTTTGGATTTACCTGGTCTAAACTCTGCTACAGAAACTAAGTACTTCAACTATCTGCACGACGCTGGATGACTGAAGAATCTCCCTTGGAGTAAAGGAGTTACTCCCTGCTGAGCAGGCACCTAAATGCATCTGACCGGTTTGCATCTATGAAGCTCCTGAAGGACTCCAAAGATTTCTGCAATACAGGAGGTGGGTTCCCGTGGTCTCTGAGGTTGATCTGCGCTCTCAGCAATTCTGAGGCCCGTATCCCTCGTGGGGACCGTGCAACCCGTACCCCTGGGCACCGTGTACATTTACAGCAGCATATGCTTTTCGGCAATCAATGACGCTGTGCTTTGAGCTAATTGTATGGAAGAGAACAAGGGCTCCTGTGGAGTGATATATAACCTGTGTGTAATAATCAATGCACAATGGCAATTCTTATCAGGAATGATGTCAGAAAGGAAACTCAGCTCTTACACAAATGATGTAGTTATCAATTATATCATTGCACCGAGTTAGACGAGCCCTGTGCCGCTGCTCCCCGGATCCATGCGGAGAGAATCCATGATATCACGAGTATCTGCTATGCTGATTACAACATCATCCCTAATCGCTCCTCATCTCTCCGCCTAAAGTGCCTTTATCCTTGTGCACAGCGCCTTCATTTCAAAGCGCCTTGTACCGCCGAGTAATCCCGGCCACTGTATACAGCTGCCTGCCTTCCTCTCCTTACACGGGCACCCCGATGGGTTCCCTGTAAGTTCTTTTGTTCACTTTCAACACGGTGCCACAGTCTTTACACTAGGCAGTGCAGGATCACCCGTGTCCTTAGAATTTTTGGTCCTGAGGAGACCCTTTATCCAATTAAGGGTCGAAACGCCGTCGACAGTAGATTAATGCGAACCATGACACAACACACACAACGATGACCAGTGTTGGAATAGTGATTATAAATGTTTAAATGGTCGCATGAACTTCATAGTGAAACCTTGTGAATATCTTTGTTGCACTTTTTGCATTTTGTATAAAGAAGGTTCTGTTTTTCACTGGGACACCTTACACTGAATGTTGTATTGTTTTTTTCAATATAGTAAGATTTTGAATTGTAGTGTTTGTTCTAATATAGTAAGATTTTGAATCTGTATATACTTTCTACATTTCCTTATAAACATATAATTGATAACTGCATCATTTGTGTAAGAGCTGAGTTTCCTTTCTGACATCATTCCTGATAAGAATTGCCATTGTGCATTGATTATTACACACAGGTTATATATCACTCCACAGGAGCCCTTGTTCTCTTCCAAACGTTAATTACCCAGGCTCCCTGTGAGTTGGGTCCTCGTGTCCTTTTTCTTGAGCTACTTGTAGTCCTGACCCCGAGCAGTAATTCCACTGAAGATTTCCGGCCTACACTCCACGAGTGTTCCGTGGGCTGGTATTTGGTGATTCAGCTCAAGGTCCCTTCGTGATCCCTGGTCTGTTGGCCTGTGGGTCCCTGTGAAGGCAACTTTAACTTTCAGTGGGCTTCCCTGGTTGCTCCAGACGTGTCCTGACTCTCCATTGCTTGGAGAGTCCCCAGGACCTTGCTGGTCCTCACAGAAGCATCTTTCCTCTGACCGCGTGGGTTGCAGTTGCCAAGGCTTGTTGGTGTTAAATCCGGACACTGACCCCCCAGCACTCGACATCCTTTGTGGGACAGCTCCCCTCTGGACTTTGGTCATCGTCAGCGCCTCCTGGTCCCCGTGGCTGCAGAGTCAAGCTTCACCTCTTCTCACCTGAAGCACCCGACATCGGTGGGCATTCGATTGCTCCGCTCCTGGTCACGTGAAGTGACCCAGACTTTGTCCCCTCTGCTTTCAGGTTCTTCTCATCCCCGATCCAGGCTTGTATCACACCTGACACTTTTCTTCTCCACGGCAGCAGTACTTTTTTGCATCACGCCATTGAAAACGACGAGGGTTTCCGACACCACTTGACCCCTATGCACCCGGCTCCTCTGGGATAGGTAACACGGGTACCTCGGTACTATCGAGGGTGCTGGCCTTAGAACCTTCTATGTTTAACTGGGTTTGCTTAAAGTCCTCTCCTAAGTGTCCTTAATCTTTAAATTTCCAACCGCGACTTTCCCATAGAGTTGTACGGAGCTCGTGCCTGTGTGGAGAGGTGTGGTGCAGCGGCCAGGGCAGCTGACTTCGGAGCACAGGGCTCACGGTTCAATCCCCGGCTCCGGCGGCAGATCAGCTCAGCACCATGTGACTCTGGGCAATAGCTCACTTAATATCCACGACGGCCCCCAGCGCCTTGAGACCCGTAAGGGTGAGTAGTTCGCGCTTTACAAATAAATTTACGATTTACACACTGCACCCATCCTCCGTGGGTCCCCTGTGTCACTACCTTGGGTGGTTCCTTGGGGTCCCAGCGATTCTACGTGCTCTAGGCACTGTGTCTAGTCAAGTCGTGGTTGTTATACCACTTTCTTAGTATATGGTTTGGTCTCCCCTGGAGCCCACTGTGTATTGTACTATTTACTGTCGTTCTAGTGATTTAATATTGTGTGCCTTGTTCTCTAATCTCATAAAGAGGTTAGTAGAGAGTGTTTAGTAATAAATACATATATTTTATATATACCTGGTGTGGTTCTCCTTTCATTTGGTCATTCAGGAGGTTATATACTGATAAAACAAGCTGCTTTACATTCCTTCGAGACTTAGCCTGAAGGCTGCTCTCCATAGCTACCACTAGGATAGCTTTCAATAAAGGTTGTCTTTAACCTAATCATCAATAAAGGTTGTTTGGACTGGTGCAAGGTGCCCATTTTAATTAGTGGACAGCATATACCAGGCCAACTTCTCACATGCTGTTGCAATTTCAGATTGACGGAAGCTACTACTCGGTCTATAGTACCCAATGCCTCCTGTATTTCCTCTGCTGATATGTCAGTTCTAAGTATCCGACTTAATTTTGCGGATGTCTGCAAGCTATCGTCTCGAGCTACTGCTATAAATTTCTGATAACGAACGCTGATAGCACCTCTACCAGAGCTCGTGTATATTCCTGACAGTATTTCCGACGAATATGGCATATCTGACAACTTCTGTTCCTGTAGGAAATAATCCCTTACTTGTAGGAATTTTATAAAGGAACTATGCGGAAGCCCAAACTCGTCTTTTAGTGCAACAAGGGGTTCTTCAAGTTCTTCAAGTGCAAGACGTGCAAAGCGTGTCAACAGGGGATAAACAAAACCTCATATCAGATCCCTTTAGTCCTAAGGAGTATGAAATTAACAAACTCCTGACATGTAAGACCGAATATGTGATCTATGTACTCATATGTCCATGTGGCCTACAATACGTAGGCAGTACCATACTACAGGCACACAAACGGGTACTACAACACATAAGAGCCCCAGCAGGAGAGGAGGTAACAGGGAGGCCAAATTGCGTAAGCTTGAAACCAGATACATTCTCGAATTGGACTCCAAACATCTGGGGGCTTAACACAACAGAGGATCTTTATACATGTCTCTAGCCGATTTTTAGAACTATTTTTATACTGACGACAGCAGGTTTTATGTTATTTATTGGATATTTTATATCATATTTATATATATTTAATGTTTATGATTTTATATCCAATAACTACACATATGTGACCCCATCAAATCGGATTTGAACTTAGCAATGAGTCTAATACCAACTACACTAGACTACAAAAACAAACATACAAAACACAAGCAGCGTTAAGTAGCACTACTACAAAGCCAAAAGATTAAAATGAAATGAAAGAAAAGAAAATCGAATCATGCTGAGGATTAAATGGTATTTAAACCAGGTTTCTGGCAGATACAATGGTCGCTAAACATGTACCATGGGGATACAGAAGTTATGTTATGTAAATAATAACATACACTTTGATAATGCAAATCGAAAGCATAGACGCTATAATAATATAATATATTCTCTTATATATTTGCACTTTCGCACTCTTTCAATCACTTATGCACTTTACATGGGAAAACTATGGACTTATGATAGCAGAATAGCATACCAATATAATATGTGGCCACTATGCCATAAGCGAATAACAAGACAAGACTACTAGAGATGTTTGCAACAAGCTATACTAACATCATTAGCAACTAAATATCCAATGTCGCGACACAACATATATAAAACAATATATCGGTTTTTAAAAAAGGTTATCAACAGTTTTTATGCATGTAAAGAATTCTTTGTTAAATATATGTATATAATTATTTATTTATTCAATGCATATGTTGATTTCAACAAACCGAAGACAATGCTATGACCTAATGATACTACAAATGTATTTACTATTCTTAGGAACTACAAAATGAATATTTTTTCCATATCTATGCCCAATGCGAACTTTGCACCTAGAATTGAGCACTATGTCACTTTAAAAACATAAAAACTGTACCGCAACGTTATGTCATGTGATCAAGGCTCTTGAGGAGCCGAAACGCGTAATGGCGGCATCGAGATAAAGCAAAAGATCCATCACTTACTCTGTGGTCCGTGTCCGTGGTTTTGGAGGAGATTACAAAGGAGACAACGGAGTGTGGAATATATATATATATATATATATATATAGTAGAACACGTCACCCCTAATCATCCCTGGAAGGTTCCAGCCGCTCCGGAGTTGGGTTTCAAATAACAAATTTTTATTTAAGGACAGACGAAAACAGATAACGCGTTTCGACCCGCTTGAGTCTTGACCACATGTCATTTGAGATGTCATCAGTAATGTCACTGAGCATGTCATAAGTGATGTAATATGTGAGCTAATAAGTAGTGCATTGCATGGGCGTAAGTTATAGTTAGCTCAGGTAAGAATAACTGCTGAATTTCTATGGTTTTATACAAGTGAAATCTGAGCCTAACTATAACATCCCTGTAACCTTTGGCTTTTATAGAGAATTTCTAAGGTTTTTTTAATTCTATTTCCTAACTATAATGTCCCTGTAACCTTTTTTTTTAATGTGAATTTCTAATGTTTTTTACATTTTATTTCCTGACAATAACTTCCCTGTAATCTTTGGTTTTTGAAGTGAATTTCTATGTTTTTTCTTAACTAGTAGTTGCGCTTGCAGAGTGGTGGAGAAAAGGGGCGGGCCTCCGACCACCTCACAGCAATCCTGGTTTGTGGGACTTACTGGAGGTAACAGGAGGGGTTCTTGGCCCCCAAGGACCCTCAGCATCCAAGAGGGCTTCATTCCCCAACCAGTATTGCACCAGGAGGTGCATTTGCAGTGTGGTGGAGAAAAGGAGCGGGCCTTCAACCAGCTCTCAGCAATTGTGCTGTGTGGGACTTACTGGAGGTAACAGGAGGGGTTCTTGGCCCCCAAAGACTCTCAGCATCCAAGGGGACTTCATCCACCAACCAGTAGTGCGCCAGGAGGCACGTTTGCAGAGTGGTGGAGAAAGAGGGCAGGGCCTCCAGCAACTTTCCTGGGCTGGTCACAAAAAAACCGAAATTCTTTTCAACATGTGAGTTGGGGCCACGGGGCCCGCTTCCCGAGGCCGATTTCAGCCCCGGGGACCCCATCCCTAGGGCCCAGCATTCCTTAACTGGTGGAGGGGGGCAGTGTGCCCCCCCATGGGTCGATTTCAGCAATGGGGTCCCCATCCCCCGAGGCCTGGCCATGTCTGCTGTGTGACCTCAGGGCACCCAGTCTCCACTGGGACAGCGAGGGGAGTCTGAAGGCCCCCGCAGTCCCTGCTGGCTCCCCGCCTCCTGCGGGATCCGGCATTGCTTTTAGACATAGGGAGCTGCTAAACATAGAGCTCCTTCTGTCTAAAAGCAATCCACAATATCAAAAAGACATGGCTATTGTTGTAAATTTATGCATAATTTTGCACCTATTAGACTACCACTTTTAAACCTGCCATGCTGTTTTAAACCACATTTATAATGTACTCCTGTTATATAGAAGGATGTGCATGCCTTCTCGTCTGCGAGAGCCTAAGCCTTGTTTTCACCTTGGCATCCGTAAGCGAGACTGTTAGAATCCTATTAGCTCAGCGAGGAAGCCTTATTGTGTACCTCTTATTCTAGGTTGTTTCAACCATTTTCTCATGAGAACCTGTGGCACCGGCCATAACTCCTGTTGTCTGCAGTTTCAGTCTTAACTATGTGACATCTTAATTGCCTATGTGAAGGAAATCTTTAAATAAATGCCTTTCCTACATATGTTAGCAATCTATGCTCAATAACCTTGTGAGGGAAAAGTTATGTTTGTTTTTTTCCTGATTAGCATCGCCTATGTTCTTGATAATTACATGTTCCAGATTTTGAAAAGGGTGAGATAGTGATTTTTAGTTTTATTTAACATTTCCAACTGTTTATTGATTACCACGCATTGGCAGGATATGTCAGCAACAAATCTAGGGGTATTCTTTCTCCTTACTAAGTTTTTTACTTAGAGTCTACAGGCACTGGTTTTTTAAACTTATACGAGGTAGCAGCAATTAATTGGGCAAAACAAGGTAACAATACAATGCTTTTTGCTGATTATTTTCGCTACATATGTAATTACATATTGTGAAATCGCAAAGATTCAACTAATCTCCTTTTCAACTATATCAGGGATGAACATAAATAATTTCAAAACCTAAATAATCATTTATTTTTTACGTCTGCAATTCATGAAATGAGAAAAGTATTAAAAATCAGAATTTTACATTTGGGGCCAGATGTATGAGGCATTTTACTGGTCGCAAACGGGCCATCGGGCCATTTACTACCAGTAAAATGCATTTGCCATGTACAGAAGGCAAAATGTGACTCAGTAACTTGTAACCGAATCGCATTTTTCTTTTGCGATTCTGTATTACGAGGGGCATGTTTAGGGCGTCCCTTCCTAATACCGAATAGCACTAGTATGTATGATTGTTTTGCGACCGAGAATGCAGTTGCAAAACATTCGCAGTTACCACCAACTTCAAGTTGGTGGTAACCTATTCGCAACCGGGAAGGGGTCCTCAAGGGACCCCTTCCCTTTGTGAATGTGGGCACCAACATTATTTTAAATTCTTTTTTATGTGAAGTGTGTATTTATTTATTTTAATTATTTTAATTTTTTCATAGACATTAGCATAACAAAATAGAAAACTATAAGGTGCTAACAAAACAATAAAAAGAGATCATTTAAACACATGCTTAAAATAATCACATCTTCTAAATTAGAGCGTTGCTCGCATACAGCCAAAAGGAAAGAGAAAAAGGTGATTGAGTCATTTTGGGAAGAGACGAAGAGACGTCATATAACATAAGATACAATAATAATAATAAGAAGTCAATTCCATTGGAAGCTGAACCAGATCCTTCTAAATTGTATCCAAGAGCAGGGACCTCTGACCTTTGCCAGGGCTGATTCCGACTCATACACCTGTCTGAGCAGTGCCCAAACTTCATTGACATTTGGGCTGATAGGGTTTATCCAGGTTCTTGCAATGCATAAGCGGGCACATGCAATGATAATAGTGGCTAATGAGCTCTTGTGGCTAGTAGCCTCATGCTTAAACCCAAGAAAAATTTATTTTACAGTAGGCTGGAGCTCACGGCCGAGGTGGCGTGTAAGCATTGAAGAAACATCGCTCCAGGACGAGTTTAGCCTCGGGCAATCGATGAACATGTGCCTTGGGTCTGCAGCGAAGAGCTTACATTTTGGACAGTATGACTTAACAGAGGATTGAGATGTTGCCCACTTACAGATAAGCTCCGGCGTATAATACAGCATGAAGATTGTCCTGTGCTGTGTAGGAAGGTGGAATCTGACTGCATGGTTACCCCCACTTTTTTCTGGTGTTTTGCTGGTTTTTGACTAGTCTGACTGGGATCCTGCTAATCAGGACCCCAGTCTATCTGCTTTCTCCCTAAATTGGTTGTTCATGTACTTTAGGTACACTCCAGATTGGATTCTGGGGTACCCTTATAAGTCCCTAGTATATGGTATACTATGTACCCAGGGCATAGGTACCTCAGAGGCCTCCCAGGGGCTGCAGCATGTATTATGCCACCCCTGAGAGACCATTTAAAATGACACAACAGGTCTGCTACAGCAGCCTGTGTAAGGTGGTGCATGCACCCCTTACTTAGATATAGGTTCACTATATCTATCCTAATCACTGCACATATAAACCTATCAGTCACCCCTATGGCAGGCCTTATCAATCCTGAAGGCAGGGTGCTGGGTTTTATGTGAGAGGGTGCCCTGCATGAGCAGAGCCCCTCTGCAGCCTTTGGAACCTATATTCCGGGTTGTTTGTGATGCAGCCAACCATATATACTTAAGTGCATTATAACCTCGCGGTAAATGCTAACTTTAAAACGGCTGCATGGAAACATGTCGTGTTTGGTGTCAAACACCTTGGAATCATACCTCCCCGCCCTTAACTGGCGGGGGAGGTATGATTCCACCCTCCTAGAGGGAGAAATATGACAACACTGGTACACCCGGTACCAGCTTTCTTGACCCTGGCATCACAAAATGGATGCTGCCAGCCACAGACACGAGTCTGCCCTCCTGCTGCTGGACGAAACTCCGGCAGGGGAAGGTTTGACAATAGGTTTCCTGTCACAGGGAGGTGTGACCACCTCCCAGACAGGCTTTAGTGTATTGGGGCTGGGTGGGTGCACTCTGAGAGTACTTTGATGTCTGCACTGGGGGCACATTTGGTGTCCCTGTGCATAGTCCAGCTCAAACAGGTTGCAGGAGCCATTTGCTCCTGCTCTGGTGCGAAACTGGACAAAGGACATGGGTGTAGCCACCCCTCTGTCCTGACCCTCCCATAGGTGGGTCCCCAGAGTTTGCCCCACCCCTTCCTTGGGTATAAAATAGGAACCCCTGACTACAGGACTTTGGATTTACCTGGACTAAACTCTGCTACAGAAACTAAGTACTTCAACTATCTGCACGACGCTGGATGACTGAAGAATCTCCCTTGGAGTAAAGGAGTTACTCCCCTGCTGAGCAGGCACCTAAATGCATCTGACCGGTTTGCATCTTTGAAGCTCCTGAAGGACTCCGAAGATTTCTGCAATACAGGAGGTGGGTTCCCGTGGTCTCTGAGGTTGATCTGCGCTCTCAGAAATTCTGAGGCCCGTATCCCTCGTGGGGACCGTGCAACGCGTACCCCTGGGCACCGTGTACATTTACAGCAGCATATGCTTTTCGGCAATCAATGACGCTGTGCTTTGAGCTACTTGTATGGAAGAGAACAAGGGCTCCTGTGTAGTGATATATAACCTGTGTGTAATAATCAATGCACAATGGCAATTCTTATCAGGAATGATGTCAGAAAGGAAACTCAGCTCTTACACAAATGATGTAGTTATCAATTATATCATTGCACCGAGCTAGACGAGCCCTGTGCCGCTGCTCCCCCGGATCCATGCGGAGAGAATCCATGATATCACGAGTATCTGCTATGCTGATTACAACATCATCCCTAATCGCTCCTCATCTCTCCGCCTAAAGTGCCTTTTTCCTTGTGCACAGCGCCTTCATTTCAAAGCGCCTTGTACCGCCGAGTAATCCCGGCCACTGTATACAGCTGCCTGCCTTCCTCTCCCTTACACGGGCACCCCGATGGGTTCCCTGTAAGTTCTTTTGTTCACTTTCAACACGGTGCCACAGTCTTTACACTAGGCAGTGCAGGATCACCCGTGTCCTTAGAATTTTTGGTCCTGAGGAGACCCTTTATCCAATTAAGGGTCGAAACGCCGTCGACAGTAGATTAATGCGAACCATGATACAACACACACAACGATGACCAGTGTTGGAATAGTGATTATAAATGTTTAAATGGTCGCATGAACTTCATAGTGAAACCTTGTGAATATCTTTGTTGCACTTTTTGCATTTTGTATAAAGAAGGTTCTGTTTTTCACTGGGACACCTTACACTGAATGTTGTATTGTTTTTTTCAATATAGTAAGATTTTGAATTGTAGTGTTTGTTCTAATATAGTAAGATTTTGAATCTGTATATACTTTCTACATTTCCTTATAAACATATAATTGATAACTGCATCATTTGTGTAAGAGCTGAGTTTCCTTTCTGACATCATTCCTGATAAGAATTGCCATTGTGCATTGATTATTACACACAGGTTATATATCACTCCACAGGAGCCCTTGTTCTCTTCCAAACGTTAATTACCCAGGCTCCTGTGAGTTGGGTCCTCGTGTCCTTTTTCTTGAGCTACTTGTAGTCCTGACCCCGAGCAGTAATTCCACTGAAGATTTCCGGCCTACACTCCACGAGTGTTCCGTGGGCTGGTATTTGGTGATTCAGCTCAAGGTCCCTTCGTGATCCCTGGTCTGTTGGCCTGTGGGTCCCTGTGAAGGCAACTTTAACTTTCAGTGGGCTTCCCTGGTTGCTCCAGACGTGTCTTGACTCTCCATTGCTTGGAGAGTCCCCAGGACCTTGCTGGTCCTCACAGAAGCATCTTTCCTCTGACCGCGTGGGTTGCAGTTTCCAAGGCTTGTTGGTGTTCAATCCGGACACTGACCCCCCAGCACTCGACATCCTTTGTGGGACAGCTCCCCTCTGGACTTTGGTCATCGTCAGCGCCTCCTGGTCCCCGTGGCTGCAGAGTCAAGCTTCACCTCTTCTCACCTGAAGCACCCGACATCGGTGGGCATTCGATTGCTCCGCTCCTGGTCACGTGAAGTGACCCAGACTTTGTCCCCTCTGCTTTCAGGTTCTTCTCATCCCCGATCCAGGCTTGTATCACACCTGACACTTTTCTTCTCCACGGCAGCAGTACTTTTTTGCATCACGCCATTGAAAACGACGAGGGTTTCCGACACCACTTGACCCCTATGCACCCGGCTCCTCTGGGATAGGTAACACGGGTACCTCGATACTATCGAGGGTGCTGGCCTTAGAACCTTCTATGTTTAACTGGGTTTGCTTAAAGTCCTCTCCTAAGTGTCCTTAATCTTTAAATTTCCAACCGCGACTTTCCCATAGAGTTGTACGGAGCTCGTGCCTGTGTGGAGAGGTGTGGTGCAGCGGCCAGGGCAGCTGACTTCGGAGCACAGGGCTCACGGTTCAATCCCCGGCTCCGGCGGCAGATCAGCTCAGCACCATGTGACTCTGGGCAATAGCTCACTTAATATCCACGACGGCCCCCAGCGCCTTGAGACCCATAAGGGTGAGTAGTTCGCGCTTTACAAATAAATTTACGATTTACACACTGCACCCATCCTCCGTGGGTCCCCTGTGTCACTACCTTGGGTGGTTCCTTGGGGTCCCAGCGATTCTACGTGCTCTAGGCACTGTGTCTAGTCAAGTCGTGGTTGTTATACCACTTTCTTAGTATATGGTTTGGTCTCCCCTGGAGCCCACTGTGTATTGTACTATTTACTGTCGTTCTAGTGATTTAATATTGTGTGCCTTGTTCTCTAATCTCATAAAGAGGTTAGTAGAGAGTGTTTAGTAATAAATACATATATTTTATATATACCTGGTGTGGTTCTCCTTTCATTTGGTCATTCAGGAGGTTATATACTGATAAAACAAGCTGCTTTACATTCCTTCGAGACTTAGCCTGAAGGCTGCTCTCCATAGCTACCACTAGGATAGCTTTCAATAAAGGTTGTCTTTAACCTAATCATCAATAAAGGTTGTTTGGACTGGTGCAAGGTGCCCACTTTAATTAGTGGACAGCATATACCAGGCAAACTTCTCACATGCTGTTGCAATTTCAGATTGACGGAAGCTACTACTCGGTCTATAGTACCCAATGCCTCCTGTATTTCCTCTGCTGATATGTCAGTTCTAAGTATCCGACTTAATTTTGCGGATGTCTGCAAGCTATCGTCTCGAGCTACTGCTATAAATTTCTGATAACGAACGCTGATAGCACCTCTACCAGAGCTCGTGTATATTCCTGACAGTATTTCCGACGAATATGGCATATCTGACAACTTCTGTTCCTGTAGGAAATAATCCCTTACTTGTAGGAATTTTAAAAAGGAACTATGCGGAAGCCCAAACTCGTCTTTTAGTGCAGCAAAAGAGCGAAACCCCTGACCGTCGTACAGTTGACCTAATCTGTTGATGCCCTTTCTCTGTCAAACCCTTCCGACATAGTCCTGGAAAATATCAGGAAATGTTAGATTACCGCACAAGACCGTGTACTGATGCAACGAGGGCACAGAGTATTCCTTACAGATGTCTTGCCAGATCCTGGTTATATCTTTGACTACCTTGAACCTAACCCGCTTGTAATAATTAGGGTCAGAAGTTTTATAGAGTGTGAACCCGATAGATGGTCCTCAAGCTAGTTAGTAGGCCAGTGAGGTCAAACCAGCCTTAAGCCTGTTTAGCAGGTTCTAGATCCGCCCAATGATTGCGGCCCAGTAATAAAGCTTGTAGGTATTCTAAAGGAGTGCGGTTATTATAAAAGAGTGACTCACTATGGAGTTTGGCGTAGAATAATCTGAACTGTTCGACTATGTCCTGTGGTCTGGAATAGACCGAACCACCCTCTACTTTAATACATTTAATACTAGATCTAGCCTTCTTATCGGAGATCTGCATAGCCAAAAGCTGGCCAACCCTCTTCCCATATTCATACTGCAGTGTTTTGTACTTGTTGTAGTGAGCGGCTACCTTCTCCGTTAGCCTTCTATTTAACTTAGACAGTGCTTCTAGAAGCCGTAAGAATATTGGCTGCTTCGCAGGGTCCCTTGTTACAATCGCTTTTACATGTTGCCGTTCCAGATCCAAGTAGTCAAGACGACCCTGTTCTGTCGCTTGACTTATGCGCCGATTCTGATCCAAAATGAACAGAAGAGTAGCCCCCCTAATGAAGGCTTTCATACAGTTCCATACCGCCGAAATGGGGCCAGTGCCCATGTTATTTCTTAAATACTCCCCCAGTACAACTCTAATATGCGCATGATACTCTGGGTTGCTAAGTAGGTGTCGGGGAAATGAAAAAGCGCGATAAGCTTCTCTTGCCCCCAGCTGCTTCTGTAGTGTTAACATCACTGGATTGTGGTCGGATGTGATTTTAGGGCAGACCTCTATATGTGCATTTTCTAGCAATGACCTCTTAGTGAAAATCATATCAAAACGTGAGTACTGCGTATGTGGGGATGAGTAAAACGTGTACCCTGGCAGTGTTGGAAACAGTGTCCTCCAAGCGTCATCTAACTGATGGATACGCAATAATTCGAATACAGCTGCTCGAGTTCTGACCATTCTAGCCCGCATTTTACTATTAGTGGTATCGATTTTGTTATCCATAATACAATTGAAATCCCCCATAACTATGAGATCCCCATCCTACCCCAATAGTTCAGAACTTAAATGATCAAAGATGTCGGGGGTATCAGAGTTAGGGCCATACACCATACAGATTGTAATTTTATGCTCTAAAATCAACAACTGAGCTATCTCCCATCTCCCTTTAGAGTCGGCTAGTGTGGGCAGAACAGTAGCTATTACGTTTCTGGGTTTCAATATAGCAACCCCTCGTATGGAAACTGTGAGGTACATGTTAGAACATCAAACCCCAGTTGTTCAAACACGGTTTTATCTTTATATGTTAAATGAGTCTCCGTTAGGCCCAGTATTTGTGGCCTAAATACCCGAAATTCCTCACAGATTAATCGCCGCTTTCTGGCCTGATTCAACCCCGCAACGTTCCAACACGTAAAGTTTAAGTCAAACATTACATGAACTAAATTCAACCATCTTCCCCCCTATTTCTTTCCTCACGCCAAGTTCCGTCTAAATGTGAACTTCCAACTATTAAATGGCTACTTAACCCCCTCCCTACCCCACCATCCCCACTAGCCCCCCCCGCCCCAACCCTCCGACAATGTGACAGAGAACTGCTCTCCAGTAATACCAACCCCCAACCTAACCCTGCTATTCCCACCCCCCTGTACCTACGGAAAGGAATCATCCCTTTCCCCTGCTGTCGCTGACAAACAGCCTATAGAGAGCAACCTCCCCAACCCCCCAGTTGCCCATACCCCCACCCTCCCCCAGCCCACCCCCTCCGTATGCAAAAAAAAAAATGATCTCAAAGAAAAGAGAGAGAGGAGTTCCTAGAAGACCTCTATGCCCCCCTTGCATATTCGCCCTTCACGTTTGTGTCCACTAAGGGGCGTCAGACTGCAATCTCAGGAGAGCTTGCTTAGCATCAATCTCTGTATAAAAGTAGTGCGGCCGTCCGCCTTTAAAGATCTTGAGCCGGGCTGGCTCCTGCAAGAAGACTTGTGAACAAACTGTCTTAAAGGGACCGATTAACTGGCGAAGCCTCCACCGCTTGTCCAATGTGGATTTACAGAAATCCAACATTACAGATATAGTGTAAGGACGGGCTTTAAGGTAGATTGCTTGTTGGAGCAAACAGTTGCCTAGAAATACGAGTATTGGGCGAGGATGAGATGACTTAGCTTGGTTCCCTTGTAAGATAGAGGACGGTAGTCGATGCGCCCGCTGGACCTGAGAGTCCATGTCCCAGTCAGTAAGATCTGGAAATGCCTGCTGGAATAGGCTGATGATATAGACCCGGGGGTCCGAGCCTTCCCTCCCCTCAGGTATGCCAAAGACCCCCAGGTTATTTCGACGTTGTCGATTTTCAAGGTCCTCGACTTTTGCCTGTAGAAATGCCATATGGGTCTCTTGAGTTTTAACAAATCTTGCAGTGGAGGTGTTGACTTCTTCGACTGCTGTAACCCGCTCTTGCAGGTCGTCGACTTCTGAAGACAGTGAGGCAACCTTGGTAGTAACAGCCAATTTCCCGACTGTCAGCTTTGGCTTGAAGATAGTACTCTTGTGTGTCGGCTCTTTCAGTAGTTAATGTCTGTAAAATTTGAGCTAGAGAGGGCTCGTCACAGTCGGCAGGTCTGACGTCACAGGCGGGTGGCCCTTTTGCAATTTCAGATTGCTGCATTGGTGTGGAAAGTGGAAGTAAAGGGCCCGAGCAGTTGGGGGCTCCATCCAGGGTCCCGTCAGAACTATCCAATTGAACCGAAAAAGAAGCGCAGAGTTGCAGCAGGCATGAGAGAGTTTTACATGGCCCCCCACCTCAGGCGCCGAGACATCCATATTGCCAGAGTTAGACAGTCGAGAGATGATAGCTTTAACCTCTCCTTTGGAAGCCACCCAATTACGCAGGAGACTGGCGCCACAACCAGCGTTTGTGCCACTTGAGACAGGCTCCTTGAGTCGCTACCCCCAGCAATGAAGGGGAGTTTTATGCCTCCTCGTCCTTTCCCACATTTAGCTCCTCTGGCACCTTTGGATCCTTTCCCTCTTGAAGATTTAACCCCCACCGGGGTACTGTCCTTTGTAACATTAGACTCAGGGGCCTCCTCTGAATCAACCAGTTCCGTGCACTGGACCAGGGGCTCCGATTGGGTTCTAGCCAGAGCGTTTGACGGAAAATAAGTAACTTCAGATGCCACAGATAGTGCCCTTAGTGACTCAGACCCAAGTTCGATTGTTCCTGAGCTTGGTGGGCTCTGAGATTCATGGCCAGCCGAGGGGTCAGCTTGCAGATTGGGGTCTACAGCATCCGTCGTCTTTGCCCCCATATTACTTGTGTACATTTGTAGCCGCATGGGTGATCCAAGTAAAGCATTGGATAACAAGAGAGCACTAGAGCCAGCGGGCTCAGAGTTGACATAGGCTGTCTTCTCAGGCTCATAGAGACCTATATCTTGTTCAATGGTATTCATACTTATGGGTGGAGGGCTAGACCCCTCATTAGCCCCCTGTGAATCAAGAGATATAGTTACTTTGCCGCTAGCAGAATATGCCGGGGGACCATCCTTGACACCCCAGCCTTCCTGTACTGCTGCAATGAGGACATCGGCCATCTCAGATCCCAGGATGGAATTCTCTGACCCACAGGACTGGAGCAGACCGCCAGCCCTTCCGGAGCGCAGTAAACGGAGAATCGGTTTACCTAGTTGAAAGCCGGGGGCCGTCTGAGGCACTGAAGCCGATTCCTCAGCTGCTTCTCTTATCGATTTAGTAGAATCCCCGCCTGATGCGAGGACCCCGAGAGCTGCCAGTGCCGATACTGCTGCGTGTTCTTCGATGCGACCACGTCCCTTCTGAGCAGGTCATTGTGGAGCCATACTATTCTCTGAGATAACCGGGCTTGAGCTGGGGCTGGAGCCAAAAACGCGGTTAGAATGATGAAGGCCGGGAGAGATATGCGAGCCGGCCGGGAGCCACCTTGCTGACCTGTTCAGATGGATAAAGCCGCAAGCGACTGCGAAGCAAAGCCGGCACATCCGCCGTCGAGGTACCGCCCCCCTTCTGTATTTGTCCGTATATCTTCAATGCTTAGTTGCTCGCATAGACCGCTTTCTCTCCTCTCTCAGAAAGTAGCAGATTTCATTCAAACGTTTCCGATGCTCAAAAAGGAGGTGGGGGGAGGAATAGAAGAAACAACGGGAAAGGACTACGGGAGGCGCTCTCCCTAGCGAAGCCAATCCGCCATCTCCCTTTCACCCCGGGGAACCAACATTTTTAAAGAGCAGGCAGTGGTCCCACGGACCACTGCCCACTTTTAAAAAACGAAAATGTAGCTTTTCATTTTTATTTTGAAATGCATCCCGTTTTCAATTAAGGAAAACGGGCTGATTTACAAAAAAAAATGATTGCTTTATTTAAAAACAAGCCACCATCCCTGTGATTGTAGCAATTCACAATGGGTCGCAAATTGCGACCTGCCTCATGAATATTAATGAGGTAGGTCCATTTGCGACCCACTGCCAATCGCAAAGAGTGTCAAACACACTGTTGTAAATTGTAGTTTGCGATTCCCTAATAGCGAATTGCTAAAATTCGCTATTAGGAAATTGCAAACACACAATTTTGTACATCTGGCTCCTAGAGCGCTATCTAGAAATACTTGTCTAGTTAAATTAAGGTCTCATCGTTATACTGTTCCCTAACATTCCCCAACGACCAGTTTGGTTTAATATTAGCCTGTCATTTTGAGTGAAGATAAAATACAATTGAAATGAATTCATTACTTAAATGAAGTTCATGAACATCCCCAGTATTGTTCCAAATATCTTCTGGAAGATATGAATTCCACTAAAAATGGGTTGTTTGTAATTCTAATCCACCAGGAGTATGTACAGTTACAAAACACATACATACAATATAGAGGCTTCGTCTTTACATCTGTAGAAAAATTAGGTTTTTCCAAAAATTTCCCTGAGTTTCCCTGTGTTTCCACTGTGTGAAAATGCATCTGTTACTCAAATGATTATTCGAATTGGATGGGAATAGTCTATTTCATCAACGCTCTTAAAACTTTCCTAATATAATATTTTAACACTGAAAATAACAATTAAGACATCCTTCAAATACATGTGATTTTTTGCTACAATGTGCCCACCACAAGGTGCTATTTTTTCGAAAAAGAAATTCCAGAAATGAACTCACTAAATAACTGTTGTTATGATTCTTTTGACTAAATGGTCAGTCGTTTCATTTCCATCTGAAGCCTTTTCCAGTATAACTGTCAGAAGTGTACAAGAGACAAACTAAATTTTAGAAGAGGCATTAGGAATTCTGGAGAAAAAAAATGATTTAGGGCAGAAAGTGAGCAGAAACCATGTAAAAGCTGAAAAAACAAATAAGATTGGGGTCGCATATGTAGAAACTGGAGAAGTTCCTACTTTTAAATAACTTGTCTTTGATTTTATTCAAGGCCATGCATGGATTGCACTTTGTCTTGTGTCATAAGATGCCCCCGTAGAATAGATGCTTGTCTGATGTCCTAGAAAGATTCATGGGATCCAGCATGCAAGTTATGCTGATGCTCAAATTTGACCAAACATTAAACTGATGTCATGTCACTTGCTAAATGTATAACTGGTAAGATTGCTACTAATAACATCAAATTAGGCCTCGAGTAGAATTTGAAAGAATACCTCTAAAATATGAAATGATCTCAAAACGTTGAGCCCTCTTTGAAATTATGAATGGACCTACTTAATATCGCTTCTAAATACTTTATTGATTAAGTTGAGGCTCGTCCGTGTGCTATTTTAGTAATTTGACTCTCTGAAGAAAGGGTCTTGGAATATGCAAGCAAACACAAGGAGATGATGGACGGAGTGCTGAAACTTTTCAGACACTCTCCTCCCGTCACAGATCTGGGTTGAATTCATCATTATTCTTTAGCCCACTTCGCCACCCGAGTTCAGACCCAGCCATATGCAAATCAATCTTGACCCTGTTCCTTATGGGAACAGTCCAGCCCGAACTGCCAAGCCAGATCTTCCCTGGACCGGAAACAAGCATCCTGAGACCTGTTTCGGGGTAACACCCCTCATCAGCCAGGCTAGCTTGAATCCAGTGGCAAAGTGAGCAAGGGACCCACGTCTGGGCATAACCTGCCAACTTAGGGTGAACGAAGCAACCACAAGGAGATGATGGATGGAGTGATGAAACTTTTCAGACAATCACCCCCAGTCATGGTTGTATGTCAGAACAACGAGTTCCTCAACCCCGCATACCTAAACAACACGGTATGTATAATGACCGGATCTTAACCACACATGCCTTTACCACAGATTTTTGTGGTAAAGGCATGCATGGTAAAGGGGTATGTTTTGCTAAGGTTACCCCCCCTCCCCACCGCCCTAAAGTACAAACTCCCCCCTGTCCCCCTCCCGCCCTGAAGTTCAAATTCCCCTACACCCTCCCAAACCCCAACTGTGTCCTCCCCTGCCCTAATGTTATGTTATGTTATGTTAGCATGTTTTGTATAGCGCACAGCTGCCTCAGCAAAGAGGCGTCCCAGCGCTAAAGCAGAACATAGGGGCTGGTAACCAGAAGGAGGCACTTAGAGTGAGGGGAAAAGATGAGTTTTGATGGCCTACGAAAGGCCATGTAGTTGTTCATGGCACGTATGCCTAAAACCCTGTCCTAAATACTACCCCGCTCTCCCCTAAGCCCTAAAAATGTACCCGACCTCCCCCTGAGCCCTAAAAACTACCCCGCCCTCCCAATCCCTAAAAACGACCCCCATCCCCTTCCCTGAGCCCTAAAAACAACCCTTAAAAATACCCCAGAACCCCCACCACCCCTGAAAACTACCCCGAACCTCCACCTATGAAAAGTACCCTGAACCACCCACCCCTGAAAACTACCCCGAACCCCCACTACCCCTGAACACTAGCCCGAACCCCCACCACCCCTGAACACTACCCTGAACCCCCACCACCCCTGAAAACTACCCCAAACCCCCACCATCCCTTAAAAATACCCTGAACCCCCACAACCCCATAAAACTATCCCGAACCTCCACCACCCCTGAAAACTACCACAACCCCCCCAGACCCGGCCCCAGCCCCACTTACCTGTCTGTGTCCGCTTCCCGCCACTCCTCTTTCCCTACCCATTCCGAACACTAGAGCGCATTTGCCTTAACCACGCATGTGCGTGGCTAAGGCAAAGTCGTTGTTCGGGCAAGCGTGGTTACGCTTGCGGGCTTCTGGAACTCGTGGCTCTGACCTCGTAGTGCCGGATGTTTCACCCAGTCACAGATCTGGGTTTAATCCATCATCATTCTTTACCTCACTTCGCCACCCCAGTTCAGACCCAGCCATATGCAAATCAGCCTTGACCCTGTTCCTTATGGGACCAGTGCAGCCTGAACTGCCAAGCCAGATCTTCCCTGGACCGGAAACAAGCATCCTGGGACCGGTTTTGGGGTAACACCCCTCATCAGCCAGGTTAGCTTGAATCCAGTGGCAAAGTGAGCAAGGGTCCCACGTCTGGGCATACCCTGCCAACTTAGGGCGAACGAAGCAAACACAAGGAGATGATGTACGGAGTGCTGAAACTTTTCAGACACTCACCCCCAGTCACAGATCTGGGTTGAATCCATCATCGTTCTTTAGCTCACTTCACCACCCCAGTTGGAATGTGCAAGCCAGACTAGAGCCTAGTATGTCTGGGATGAAGATGTGTATGTGTGTACTTGGCAAGAGCATCATGCAAACCCTTGAAGTCCCTGCGGCAAGGAGGGCCCTCCACCCTTCAATGGGGCTCCTATTTAGCCTAAGGCCAACCAATTTCTGTGAGATGTTGGAGTCTCAAGGGGCCAATCACCCTGTTCCATCCCATCATTTTGCATTAACCCCACTGGTAGCGGGGTACTCTACATGGGAGTGAAAGACTATAGGAAGGATTTGAATTGGTCCGTTTCAACCTATTCATGTTTGGCCTTTATCTTCCATTTTTTACTTTTTTTCTTCATTTCACAATTTCAATGTTTTTGTTTTTGTCAATTCTTTCGTTTTTTAGCCTTTCTTTTCAGGTTTTTCTTTTGTAATATTCTTTTTTACTCAGCTTATAATCTTTAGTATTGGAAAGTTCACAGTTAATGCATATTGAGGAATAACTGGTTTGGGGATATTTTTGGGAACATGATGTGCTAAATCAAAAGCAAGGGTGTTCCTTTTCCTGAGCCACCCTTCCAAACTAGGCACATTCCTTGAAGAAACAATTTCAAACTCCAGTTGTAAACTATACAGTAGTCAAACCAGAAATGAAGATTAACTCTGAATACTTCTATAAATGTAAATTTGTTCAACTAAAGACCCAAAATACTCACAAGTGTACAATATGTACTCTAAAATGATGTTATTTTGAAATTCTATGCATTTGCAATAATGCATGATGAATATTAAAATGCTCTTGCAGATTGAATTAACTGTGCACTCCAAATGTAGTTGAAGTAAGATAAATATCATAGATACATGCCTTAGACTTTTGTCTATATACTCCCATAGCAAAACCAAAAAACCCATAACTTCATACAAAATTCTAAGAAGCCCATAAACATGATTTGGAACTGGGGGAGATATTTCTGCAGTGCTCATGACATGTAGAAATGCATGTGGAGCATTGCAACTTGTTCTCGGTGCTCATGCTGAGATGTTTCTCCTTTGCAGTCCTTTGGCAGCATCCACCTTGTAGTCACTAACGAGAGCTGCTTTACTGAAAATAGATTAGAATCCCATAGGCTATGCATTATGATCTTGAAGCGTGGCAAACCCTCAGTCCCTCTTTCACCCAACTAAACATTGTGATCCTGAGCAAAAATGAAAATCTCCTCAGTCATGCACTGCACAGTCATATGATGAGAAAGAAAAAGCAAAGATAACTTGGCACGTTGGAAGAGACGCGCGGCAGCATGTAGGATGCCACTAAGGCATGCAAGTGTGGAGTCTGCGAGAGGGCATTACCACCATCTAGATGCGGGAGTATGAGTGTTTGATCTGCAGTTCTGAAGCCACTTCTTAGAACGAAGGTTTAACTTTCTTTCAAGAGAGCTGGTACCAGCCGTTTTTTGGTTTTTTTGCCAATGTGTTCTTTGAGGGAGAGGTTGGTGTCCAGGGTGAATCAAAGTGACTTGGCATTCGTTGTAAGTTGGGGTTCAAGGCTGTCAAGGCTCATGTAATCGAGCCAGTGTTATACTGTATCCTGTTTAATGTTCTTGGCAAATAACAGGTATTCTGTCTTGGTTGGGTTGAGCTTCAGATGGGAGTTGGACATACAGGTCTTGGGGATTGCCAAGCAGTCTTTGAGGCGTCTGATGTCTGAAGCAGAAGAGACTTCCAGGCAGTGTTGTGTATCACAGTGGCGGCTGGTACGAAACGGGGGTGGTAGGGTGAAAAAAATACATAACACTTACATCTGCATGCCTGCCGTCTCTCCTCCGCCTTCTCTCCTCCGCTTCTCTCCTGACTCCCGGAAGCAGGAAAGACACAGGCTCCCCTAAGACAATCATGACGCTGCTGTCACCAGCATGACAGTAGCATCGTGATAACTCTGAGCGGAGTGGTTTGGCGCTCAGACAGGGACTGGAAGCCTGTGCATGTTCTCCACCCGGCCTTGCAATACAGACAGGTGGAGACCATGCTAAGTGCGCATGACTGTTTGACTGGCCCAAGACGGCCGGCCAAGCCGTCATACGCACATAAGTGCACATACTTCCCCCTCTCCCTGCCCTGACAGTCCTGCCCTAATTTGGTTTGCACTGAAAAATAAAATGCTAATAACATCATGTTATTATTATTTTATTTTTCCTTTTTTGCACTGCTGATAAGCAGTGGGGCGACGCTCCTCCGCCTTAGAGGAGCCGCCGCTGGCCATCGGCTCATTGGTGACTCACTTGGGCCTCCTTAGTAGAAAATAACCCCGATTATTAACTTTCATGTGGCAAAATTTTTATAAACTATAACGAGGACACAATATTTATGACTATATCCTATTTACCATATTCTGATACCTTACGCTCAAAGGTGCCTTTTGAATGGACTTTATTTATTATAATCTATGGGTTTTCTGCAAACTAGAAACCCCCTCCCCCCCCCCCTCCACACACACACATTGTAGTAATAAAAATAAAACACTGGGGGGCAGATTTACACCACTTTTGCGTCACTTTTCCCATGTTAAAAATGACGCAAAAGTGGCGCAAGGGCCTTGTAAATAAGCCCCTGGGTATGTCTTGAAGGAAAGTAATTATTAAGATGAAATGAGGCCCGACATTGCGGCAGTTTGCGTCCGTCGCACCCATTTACCAAGAGTTAGAACAAGCCGCCGACCGCCGGGACTTTAATGCAGAGTAAAGCGTAGTTTGAGGAAGAAGGCCTCGGGAGTGATGAACACGAGTTCAGCGGTGCGTAAAGAACTATTTGGAGCGATTCATCAATGTTCTTTTTCATTTTACCAAAAATCAGTTTGTCTGGTGCCCAAAACTGGCTGAATGGGAGGAAACGGCCGCCATCTATTTCTGAGCGCCTGAATGGACCGTGACAGCTTGAAAAATAGTAGCGCTGATTAATGTCGGCTGGAAAACGCCAAGGGCAAATCCGTGCCTTCCCGAAATCTGGAGATTTCACAACAAGCTCTTAGTTTAAGACTGAGCCAGTCACAGAACAGTTGAAAGTCTCTTAAAGGCCGGTAGGGCTGGGGCACAGGCAGTCACCTTTCCAAGCATCGTCTTTCAAGCACACGTGGAGACAGTCACCAGTAAGGTGAACACCTCCAGCAGGCAGGCAGAGCAGTGGTGGAGTCACCCACGTGCCAGGCATGAACTTTTCAGAGGCTGGTAGGGCTGAGGACGAGTCAGTCACCTCTCAAAGGACCTTCCATCTTAGTCCGGCTGAGACATTCATTTTTCAAGCGCACATCTGTGACAGACTACTAGAGCTATGATACAGTCATTTGCATGTCAGCAATACACATCTCAAATGCCAGAAGGGCTGGGGAAGAGTCAGTCACTTCTTAAAGTATTTTCTCTCAAAGTCTAGTCCAGACATGTAAATGTCAGATGAACACCTATAGCAGGTTAGTAGAGCATTGGTAGAGTCATTCATAAATTAGACACACTCCTCTAAAAGGCCGTTTATGCTGAGGTAGAGTCAGTCACCTGTCTCTTAAAGGTCATTCGAGGTAGGACAGAGTAATTTATATCAGGCGAACAACATTTAAAGACCAGTAGGGCCGAGGCAGGGTCAGTGCCCTGTCTGTGAATCAGCGCTCAAAGTCCAGTAAGATGGAGAAGAAACAGTCACATATCAGACGAGTTCAAAAGGTTATAATATTGAGACACGTCTTGCTGAGACATTAGAGTGAGTGTGCCCCAGCCCAACCCGCTTCTCAGAGACAGTGGCCTATTGGCTAGTCTTTTAATTGTCCGGCATAGGCCCAGATCAATGCCATAGTGTGAGGATATTGCCATAAATTAGAAGTCCGACATTGACTACTTTCTGTACTGGCAGTATTACTGCATTGCTAAAGAGGTTGTAAAATAAATTATTGTACATTTACAGTGGTTATTTTAGCAACTTCGCAGCGCTAGATGTTAACACTTCACCCAGGGAGGGTTTGTTACCCCTCCATGGCTATTTCATTTTGGGAGGGACTGGGAGGCTGCAGGGGTTGATGGGTGGCTGGACTCACCCTTACCCTAGCCTGCTGTTGGCCATACACTTGTAAGGCTGTGTCTATGGGCCTTACGCTTGTAAGCCTGTTTCTATGGGCCATACATTTGTAAGTCTGGGTCTATGGGCCATACACTTGTAAGCCTGTGTCTGTGGGCCATACACTTGTAAGCCTGTGTCTATGGGCCATACACTTGTAAGCCTGTTTCTATGTGCCAAACATTCGTAAGCCTGTGTCTATGGACCATACACTTGTAAGCATATGTCTATGGGCCATATATCTGTAAGCCTGTGTCTATCGGCCACAGACTTGTAAGCCTGTGTCTATGGGCCTTACACTTATAAGCTTGTGTCTATGGGTCATATATCTGTAAGCCTGTGTCTATGGGCCATAGACTTGTAAGCCTGTGTCTATGGGCCATACACTTGTAAGCCTGTGTCTATGGGCCATACATCTGTACGCCTGTGTCTATGGGCCATACATTTGTAAGCCTTTGTCTATGGGCCAAACACTTGTAAGCCTGTGTCTATGGGCCATACACTTGGAAGCCTTTGTCTATGGGCCATATATCTGTAAGCCTGTGTCTATGGGCCATAGACTTGTAAGCCTGTGTATATGGGCCATACACTTGTAGGCCTGTGTCTATGGGCCATACATCTGTATGCCTGTGTCTATGGGCCATACATTTGTAAGCCTTTGTCGATGGGTCATACACTTGTAAGCCTGTGTCTATGGGCCATACACTTGTAAGCCTGTGTCTATGGGCCATACACTTGTAAGCCTGTGTCTATGGGCCATACACTTGTAAGCCTGTGTCTATAGGCCATACACTTGTAAGCCTGTGTCTATGGGCCATACATTTGTAAGCCTTTGTCTATGGGCCATACACTTGTAAGCCTGTGTCTATGGGCCATACACTTGTAAGCTTTTGTCTATGGGCCATACACTTGTAAGCCTGTGTCTATGGGCCATACACTTGTAAGCCATTGTCTGTGGGCCATACACTTGTAAGCCTGTGTCTATGGGCCATACACTTGTAAGCCTGTGTCTATGGGCCATACACTTGTAAGCCTGTGTATGTGGGCCATACACTTGTAAGCCTGTGTCTGTGGGCCATACACTTGTAAGCCTGTGTCTATGGGCCATACACTTGTAAGCCTGTTTCTATGTGCCATACATTCGTAAGCCTGTGTCTATGGACCATACACTTGTAAGCATATGTCTATGGGCCATATATCTGTAAGCCTGTGTCTATGGGCCACAGACTTGTAAGCCTGTGTCTATGGGCCATACACTTATAAGCCTGTGTCTATGGGCCATATATCTGTAAGCCTGTGTCTATGGGCCATAGACTTGTAAGCCTGTGTCTATGGGCCATACACTTATAAGCCTGTGTCTATGGGCCATACATCTGTATGCCTGTGTCTATGGGCCATACATTTGTAAGCCTTTGTCTATGGGCCATACACTTGTAAGCCTGTGTCTATGGGCCATACACTTGTAAGCCTGTGTCTATGGGCCATAGACCTATAAGCCTGTGTCTATGGGCCATAGACCTATAAGCCTGTGTCTATGGGCCATACACTTGTAAGCCTGTGTCTATGGGCCATACACTTGTAAGCCTGTGTCTATGGGCCATACACTTGTAAGCCTGTGTCTATGGGCCATACACTTGTAAGCCTGTGTCTATGGGCCATACACTTGTAAGCCTGTGTCTATGGGCCATACACTTGTAAGCCTGTGTCTATGGGCCATACACTTGTAAGCCTTTGTCTATGGGCCATACACTTGTAAGCCTTTGTCTATGGGCCATACACGTGTAAGCCTGTGTCTATGGGCCATACACTTGTAAGCCTGTGTCTATGGGCCATACACTTGTAAGCCTGTGTCTATGGGCCATTGCTGGAGGCCCACAATGGCGCCACCAGCTGAAGAGGTGGGGCTGGTTTCACAAAGCTTTTGCCCTGATTGGTTGCCGTACTCTGCTCATAGGAGTGAATTATTTCTGTATTTCCAGGCCCGATTCACGAGGTATGTTCTGTTATTAGCGTTATCTTACTCCAGCCCTTGTTGTAACTTTATCATGATCTGACGGATAAAGACATGCTTAATGAAAAGAAGCTTTGTGCATCAGGTCTGTGAGAATGCATGGCTGGCACCTGGAACTCAGCAGTGATTAATTCCTGAGTCTGGAGTAAACCAGAACAACTCACAGAGAATGATTTGTGAATGTGTGATTTGTGGATAATGAGTATTTACAGGTTAGGCAGGAGTAAGGCACAACAGGCCCGGTTCACAAACCACATTCTGCGCCTAAATTTAACACAGAGGTGCAAATGGCTTGCACTACGTATGCCGATACATGTTTAGTATTCTCAAAATGTAGGTTTGCACCCATAAAAAATGTACTCACAAATACAATTATGTCAGTAAATCTTCCCACAGGTGCGTGGACATGGCACTCTAGCGTGGGGATGCTCTGGGACGTTTGTGCACGTTTACATACTTATATGTACATGGGAGATGTATACGCCGTGTCTCTCTTCCTATTCCACCCCAGACACAGTCAGAAATGTACTCTACTCAAGGACAGGAGTGAGTATGTATCAAGGTATTAAAGGCATGGGATGAGGAAGTTTTAAAGTGCAGTGCACTGCGCCATTGCGTTACCACATGCGTAGATATTGACTATGTACACTTACGCATGTAAAAATGCTTTCGCATGGCCATAAATAGAATTCACAAAATAATTCTAGGACTTCATCTGGAAACCTGTGACTGTTGCAACTTCCCAGGCGTACTTCTCTGTAAATTTAAAAAAAAAAACAAACTTCTGAACCTTACTCCAAACATAAACCTTACTCCAAACATAGGAAGAAACCTACTGGAGAAAGTGTCCAGTGTTGTGGGAATCAAATCAAAGTGCTCCCAGAAAAGGATTTATGGTTCCGGCCCATGCTCATTGCATTTCAGCATGACTTTGTCACCCAATAGCACACTTTTCGCAAAGAACTTCAACAATCACCGACAACTGGTTTCTGCTGAATGGTATCACTTGTGAAAAGCCTTACACAAGCAGTGTGGTTGGTTGAGGCATCTGCAGGAAGGTGTGCCAACGAGGGCCTTGTGGTCAGACTTCATCCTGTGAACCTGTTCAAACAAATTATTGTTAATATTCTGGGAGCTCGCAGATGTTATTCATTAGGCAGTAAATAAATACCCCTGGCCTACCCTGACCCCTGACCCCTGATCCCTGTTGTTTGAACCCGGTATCTGCCATCTTGCACAGCAACCAAGCAATTCCTGTGATGTTGGGGAGAAATGTCGACTCTGGACAAACAGCCAACACCTTAAGAAGTCCTGCAAACAGAGGCTGGGTCAGGTGGCAGCTCACTCTCAGAATTAAAAGGGCAATTCAGGGCAAATGTACTTCAAGCCCAGACCCTGTGCATGCAATGTCTGCCCCTTCAGTGTGCGCATGCCCCAGGGAGCTTTGTAACTCCTGGTTGGACAGTCATACTGAGCAGGCAGGAGTATCCTGGAGGCACTGAGTGTGTCTGATTAAACATCATGCAGCCAAAGGTTAGATTGGAAGGGCTGGCCTTCAAATTCTTTTCACCCGACCTACTCACAAACGCCCAGAGGAAAAAGACAGAAATTTGATTCCACGAGATGTCAACTCTCATGTTTAGAGTAGATTTCTAACTCTTTTAGAATTCAACAGAATTGTCAGAAGCACTCTGGAAAAGTTACTATAACAGTATACATGCAGCTGTATTTCAGAATGCAGAGTCGTAAGTAGGCAACACAAATATGCCGTGCGGCCATGGCCACTGGAATTATGCAACAGGAGAGTGTCACATTATGTGGCAGGGATGAATAAATTATGCGGCAAGAAAAGGCCAATTATTCGGCGTAATGTGCCACATTTTATGATAGTACTACTTAATATTTTGCCATTTTTACACTTACTAACAATGCCTGATTT